>OZ010791.1:616435737-617035737 GCA_963932465.1 Maratus speciosus
CATTTCATTTATAGACTTTGACCATGCTAAAGTTATTTCCAAACAAGTTATTCCGCGCAATGCTATTATTCGTGAATCTTTAGAAATTCGTCTAAGAAACCATGAAGTGTGTAATGTTAATGTTTCCTTTCACATACCAGCAATATGGCTTTCAATTTTGAAAAGTCAATGAAAATTCCATTTTTTCAGCTAGTCTTTCTTCGTTTACATCTTTGATTAAAAGATGGCGCCACTGAACTCTTTATTTGGGAGTAAGAGGTTTCCGTTAGAATGTTTTGAATTTTGAATTGATTTCAAAATGTAGCATGTAAAGAGTTTGTTGTCGATTTATATTTTAGAAAATTTTTCTCCTGATGAAGGTTTTAAAGAATAAACCGAAACGTAGAGTTTTATGTTAAACTTGTGTATAAATTGTACGTTGGATAGCAACACCTATTTGTTTTGTATCGATATTACAACGTAAAGTCCTTTATTATTATTAAGAGATTTTATTTTCTTATATCCATAATATCTAATGGATAAACGAATTGGCTCGTCTAGAAACTTCTGACTTAAATACATTCTAATCATAGCCACACTGTAGACTTGTTATCCCGAGTTAACTCAGTTGCATATAATTTGTTTAACAGTAATTAATTAGCACGAGATAACTCATTCCATCAAATCATGAAAAGAAAAATTATTTAGTCAAAATTATCTGGAAATTTGTTTTGCTGCTGTGTTTGGTGACTGTCATTCATTGTGATTAAAATAAAATAAGTAAGCAATTAGAAATATATATATATTAACAGAATCTCCCGTACTTTGTTGCACTAATTAAAAACACACAGTTAAAATTTCTTAATTTTAGCAAAATTAATTCATACAAAATAACCGTTTAATTAATTTTTTCCTGATACTTATTAACATTGTTCAGCTGAATATCATCACAATAACAATAAAAAAACTTATAGAATAGAAACGGAATTTTTCTGTTCACTTAAAATCCTATACTGGTCACGTGAAGAAACTCGCGAGCTAATGTTAAACCTATGGGACCGTTTTTTTCTAGTTTCTCGTATGCACTTTCATTTTTTTTACTTTATTTTTTGCATAGGATAGCTGAATTTTTATCTCTAACCGGGTCTAACTTCACTTTTTCGATTTTGGTTCCAGTTTTTTTTTAAGAGGATACTTTTACTTCCCGAACCGGTTCCGGAACCGAAAGTGACTCCAGAAAAAACTCTGCAAAAGAAATCGAAAAAGTAAAAAATGGTCCCGGTTACTGACTGATCTCAGCTCTTCTATGCAAAAGCAGACCATTTAAAAATATTGAAATACAAACGAGAAATTTGAAAAGAATGTTCCCATAGGTTAAGCGTTTTCTTGCTAGTTTTGTATAGTGTGATTAGCATAGGTTATTAAAGGAGCTTTTAAAAATGAAGCTATTGCAACATCCAACATAGCTATATCTTTAAGAGACATCTCCAAAATTTATTTGCTGCAGCAGCATCAGACGATGTGGAAACCCTTCTCACTTTTTTTTTTTTTTTTAAATGAAAGACACCTCCACCCCCCCCCCCCCTCCCCTCCCCAAAAAATGATTTTTTAATTAAAGACTGGTTATTTATGGAATCCAAATATGAAATGTATATTAGGCTTATTGGACTTCATGAGTCTTATTAAGGAAAAATATGGTTACAGAAAATTTATGTTTTAGTAAATTTAAGAAAAAAAAAGGAATCACGCATGTACTATTTTTTCTACACGTAAATTTCCGAAAACTCTTAAAATTTATATTTACAAATTAAATTATGTTCATATCTGTTAATATATTTCCTGTAATTACATGTTTTATTTTATTTTATTTTTACTCCTATCGTACTGTGCATGAATTTTAATGCGTTCTTACAAACTAAGATATTGCCGTATATTCCAATCTTCAGATCAAGATGCATGCTAAAATTTATACAAAATATTTAATCTAAAGTTCCCTGACTTCAAATATATTTCATTTATGGACACATAACAGCCTGTTATACTGAGTTAACTCAGTTACACATAATTTATTAAAACTATTATAATTGAGCATGGACATAATTTTTTATTTAGCTAAAATTATCTGACAATATGTTTTACCGCTGTACTGTATGACCTTCATTCAATGTCATTTACAAAAAATGATAAGTAAAAAATCCGTGAAAAGTATTAGCAGATTTACCTATATCTTGTTGCACAAATTAAAAAGAAAACCATTAATAAATTCTTTAGAATACGCAATTCATACAAAAGAATTAACCATTTATAGCCATTTTTCCCTAACTAGTACATTAGCATCATTCAGCTGAATATGATAAAAATAAAAAACTTTATAGAAACTAAAAGAAAATTTTCTGTTCTCTTTTTTAAAAACTGTTAAAAAAAGTAGCCATTCTAGCATCCCGCATACCCATCCAGTTGAAATATCTGCATAGCTGATGTACGACAATGGGCTACTAAAGTCTCCAGATAGGAACGTAAGTTCGTCCCGTATACATTTTTAGGCGATATCTCCACTTTATTTACTGCACTATCATCGGACGATGCGAAACTCCTTTGACATATTTATGCCACTTTCTTGGTAATTTTTGCAAAAAATGAAGGACAAAAAATGGATTTTTTACATTAGTGGGCAGTTATTTATTCGGGTCGAATATGAAATTTATAATAGTCTTTTAGGACTTGATATGTCGTTTTGAAGCAAAATACGGTTGCAGAATGCTTTGAATAAATATTAAAAAGAGTTTATGAATGTATAACATTATTTATGTAAATTTGCGCTGTCTTTGGGAATTTGTATTTAGTTAGGTATACACATTCAATGTTAATATTTGTGAACACATTTCCTTCAATGGTATGTTATGTCATATTATTTCTTGCTCTCACTGTGCAAAATTTAATGTGTTCAACAGATTAATAATATTCCTATATATTCCAATTATAAGCACAAGATACCTCCAAACATTTTCATTAAAGGCTTCATTAATTCGTTTATTTTTTATTTGAAAACATAATTTACTTAATAAACATCTCTACGGAGCAATGAGAAATTGAACGCAACAATGATATACGATCGAATCATTTCTTCGTCATATTTTTCATTAGCAATACTATTAATTACCTTTAGTCTTTGCTATCATTAATATACTTAATGACGTCTTACTTCTACTTTTTTACATCCACTGTTTTGTTGTTCAGGAACACATTTGAAATGAATTTTAGCGATTACTGACTTCTTTTGAGCGACATCTCGTTTAAAGCAATAATTAAATTAAAAATTTTAACAGATATCAATAAATATCATAGCAAATACTTCATGATTTTTTAGTCCATTCGATAATACAGTACCAAGTTTGTATTGAAAACCTAGTAAAGTTGTTCTACTATAGAAACGATATTTTGAAAATGCTCCTCCTTTTTTTTTTTTTTTTTTTTTTTGTATTTATATTGGGTCGATCGGAAAGTTATGTCGTGTTGAGAAAATCAATTCGTACCGGAAAATTCTGCCCGGTAATTATTAGATATTAGATATCGGAATCTATGTCTAATAATTAAATGATAAAATTTTCCGGTGCGAATCGATTTTCCCAACACGACACGACTTTACGATTGACCCAATAATATCAGGGCTCCCGAATGGTCCGCCAACTGAATACCAATAAATTTTAACAGAAAATTTTATTGTAGGTTTACGCTAGAATTAACTTTCAAAGGTGGTTCCGGGGCAGTTTGTAAGAAAAATCTAAAAAGAAAAATTTTCTCAAAAAATATTAGTATTCAGTTGGCGGACCATTTGGGAGCCCTGTAATATCCATATGGTTATCGGTACTTTGATAAAATTTTCAGTTTAATATTCGTCATAAGCATTTAAAATTACTAATTATTTTACATGTTCGTCAGTTAAGGTCTTCATTTCAGCAGGCTGATATTTTCAAACGCAATATATGGGAGGGGGGGAGTGAGGGAGACAAAGTTTATGAACGACATGGAAGGGTCAAACTTTTTACAATTTAGCATTGCCATTTTAAGCTGGTGTTTGTTTTACGAGATTGCTCATCAATTAATTCCAGTTGTATACAAAATGTCTCAATTTAAAAATATGAATACATAAGTACTAGATCGCCTACGTATGTACTTGAACGACTTGTATTTTAGAAAGAGAAAGAAAAACAAATCCGATAATTATTGTGGAACTATTAATATTAACGATAATTTTTAAGTATTTAATGTTTTTAAGAACAAAACTAAAATTTTAAATGGGAAACAATTGTTTAGACTGAAAACAGATTGACTTTAAACCAGTTTGGAACGACTTTTATTAACACATTGGCGATTTTTATGAAATCTGAATTTGAAAACAGTAGAAGCTCCTCCCTGTTCTAAAAGTCTTTTGTAAATTGGTGTTCTAGATAGGTTGCCCAAGTTTATGCATCAGTAAATATCTTTCAATGTACGAATTTAATGTAAAATGTCTTACAATCTAAAAATATGGACAACACAATATAAATACATTTTCTGTAAGGTAAAAGCCACGCCTTTAGCATATGATGTTTTTTGAATGAAGACGAGAATTCTCGTTTCCCGCCGTGAAGGTATTAATACTAAGAATCAGACCTAATCCCAGATCCCAGATCTACTTTTAAAAATCCTATCTTGCATTTAACATATGTCCCTGAGGAGTTAATAATATTGTTCTGAATTCTTCGTTTTGTATTAAAACAGTATTATGGACAACCTGGAGATAACTTTGATAACTTCCCCCATTTTTTCAATTTTTTGTTTCTTTTACAGATCCAAAGCCTTCGACCTCTCCAATAACTGGTGAGTTTTCTAAAAACCGAACTTGGCAGAACTCCCTCTTATTTTTCATATAAATGTATCACTAACAATTTCTGTTCAGTTTCTGTCTAAAAAACACTTGGGAAAGCGGGAATATATTTTCGTGGCTTCTGGGTTTAGGGAAGTTTTTCCCTGCATGCCTTTAAAATATATATTTATCATTTTTTCTTTGTTCTTGGTGTTTGTTTCTGTTAACTGTATCTTTTGCAACGGTTGTGGGATGGTGTTTATATGTTATATTTCATGTTTGTAGTAAAATTTAGAGTATGACAGCTATGTGTAATATGTTAAACCTATATCATTATATTTGTGTTCCTATTTTTGTTTATAAGTGTTTATATTGTTGGACGCAGTTCAAATAATGTGACTCTACGATAATTCGTGTATGTTTTTTTCCACCTAACGAATCAATGATGATTTTGATGAGCATAAAAATTCAGATTTTCATGTTCCCATTTAAAATATTTCCTATTTGAATTTTCGCTAAGAATTATTTTCTAAAAATGTGTTACATTTTAAAGTTCTCGTGAACTTTTCTTTTATATATGATCCCATCAAGTTGTTTGCCGTCAAGTTTTGACGGGTTCCATCTAGTTTCTGTTATACCAAAATGAAGGAAAACTTTTCTGGTGGACATAATTGCAAAGCATTAAATATTGATATGACAAAATGAAATATGCATTTCAGGATGTAAAATATACAATAAATATTGGCTTTTTGTAAGAAATATTTCCAATTGATTCAGAAATTTACCAATATTAACTTTATTCGGAAATATTTCTTACATTATATCAGTGTTTAATCTGTATTGTGAAAATATTATTTAGAAATATTGGGTATAGTATATTAAGATCTAAATGTGCCCAATAGTACCCAACAAATATCCTAATAATGGGCTCATAATTATCTACTTCTGTGCCAATATTAGTTTGCTTATACGATATTTATCACCACTAGTGAACCTTAGCGAAATATTGATAATTCAAATTTCTCTTGTTCTTTAAGTAATTTGATAACGTAATTTTTGGTACACCCCAGAAGCAGATGTTAGTATCTTTAAATAATTGCTTTAGTTAAACAGTACTAAAGGACTTTAGCACTAAAATTGACGACATTTATTAGTCCTTTTATTTCATGTCTCTTTATAAAAAAAAAAAGTTTGAAATAAGTCAGTATACTGTTTTATATATAATTAAAAATTACTTAATGAAATGTGCTGTGAAACAATAAATATTTTAAGAGTGTATATTTTCTCTTAATGAGGAACTAAAAGTAATTCATAACATAATTTAGAATAACTTTCCTGTTTTGACGAACGTTTTAACCGCTGAAAACCCAACGACAAAAACAGAAAGCTCCTTTTCGCTTCGTGTTATCCTGTCTGTACATATGTGTGCATGGATATTTTGTATTTTCTAGATGTTATTGAAATAATGTATAAATTAAAGTTACAGTGCGAAATTAAACAACATCTTCATGATGTCTAGCAATAATTGCCTAGGCTTGAATAAACATCGATATCATTCATTTAAACTCCGCATCTATTCAATACACACTTATAAAAACAATTGCAGAAATTTACACGTTCTTTCCATCATGAAATTGCATGAAATTCATGTAATTGATTTCTCTATGCATGTATAACACCCAAGAACTCCCTTATTAAAAACATTAGTGAACAGGAATCGCATATTTTTACACGTAATGTGTGCTCTGCCCTCCAATAATTACAATTTAATAAAGACCGGGAATCAATGGGAAATGCACGGCCACCCGGCATGAAACACAGGATCATCAATCACTGCCATTGGGGCACCTAACTAGACAATCCCCCTTTTCGTTTGGACACGATCAATCAATTCCACTTTGATAAAGTTAACACTTATAATTACCTTGCACAACAACTGCACTTATAATTACCTTGTTCCCCTATTTATCTAGTTGTTTTCAACGGTTCTATTTGTACAAAAGTGAGATGTCACTTTCCAACCCGAAAAGTTAATGTAAGAGATTTGAATTTTCTATATAAGATTTGGTGAGAAGTACAATGTCGAAAAATTTTAAAGATGAATATGATTGGTGAAAAGACAGTAAGTTTCTGTTAAGTAGCATAAACATATCTAAAGTTAAGAACAGAGTATACAAAATCATAATTGTGTAAGCTATTATGTTCATCAGAAACATAATGCAGACTGCTTTCAAAGCGTAAAGCTGAAAAAAAAAATACAGATTACATGATAGCTAAATCGGATTACGTCATCATGCTACATGTAATTAGATTTATGCTAAATGCATGTAGATTTACAGTAGAGCCTATTATGCTAATGAGAGAGAGAATGAAAATTTCAATAGGATTTCAGAAATTATTAAAGAAAGAGATGACTAGATTATAAAATCCTGTTTCGTCAGAATCTTTCACCCATATGCAGCGTTGCCAGATTAGGGACTTTTTGTCCCCAGATTGTTGATTGTACCGCTGTTTTGAAATAGAAATATTTGGCCTATTTAAAAATAGATTAAAAATTCTGAAATGTAAGGCGAATTATACTATTTAAAAAAGTGGTGACAGTCAAATCATCTGAATTTAAAAAAATCTCCCAATCTGGCAACACTGCCCATATGTAACAATGAGAGAAAGAACATCTAAGTACATATTGGACGAGTTATTATGCTAATCAGAAATATAATTTTGATTTTATTCAAAAGTAAAAAAATCCAAAAATGTAGCTTATAAGATTTGAAGATTATGTTAAAAATCAAAAATCATAATTGTGTATGCTATCATGCTAATCAGAAACATAATGTTTTCAAAGTTTAAAGCTAAAAAAATACATATTGCACGATAGTTAGATCGGATTATGTCACCAATGCTACACGTAATTAGATGTATGCTAAATGCATTTAGATTTATAATAAAGGCTATTAGGCCAATCAGAGAGAGATAATGAAGATTTTAATAGGATTTCAGGAATTATTAAAGAAAGAGATGATTAGATTCTAAAATTCTGCTATGTGATAATCTTTTAACAATATGTAACAGAGAGAGAAAAATATTTTGATAAGCATATAGGCGAGTTATTATGCTAATCAGAAGTATAATTTAGATTTTATTCAAAGGTAAAAAAAATTAAATAAGATTGCAAGATTCTGCTAAATAACAATAACTTAAATACTTGTAAAAGTGAGAGAAAAATATATGGATTTATTTTGAAACCTATTATGATAATCTGAAGCGTATTTTATTCAAATCTTAAGGTTTCAAAAACTACAATTTGCATGACTGTTAGATTTAGTTACAATGTTTTAAACATACGTAACCGTAAGTTGAAAATATGTAAATTTAATGTGTAAGCTATTATGTTAACCAGAAAGATAATGGTTTGTGTTGTATCACAGTGACCTGAACATAAGTAAATTTGTTGTGAATTCTGCAATGGTAATGACAGACATAATGGCTGTTTCGATAGGCTTTCAGACAATATATATAGAGAGATATATAAAATGTTAAAAATGTAAGATTCTGGTAAGTCCCGATGATTTAAATCGATGTAACTGTGAAATAAGTTTACGTAGACTTATTGTGGACAATAATATGATAATAACAAACTTGATGGCTATTCTATTTGAATCTGACAATTTTAAAAATACAACTTGCACTATAATTATATTTAATTTTGTCATAGTAATCTGAATGTGGGTATATAGGGTGTTTAAAGAAAGATGGGACAAACTTTAACAGGTGGTAGTACACATCAAACAAACAATTTTCATCAAAGTTTGCATGGTCGGAAACGAAACGCTAAGGCGCTAAAGCATTTGAAAACTCTTGCTCCGCCGATGTTAAAACCCCATTTCTGTTGTGAGTTACCGGGAGAAGACCACCACCATGTATACAAATGTTATCTAAAAAAGAAGAGAAACCTATGTGCAAATGTAGGCCGTCGTGATAAAGAGGCGCCGACACCAGTCTTTGGAAATTGTTCCAGTGTGCAACCTTTAATCGGAGTGGTAATGTATGAGAGAATTGAAGATATACTAATACGGAAAAGCCGATATGCATTTCATGCACGAGGGCGTATTCCCCAAAGGCAGTTGCCCAATCCAAAAACAATCGCACGCTTGCAACGGCAGTTGTGCGAAATGGGATCTTTTCTCGCTTCCCAGGTAGATGTAGGTTCTGAAAGGACGACCAGAATAGCTGTTATGGAAGGGGGCGTACTTCATACGGTGGGAGATCAGCCAAGCACAAGCACACGAACTCTGGGCTATTTCCATGGTATGCCACATTTTACAATATCGCGGGTGCTCAAAAGTGAAAGCTTGTGCCTATACTATAATAAAAGAGACTATGCACTGACAACAACGACGGATTATCCTAGTCGCGTGGGCTTAGCCCGTTAGGTCCTTCAACAGAGTGCGTGTTTTATAACATATACAAATGTACATTACCACGTGATGGTACATTTAAGACCTACGATCAATATGTGTGGGCGAGTTTCAATCCAGTGTGCATCGGCGACGATTCTCCATCAACGTTTGGACAGGAATCATCAGAGACCACCTAAAAGGACCGTCTCTTTTGTTGGAATCCCTTATCCGGGAATATTACCTGACATTTCTGCAGCAGGTGCTGCCACATTTGCTGGAGGATGTGGCCACAGACATCCGCCGACGTATGTGGTTTCATAACGATTGAGTATGGGCAAGATGTGCGGAACTATCGTGACGGCGCCTTTTCGGGCGATTGATTGTGCGAGAGATTCCTGTAGATTTGACATTACGATCGCCCGATGTAACGAATCTGGATTTCTTTTTACAGTAGACAGCTCAAAAGTCTCATATGTGAAACTCCCCTCGGATCGTAAATCGGACTCGTCACCAGACTTGCGGCCGCTGGTGACGGAATGCGCAATATGCCTGGTGTATTCACAGCATTCGCCGGTACCTCCTTCGCCACTGTTTTGCGTACGTTACAGGTGTCGGTCGCTCTTTTGAGCAATTATTGTAATTGTTACTCATTAAACTTGCTTTTGTAACTTATACGTCAGCTTGTGTTTCTGCCACTTCTCCTCGGTTTCAAGATCATGCGCCCTCTAGCGACTTTGCGTTTCGTTTCCAACCATGCATTCTTTGATGAAAATTGTCTGTTTTGACATGTACCACAAGTTAATCATTTTTACAACTTTTCTGAAGCACTCTGTATATATTTTAAATGTAATTTATACATTTATAATAAAGGTTATTATGCTACTCGAGGAGATAATGGGTATTGATAGTCTTTTTGAGAAGACATATTTAAAAAATTATTTTTGGTCTAACGGTTTCTTTTTTAAATTCTTGAATTATTATTTCCACTGATATTAGACATTTTCCTTTGAATATATAATAGTGTTTTGTTCCTTGTAATCTTTATATATTAAAATCTTAAAAAATGGTTCAGTTACTTTTAGTAACCTTTTAATTTTTTAATAAATTCAAATCTTAACCTCATTCATTAAATAGGATTTTAATTTTCGAGCCACAAAAAAACTCCTTAATTTTTAGAAAAATATAATTATAAAAATTCTATAAATTTATACCTCTAACGGAAAAAATTACTTTGCGTATCATTTATACTATTATCTATAAAAGCAAATCTTTAGTAGTTTATCATATGGCTCTTGTGCATTTTTCAAAAGATTCAAATATTTTAATTTCAATGTTTTAAATTATGTTTTTTTATTTGTAATCATATAGAAAACAAATTTCCATTTCATATTTGTATTTAAATATTTCTATTAAATTATCTTTCAAAAGTTAAAGACTGGATAACAACACCTTTATAAAATTAATTTACATCACAATACCGTGCACTAAATTAATATTGCGTTATAGTTAAGATTTCAAAATCTGTAAACGAAGAATTTCATTTTCTAAAACTAATCTTCTTCAAAATTTGCTTTTAAAGATTTTTAATTTTGTTTTCATAAAAATGCAATGAAAATTTCTAATTTAACGTAACAGTTAAATAATTATTAATAAATAAATCTCATCGTCAAATAACTATTAATTTATTTTGTCAAGTTGCCTTTAACGCTTTTCGAATTCACTGCTTCTGTCATAAATCTTTTCACTTAATGACGAAATATTTATATTGAAAGACATGTTTTCTACTAGTACTGCAATTCCTATCTTTTTGCTGAAAATGTTACACTGTTGCAGCAGATATGCATTTCAATTCATTACATGAGATGATATCCCTTTACTTAAAAATCTCGTATATGTTATTTCATAATTTCAAGAATTGTCTCCAATATAATAAACTTTGTTGTTAAGCTAACGTTAAAGATTTGATTAAAAATGTCTAGACTTTATCGATTTATTATTTATTTATTACTGCTTCTGTCATAAATCTTTTCACTTAACGACGAAATATTTATATTGAAAGACATGTTTTCTACTAGTACTGCAATTCCTATCTTTTTGCTGAAAATGTTACACTGTTGCAGCAGATATGCATTTCAATTCATTACATGAGATGATATCCCTTTACTTAAAAATCTCGTATATGTTATTTCATAATTTCAAGAATTGTCTCCAATATAATAAACTTTGTTGTTAAGCTAACGTTAAAGATTTGATTAAAAATGTCTAGACTTTATCGATTTATTTGGCGCCTTGAAAAATACGAGTAAAGATTATCATTGTAGCAAAAGGGTTTCATGGATATAGAATTTTATTTGCAAGTCTTAACATTTTTGTATTAAAATTTTTTGTTTGGATTTTTTCTCAAGTTATGCATAAAATCTTTATATCTTTTGTAATATTTTAATGTTTTATAACGAAACTGTATATTTTCAAAAGATTTATATAAAGCAAATTTACGACGTTTTATTAAATTTACATTTAGATTAAACTTTAATAAATACTTTTAAAGCATTTGCCGCATTGATTAAAAGATTAAATAATTCTATCTTTAAAATCGAAAAAAAAAAAAAAAAATAGAGAGAGACGAAGAAATCATTAACTACTTTCGTTTAAAAATAAATAAAAGGGAAGCATCATAATTATGTTATTATATTATCACGCACTTTTGATAAGACTATCATACAATTTCTAAAAACATTATTGTTATAGAACAAACCTCCCGCTGTGTTTTCCTCTTTTCGTTAAAATCACACCTTTGTCCTAGTATTGAAATATATTTCATCAATATTCAGATTTTTATGATTTTGGGATATCCAATCAGTATTAGCATTCAATATTTATCATATATTAGTGAAATGACATTATTATTACTTTTTAATAAAATGCCAACATTCGAAAAAAGTTGAGATTAATTTGAATGCAGAATTAAAACACAATGTTTTTATAAAATATTAAAAATACATTGTAAATAGTTTCAGTGCAATTGCTGGAAGTGGAAGAATTTCTATATTTAAACATGGAAAATTGTTTTACTACAAGCAATATATATTTAAAATTTTAGGTTTTAGTATTAAAAATAGGTGTGTTCGCATTATATAATATAGCGGTATGGTTCGTGATTATTACGACAAAAATAAAGAATACAAATTTCCAGGCGCATGGTTGAGTATGAAAAATATTCATATTATTTTGATTTTTTAAGAGAGTTTTTTATTTTGTTTTGTTTGTTATATTTTGTTTTGTATTAAGCTTTTGTTTTTATTATTTTGATTTGTTTCAATTTATTTTATTCCTTTTATACTTCTCATTTTTTCCCGAGGAACAAGATTCTTCAAATCTTTCTTTTTTTTCTATATTATTTCCACACGTTTTATTTTTGTTTTTCCGATTATTTTCACTCGCAGTTACTAGCACGACCACCACTACAACTCAGCCGCCGCCCGTATGTCCACCCTGTCCGTTCAAATGTGTTTGTCCGAGTGTTCCAGCCGATTTGGATAACGAAGTGGATGAAATTGGTTAGTTATCATTTACTGTCTTCAAAATAAATCTAAAACTCTTCAACAACTCATCTAAAATTCTTCAATACAGGGTGAGTACAATTGATGGACCTGCTTTAACCCCTTGGGGACGAGCGACACGTATACGTGCCGCATGAAGCGCTCAGAATCCTTGTTTTTCCTCACCAGTTTCCTCACCAAATTTTACTGTAAAATTTGGCTTATTTAATCAGCGCATTTTCTCGATTCAATAAGACACAAATTTCTGTTTTTAAAAAACGGTGACAAAAGATTAAAAATTTCGTAAAAGGCTCCCGTCCCGAAGGGGCTAAAAAAATTCATATTTTCAAAACTACTGCACATATTACAATAAATGATACATAAATTTAAAGAGAAATATACCAAGTTTTCTTCAGTTACGAATGTTCGACGTGTAACCCTTTTGCGTAGCTGCCAACTTGTACGGATTTTTGCTACCACTAAAATTAAACAGAAGTTTAAGCCTTTTTTGATTATCAACATTCACTAAAATTCGGCAATTAGGCAAAATTTTCTATTAAATTTTAGTGGTAGCAAAAATCCGTACTAGTTGGTAGCTATGCTTTCGCTACACGGTGTATACGTCCAATCTATAATCCAGTTCGTTCCAAACATTTTGTAGCATCACTCTGTCAATGGTTCTGAATGCTGCACAAATGCGTTCTTTAAGTTCTGAATACTTTGTTTTCGGCGTTGGTGGTACTTAACCCTCTCGCTGTGCAACCCGAGAAATACTCGGGCATGCATTTTCCCGTCTAATTAATACTATTTGGTTATTCCCACCAGTTATTGTTTGGCGAAAACTTTGTCTTATTTAATCAGGACATTTTCCCCGATTACAATTGTCAAAAATTTCTGCTATAAAGAACCGGTGATAAAAGATTAAAAATTCTGTAAAAGACGCTCATCGCGAAGAATTACTTACGCAGCAAGAGGGTTAAATGATGTCTTTGACACTGCCAGAACTTAAAGAACGCATTTTTGCAGCCTTCAGAACTTTTGACAGAGTGATGCTACAAAATGTTTGGAACGAACTGGATTACAGATTGGATGTATGCCGTGTAACAAGAGGGTCCCACATCGAACATTTGTAACTGAAAAAAACTTAGTATATTTCTCTTTAAATTCATGTATCACTTATTGTAATATGTGCAGTAGTTTCGAAAATATGATTTTTTTAATTCAGGTCCATCATTTTTACTCACCCTGTATATCACTCTTCTTCTCCTTTTTCTTTTTTAAAGACTTATTTTTTCCACACAATAACGAAAACTTTAATGTATAACTTCTTTTTCTGCGTAATGAACTTTAGAACTTTTTCTATTTGTTTTTTACTTTTTGTTTATTTTTTTTATTATTATTTTGTGTTTTTCCCATAGCTGCAACGGATTGAAGAAGCCAATTTTAGTGTTATTAAAATTTATATGTTCATCATGCAATAAATTCACTACTGCCAAATCTGGCGGAGTTTTTATTCAGAAATTTTGAACTAATACCAGAAAATTTTGAATAGTAATTTTATTGTATTTTACTCACAATATAATTACTTGCAAAACTAAATAGTCCTAGAATCCATAAACTATTTACTCTTATAGTACTATATCAAGCAAAAATAACTTTGTGGTGAGAATTCGGAATTTCTGAACGAAAAATCCACCAGATGAACACTGACTTCATCATAGATCAATTTTTTTTTTTACTTTTTTTTTCAAGTTAAATAAACCTAATTTGAAACAGAAATGTTATTAAATGAATTAAAATAAGTAAGGCATAGAAACAAGCCACATTTTATTAAATAATTGTCACGGTTGCAGGTACGATTAAGCGCTGTTTTAGTGGGGCAGAAGAAAGTTTATTATAAACTTCCTAAATTGAATCCAGATTCGGCTTTACATCGAGCAACGCTGAGGCAACCTTCTGTTGGAATAAAATCTAAAAGGTGCAGAATATACAAATTGCGTATTTGGTTAATAATTATTAATAACTTTAACAATGCTACTGGTTTAATATCATACTGTACTTAATATCTTTAAAATTAAAGAACTAAAATATTTTAACAATAATATCAACATTATCAGATTTACTATCGCACACTATAAAAAAAATCTGTTAAAACTAAAGAAATATTTTTTTTCTGTGTTTATACAGAAGAATTCAAATAAATATGGGATCCACTCAGAGCAGTAGTTAGCATGGTAGCCTAAAAATTAGGTTAGCGGGTTCAATGCTAGTGCGATCTGAGCAAGGTGATTGTTTTCAAAGTTTTCCTTGAACGATAACGATAAGTCGAGCTTAAGGGGCTATTTCACTCGCGCGAAAACCCCCGTTCGCTAATGTTAGTTCTATGGAGAAAATTTTTTAAGGTATCGTGTTTGCATTTCAATATTTTTAAATGATGGCAACGTTAGGCTTTAATGGGTTAAAGTTCGGACAATTTTTGAGAAACTCAATTTATAGAAAAGAAAATAGCTCTGTCCCTCAGAATACAATAATTCAGTATTTGTAAACAGCAATTCTGATTACCTTCAACATTTTTTAGACTAATAAGTAACGATACAATAGCTGCCAACTTTTACGCTTTTTTGTATCAGTCTTTTTAAACCGAAAAAGTTGTCTTATTTAATTGCTGAAAATTTAAGATGAAATGGGACTTTTCGACAAAAAATAGTGGTAAGTGAAGAGCGTTAAAGTTGGCAGCTATGCAATGCTTCAAATTCATAAAATAAAAACTACTTGCATGGAAAAATTAGACAAGAAAAAAAGAATATTTAGGCATATGCAAGATTGGAAGATTTAAATGGATCATAAAAGACATTTTTCCTTGAAATGCGAGTTTTTCCCAATAATTTGTGGTGAAATTTTTTTTCAATTTTTTTAACAAAATTTGGAAGAATAGCGCTTTTTGCACCGAAATTATTAAGGGGTGAGGTAACCTTTGAACTAATAAAGTACCTGGAAAAGTGACCTCTCTAAGAATTGCAGTCATTCTTTAACTAATTAACTTTTAATTATAAAATTGAAAAAACATGTTAGGAACGATTTATTTTATCAATCAAAGTTGTTAGAAAAGGTATACACATATATAGTTTTTTTTCATTTATTTTTAAAGATGATACAATTTTTACGAAAGAATTATTCTTGCATCCATTGCTCGTATGACTTTTCCCATTTCAACGGCTGAAACAAGCCAAGATTTTTTTAATGAGTACAGATATAAAGTGTATTCAAAATGACCTACAGTGAAAAAAATAAAACTTGTAGATCTCGAAAAAAAAAGAAGTAGCCGTGAATTCTAAACTTCTTACTTGAGAAACATAATAATAGGTCATTTTGTGCTTCTGTACGTTTACTACATCCACCAAAAATTTCGTGAAATTCTAGGCAACCATTTTTCAGAAATCGTGCGCGCAATGATCAAAATCGCTGTTTTGAGTAAATTGGCTTTAAAGATTGAAAAGCCAGTTGATCATATAGCAAAAGCTCAAAGTGTTTTAGACATAACTTCTCTTCTAATGCGAATTTTTTCATGGGATTTGATTTTAAATGTTCCTAAAGAATCATATTTAATTATAAGCTGTTTAAAAAAAATTCGATTTTTGGACGCTTCAAAGGTTACCTGACCCCTTAAATTTCTGTGTCTATTTTACGCGGGGCTCGAACCCAATCGCACCCGTCGGCCTAATCGGTCGAAGTTTTCCATAATTTTCTTCGAACACTGGATTTCCTTTCTTAAATACGGGTTAGGTTCCTTTAGAAAAACCTCCACGGAGGATACTCCCCCCATTCGGGTCTATATCCCTCGTGTTGATAATTGGCCGTCATAAAAACAACTCAACTCAACCATTTTATTTATAACGACGTTAGTTATTACTATAGTTATGAGTGTAATATTATTTCTGCTTGCTATACGGATTGAGTCCACATCAATTTCTGGGATATTTCTAATATAGAGTTTGTACGAAAAGAAAATATTTCAATCGCCCAGAATATAACAAGTAATTGCATGTTGCATGCAACAATTCTGATTAGCTTTGAATATTTGTTCGATTAATAACTAACCAATACTTAATTCTAATAAAACAGAAACAAGCCACAAGAGAAATTAGATGAAGATGGAAAAAAAAAATCTATTTTGGCAGAGGCGAGAGAGTCAGGCCTGCAGGTGCCGTGGAATGTTTTTCTGACGTTCATCGATTATTCGCTCGGCTGGAATATCGATTAATTTTTTTTATCCACCCTTCAGCTCTACATCAAAAACTAATCTGCGAACATTTATCCGGAAGTATAAGCGAGAAAAATGGGCCTAACTTGGAAAATTTCGATAGAATGTTTTCCATACATCTTTTTCGAACCATTGCCCAGAAAGAAATATTCGGAAGTAGCTCGCGGAAAATGTAGGCAAAAAAATTCGGAATTTCTATCGAAAAGATCTTTAAAAATGTTTTCAACTTCTTTCGGACAGTCTTCTTTTTTAACTTTATCCAATTTCGTCTTTTTTTTACTTCTTCTTTAAGTGAACTCCGTTCAGAAACATCATTCCCCTGAGATATTATTTTTAGTCATGTTTTATGAAAAAAATACTATTGTAAAAAAAGGCAGTCGTTATTCCTAGTTTAAAAACTCACAGAATATATTTTTCTGTTGGATGTATAATCTTTTTTATTAACTGCCATTGCATTTAGTTATTAGTTTTCAGATATCAACATATAAGTTTATTAAAAATAATGGAAAAACAATACGAAAACATTTTTTTAAAGAATTTTACTGTAAAGGAAAGATTAATTTAAGAACATTTAAAATGAGCCAGATTAAGGCATGGGCACAAGAGTTACAGGCTCAAGGGCCATCAAACTTAAGTGGACCTAAATCTGTAGATAAGTTTTAAAATCTGAAATAGAGTTCGATTACATACATCGTTCTAAATTGAAAACTATAGCAATATCAAGACTGCCACAAGTGACTATTTTTCTATTCTATTCGTACCACTCTTTTAGAAAGGTAAATTTTGTAGTATATTTCTCTTGCAAATGTTGTCAAACAGTATAAGATTTT
Organism: Maratus speciosus; assembly: GCA_963932465.1. Classification (NCBI taxonomy): domain Eukaryota; kingdom Metazoa; phylum Arthropoda; class Arachnida; order Araneae; family Salticidae; genus Maratus; species Maratus speciosus. Next base: position 616,453,593 of record OZ010791.1, read on the forward strand.
TGTTTTGAGAAAGTGGTCCCAGATAGAATTAAAAGATTGTCGCCTGTGGCAGAGCTGCAATATGTAAATATTAGATAATGAAAAAAAATTCCTGTAGGTGTGATCTCTTTTTCAAACCGTTAACCCTTGCACTCGTATGTCCGGTCTAACTGGACATCATCTTTCACAGTAATAAAGGAATTGCACCAGTAAACTTGCACCAGTAATAAAGGAAAATAAAATCTGCTTTATTTAATTAGAGTATTTTAGAAATTATCTACTTGAAGGAAATTTCTTTTAAAAAAGTGTTGCCAACAGAATAAAATTTATGTAAGAGAGGCTCGAGTAGAAAGGGTTAAGTCGATTCAAATTTACCGATACTGTCAAATCGTATCATTTAAGTTAGCACGCTAAATGTGGGACTTATTTTATTTTACTACATAGAACACACATGAAATGGAGTCACTGTGACGTTACAATTGATCATAAATGTCAATGAGAAAACGTCGTCAAAATGTGATATTTTTGGTTAGTCACGTCCTTCCAGTGATACTCACTTGATGATTCCTAATTAAAATCATATTTCTTCGAGAAGAGAGAAACCTAATCTATGCGGCAGTGTGACTATGATAGCAATTTTCCTTTTTATTTTAAAATATGTAGCTTTCGCTTTAATAAAATCTTCAGATAAAGGAAATTTTTACATTTTTTCTATGGAAATATTAAAAAAATATCTCGGCTGAAATTTCCACAACCATTGGCAAAATTAAAATTATTACGTCAATAATGAGTGGTCAATGTTTTTTGTTAACGACGTTGTCTGAAAAAAAAAGACATCTTATTATTAAAAAACTGAGAAAGGAGAACAAAAAAATAAAATTAAGATAAAATATCATACGCCGTATATTTCTTCTTGTTGCACGTCTATAATATAGTAAACTAGAACCTAATTAATCAAAAGATATAAGGTAAACATCTGTATTTTTATAAAACAAAATGGTACATAAAAATAAGTTCAAAGTTGCACTTGATGCACATTTTATATCTTCTTAAGGAAATCTATTTTATACATTCTGAGTGTATTTCCTTAGAAAGGTTACTTCCATCGACATCTAAACTATAATAAAGAAGCAGTCGTGTTGACAGTGATTGTGAAAAGGCATTAGCTTTCCTTTCTACTTCGCTGGAAAGGTTTCTTTTATTTGCCGAAACGAACATAAACACAGAAAGATTTTATTCTCTACTGAAATTGAAGATCTAGCCAAGAATTATTTCCGGCGCTAAGCTCTTTGTTTTAACACTATAACTTGATTCATCGAAAATTTAAGAGTTCATTTAATGTGGATTCTGCAGGTGTTGAATGGTCCAGAATAATGTCCATATATGTTAGAAGCCCAATTAAATTTGAATTCGATCACTAAAATTAAATTACTTAATGAAATTATGTCGCATTTTGGTTAAGCCTTTATGATCTTTTTATCAATATTATACCACAAAATATTAACTAAAAGTATTTAGAGAAAGCGTACGTATAATTTCAACGTTTTACATGATTGTAGTCTAATTGTCATCGCTTCTATGTACGTAAAAGGAACCTTTTTTTTTTATCAAGGTACTCTAATTTCGAAGTATAGATTCTGGATGGCGAAAAGTGAGTTTTTAAATAAAACGTATATGCCAATGTGGATTTGGTACGTAATTGTTTGGATAAGTATTTAATTATGAGAAAACTTTGACATCTAATCTATAATAAAGAAGCAGCCGAGTTAACAGTGAGTTGTGAAAAGTCGTTAGCTTACCTTTCTAACTGGCAGTAAAGGTTTCTTTTATTTGACGAAAGGAACATATACACAAAAAATGTTATTCTCTACTGAAATTAAACGTTTAGCGAGAAATATTTGCGAAGATAAGTTATTTCTTTTAACACCATTACCTTGACTCAACTGCTGTTTAAGAAGTATCGTGAAAATTTCATTTAGTAAGATTATGTTTCCACGTCTATCAAAAGCATTAGAAATTTCCAAATAATGCTAATTTCAGTAATAAAATTAGATAAACTCATAACGGATTAGTATCTTCCAGATCCGAGTACGCATCACATTACTTATCTAACTATTTTGGTATTGTCTATAGCTCAATCCATTTTATAGGGTGAAAATGAAAAACAAAAATATTTAAAATGTGATAATATGTTCCCGTTATGTGAATTTAAATTATCTTCAGCAATTTCAAACACTTTCTGCATCTATTATATCCCGCGAACGTTTAAGAATTTAAATTTATCAAATATATAATTTTTACAACTGAATTTATAAACAGATATGCAAAAGCTTATAGTAAATTTCTTTCAAATAAAGGTAAACACAGAGCAAATTCTCTTGTTCATTAACACTGTAAGCAAATGTACCAATATTTTATATGCCCCAGTCTATAACTTTTAACATTTTCATTTTGGAGCCTTATAAATTCTAGTTGAAAGACATCAATTTGACAATAATTGTGCGAAAACATTAACCCTCTATATACATCGAAATACTACTTTCGTTGGTTAAAAAGAAACGTTTAGAAAAAGAAAAATATATACAGGGTGTCCCTAAACTCATGGTACATACGCTATGGGGTGATAGAACACATCAAGACGAGTAATAGTAAATAGGAAACCAAGGGTCCCAAACGCATTTCAAAGGAGACAGGCGCCATCAAAGTTTAGGGTCCCAAATTGCAAATGATGATAAAAAAGGGAAAAATGGGTCGATTTATTTGCGGTTTAATAGTAAATAGGAAACCAAGGGTCCCAAACGAGACAGGTGCCATCAAAGTTTAGGGTCCCAAATTGCAAATGATGATAAAAAAGGGAAAAATGGGTCGATTTATTTGCGGTTTTCGCTAAAATCATTCTTTAAATTAGTATTTTCTTTTAAAAAAAATTTAAAGAGAAAGTTATAAAAATGCCGGTAGAGGGCGCTCTAGATTTTGGAGCACCGAATAACTACTTTTTACTTTTTTTTTAAACACTGTTAAATGTTTTCTAAAGCTTAGACCTTAACTTAAATTTTGTGTGCACAAGTGAAATCATAGGGAGTGGTTAAGTGGAGCAAATTTAACTGTGTTCAGGGGGTTGATTTTTGAACGATCGTATGTAATGAGCAAAATAATAAGTGATGAAGCAAACTTTAAGAGGTGATAGCACACATCAAAACAAACAACATTCACTAAGTAATGCATGATTTGAATTCAAACGCAAACGTGTTAGACCATGTTCAAACTAGATACATGCAAGCGCTATAGCTACCATTATCCTGTAAGTTTCCGGAAGAAGAATATGAAAATGTGACATGCGGAAGAAGAAGAACGCGTATGCAAATTTTCGCTAACATAAAAGTTACTTATTCGAGTGCGTAATTGTAAAATTGGGAACTGTTCACAGCAGCTGTCTTCATTTGCTCTGTGGATAGCCGATAGTATGGTTTCGTACTCTAACCAGGAGAAGGCCGAGATGCATTACATGTTGAATTTTATTGTGAAATCACGGCAGTTAAATAACTGAGCTTCTCTTCATGAATTATATTTAGAAAATAATGTTTTCCCTTTTAACATCTTCACAAAAAAGGAGAAAGATAAAATTGGCATGCTCCTACCTTTATTTTCAGCGTTGATCGAATCCGCGTAAGGTAATTCAACCTGCTATAAAAATCCAAAGTGAATCAGCACGAAAATATTCCACTCAGTAACAAAAGAGGGCACAGGATCACAGGACTACACTATTTAATTAAATGAAGATAGATAAAGTTAAAATTAAATTTACATTCAAAGTTATATATTTAATTAACACATTATTTCTTTAAGGTTTTTCAGAGCGCAGACACACTGCGTGTTTTGCTTAGGGCATATATTTAGAGACTGACTAAAAAAAGAAAGAAAAGTTTTCAGTTCATTAGTCTTTCTTATTGCATCTCGTTGTGCAACACTTTTATGTATACCAGATGTTGGAAATTCCTTTTTTTTTCTCTCTGCACGTGAAAAGAGGGAAAAATGGGTAGTTGGTTTCCACTCAGTTAAAAACGATTTCATCTTTCAAATGCAATCTTGAAACACAGCTGTAATTATTTCACCATGTCTTGCAATTTCGGTAAATCATTATTCACTTTCTAACACCCCTGCTTGATTTCTGAAGTTGCAATAGTTCTTAAGTTCAAGTTGTCTCTGTGTTTGATAAAGTCAGGTTTGGGAAGGGGCTTCGTAAAGATGTCTGCAGTCATTTCCTTACTGGGACAATATTCTAATTCTATGATTCCCTTCTCTCGTAAATCTTTAATTGAATTAAATTTGATATCCACGTGCTTTGTTTTTGAATGATGTTTATAATTTTGAGTCATCTTGATGCATGACACATTATCCTCATACAGAATAATTGGTAGGTTTTGGTTTAAATCTAGATCCTTTAATAGCTTTATCAACCATATGGTTTCTTGTGCTGATGTGGCTGCGGAAATATACTCAGCCTCAGCAGATGATAATGCAACTGAGTTTTGCTTTTTTGTTGACCAGGAAATCGCTGCATTTCCTAATTTACTTAAATTTTCTGTGGTTGATTTTCGATCACTTTTATCTCCTGCCCAATCTGAATCTGCAAATGTCGTCAGAATCGGATCATATTCGTTGCTTATAACTAATTTTAATTCTTGTGTTGTTTTTAAATATCTTATAACCCTCTTGACTGCCCTCCAGTCTTTTTCTCTTGGTTTCTCATTTCTGCGACTAAGGATGTTAATAGCCGCTGAAATATCTGGACGAGTTATCGTAGCTATGTATAGCAATGCCCCTATGGCTTGTCTATACTTATGATTATTAGGTAGTAAATTTTCATCGTCATCTAAGTTTAAGTAACCTGCCTCCATCGGAGTATCACAAGGTTTAGAGTCCTTTAAATTAAATTTTTCAATCAGTTCTTTTATTTTATTTTCCTGATCGAGTGCATAAGTTCCTTCTTTAATTCTTTTTATGTTTATGCCTAAGTAGTAATTTACCATACCTAAATTTTTCACTTCGTATTCTTTACTAAGTTGTTTCATTATTTCATTTATTTCCTTAGTATCTCCTGAAATTAACAGATCGTCGACATAAATGATGATATAAGTTTTATTTCCGTTAGTTTCTCGTGTGAAGAGACATGGATCAGCGGTGCTTTGCACAAAACCTAATTTGTTTAAACTTTCAGCTATTTTAATATTCCATGCTCTTGCTGCTTGTTTTAGGCCATATATAGCCTTTCTTAGCTTACATACTTTATTTTCTTCACCCGGTTTAATATGTCCTTCTGGTTGCGACATATAAACAACTTCTTCTAAATTTCCATGGAGAAACGCGGTTTTAATATCTAAATGGTTTACATTTAAGTTTTTGTGAGCTGCACACGCTAGAAATGCTCTTAGTGTTGTATAGGCTACTACTGGTGCAAAGGTTTCATAATAGTCACTACCAAATTTTTGAGAATAGCCTTTCGCTACCAAACGCGCTTTGTATTTATTAATTTCTCCATTTGAATTATATTTAACCGTAAAAACCCACTTATTTCCAATTACTTTTACGCCTGGTGGAGGATCAACTAGATCCCAGGTGTTATTTTTTATTAATGAAGCAATTTCTTCACTAGTTGCTTCGTACCATTGGTTTTTCTCATGTGGATTGTTTAGATTTTTAATATCTTCGAAATTTTTCGGCTCTATAATTTTATTTTCTTTAGTAATGTATGCGAGTCTGTCTGGTGGAACACCTCTATTCGATCTTTGTGATCTTCTAGGTTCATTTGTTGTATTTTCCTCACTGTCTGTTTGTTTTTCTTCCTGCATACTTATTATAATTTCTGAGGAATTTTCCCCTGCTTTTTCGGGTTGTTTCTGAACTTCGCTATCATTTTTCAGATTTAAATTTGGTGTTGTGTTTGAATTAAAGTTTTCTAGAAATCTGACGGTTCTTGCTCGTATAATTTTATTATTACCAGTATAGATCCTATAACTTTTAGATCTATTGTCGTAACCGACAAAAATTCTTTCAATCGCTTTATCATCAAGTTTTCCTCTTTGGGATTTGTCGAGATAAGCGTAAGCTTTGCAGCCAAACATTCTAATGTTGCTTAAATCCGGTATTTTATTTGTCCATAATTTGTATGGAGTAGAATTGTGAGCTTTCGTGGGGAGTCGATTAGCTAAGTATACCGCTGTATTTAGAGCTTCACCCCAAAACTTCTGAGGTAGTTTCGCTTCCGATAACAGGCATCGCGTCATTTCAACTAGTGTACGATTCTTCCTCTCCAAAACACCGTTTTGAGCTGGAGAATTTGGCACGATTAGCTGATGGTGTATACCTGCTTCTTTTAAGTAATTTTCTATCTCATCACTGGTATATTCCCCGCCGTTGTCAGTTCTTAATTCCTTTATATTGCGACCGAATTTATTTTTCGTTATGGCTACGTACTCTTTTAGTTTAGTGATGACTTCACTTTTCTTTGATAAAAGAAATACCATTGTAAATCTACTGAAATCATCAGTAAATGTGAGAAAGAATTTCTTTCCTCCCATACTTTCTGTTGGCATCGGGCCACATACATCAGAATGAACCAAATCGAGAATTTTACTAGCTTTGTTTGTAGCTTGTTTAGGATACGGAGCATTCGTTAATTTACATTTTATGCAACTTTCGCATATTACTTCATGTTTACAATTTTCCATATTAAAACCTGTTGCTAAACTTTTAGTTTGCAGTTGCTTTAAAGCATTTATATCTCTGTGTCCGAATCTCCTATGCATGAGTTCAATACAGTTTTTATTCTTGCATTGATGAGCTAAATTCGCATAGTTTACTTGTTTATGTTTGTAAAGGTCTACTTCATATAAATTACCTTTAATTTTCCCTTCTATAAAGGTTATGCCGTTTTGGATTAATTTACAGGTTTCGTTTTCAAAAATGAGTTTACACCCATGCTTCACTGCTTTATTAACAGACATTAAATTTGACTGTATTTCTGGCACGTACAAAACTTCATTTAAAGTAATGTCGTTTGATTGTGTTTGTAATTTTATTGTGCCTGTCCCGTGTGAAGCAAGAATTTTTCCGTTTGCAATCGTGACTGTGTTCTTATTATTTGTATCAATGTCACTGAATAGGTTTATGTCGTTACAAAGGTGTGAAGAGCTCCCTGAATCAATTATCCAGGTAGATTTATTTTCAATGTTCGCGTAAAAGGAACAATTGTTTTTAGACACCTTTGTATCTAAAGTGGTTTTGTTTTCTTTGCTACTATTCCCCAGAGTCTGTGTGTTTGTTTGTACTTCTACTTCCGGAGTGATTTTGTTCGTTTCAGAACATAATGCAGCATTCTGTCTCCCTTTATTCATTGTTTGGTTTTTAGAATTTGAATTTTTATTCTTAAGGAACCAACAATTTAATTTTATGTGATTTCGTCTTTTACAATATGTACAAAACATATTTTGTTCTTGTTTGCGATATTGTGGTTTAGTATTATTTTTTTCTGCTTTGTACGCATTTTCGCGCGACGTATTATTCGAGCTATCTTGTCTCCTTTGATACTCATCGGTCAATTTTCCTTTTATAAATTCAGAGTTTAACTCCTCTTCATTTCTCGCTTCAAGTGCGATAATCAAAGTATCATAACTCGGTGGGAGGGAGCATAAAAGTAACGCGGATAAATGCGTGTCCTTAATTTCTTCCCCTATCGCCTTTAATCTGTCGGCTGTTTCTAGTATTTTTACGATATGACTTATCATATCTCCGTTTTCCCCGAGTTTTATACTGTATAACTTTCTGAGTAAATATAATTTGCTCGAAAGGTTTGCGCGCTCGCGTATAGTTTTTAAAACATTCCAAGTTGTCTTGGCTGTCGTTTCATTTTTCACATAAATAAGTTGTGAGTCTTCTAAAGTTAATATAATTGTAGCCCTAGCACGATAATCTCGCTTAGTCCACTCATTAGTTAGTGGTGTTGGGGGGTCATCCTGTGTATAATTAAATAAATCTTCCCTCATTAGGAGTATCTGGGTTTTAAAACTCCATTGGGCATAGTTATGCGGATTTAATTTTTCGATATTAAAAGTTTCTTTTAGGGAGGAGGCCATTGTTTTATCTTTAAAAGGTTTCTTTTATTTTAGTTTCTTAACTTTCAAGAGTTTTCGTTTATTTTCATTTATTGTCACAATAGTTTAAATAGAAGAGAGCGGTAACTTGCCGTGTTCACAGCCTTCAGTCTCAGTCTCATAATCTATTGAATTTTTTATTGTGAAATCACGGCAGTTAAATAACTGAGCTTCTCGTCATGAATTATATTTAGAAAATAATGTTTTCCCTTTTAACATCTTCACAAAAAAGGAGAAAGATAAAATTGGCATGCTCCTACCTTTATTTTCAGCGTTGATCGAATCCGCGTAAGGTAATCCAACCTGCTATAAAAATCCAAAGTGAATCAGCACGAAAATATTCCACTCAGTAACAAAAGAGGGCACAGGATCACAGGACTACACTATTTAATTAAATGAAGATAGATAAAGTTAAAATTAAATTTACATTCAAAGTTATATATTTAATTAACACATTATTTCTTTAAGGTTTTTCAGAGCGCAGACACACTGCGTGTTTTGCTTAGGGCATATATTTAGAGACTGACTAAAAAAAGAAAGAAAAGTTTTCAGTTCATTAGTCTTTCTTATTGCATCTCGTTGTGCAACACTTTTATGTATACCAGATGTTGGAAATTCCTTTTTTTTTTTCTCTCTGCACGTGAAAAGAGGGAAAAATGGGTAGTTGGTTTCCACTCAGATAAAAACGATTTCATCTTTCAAATGCAATCTTGAAACACAGCTGTAATTATTTCACCATGTCTTGCAATTTCGGTAAATCATTATTCACTTTCTAACATTACATGTACGGAGCTGCACACGGCAATGCAACAGAAGCTCAAAGATTGTACCGAGAGCGTTTTCCAACCACACGCGTTCCTGATGCGAGGATATTTCAACGACTGCACCAACAACTGCGCGAAAGGGGTTCCTTTGCAAATTGCATGCAGGATACCGGACGTTCCAGGAGTGTAAGAACGCCATCTGTTACGGATAACATTTTGGATCGTATCCGCGAGAGGCCTGAATCTAGCACGCGGTAACTGTCCGAAGAAGTTAACGTTTCCCGTAATACCGTGTGGCGAGTTCTGCGAGATGAAGGAATGCATCCGTACCATGCGCAGAGAGTTCAAGGCCTAGAACCAGCGGATTACCATTCACGTGTCAATTTTAGCACGTGGTTGCTCCAACAAACGGCTGTGGACCCTCCTTTTTGTGCACATGTGTTGTTCACGGACGAATGCACATTCACACGCGAGGGTATTTTGAATATCCATAATTATCATGTTTGGTCAAATGAAAACCCATACACAATACGCCCACGTTCGTTCCAGCGACGTTTCGCGGTCAATATTTGGGCCAGAAGCGTTCACGATTATCTAATTGGGCCATACTTACTGCCAACGCGCCTGGATGGAGATTCATATCTTGTGTTTCTGCAACAGGTGTTGCCAGAACTATTAAACCAATATTAACCTAATATGTTCCAGTACCCATCAGACGACGTGTGTGGTTCCAACACGACGGAGTACCGGCCCATTACAGCCAGGATGCCCGTAACGCCCTAAATATCATGTATCCGGGGCGATGGATAGGTCGTGGCGGTCCAATCAGCTGGCCGGCCCGTTCACCCGATTTATCCTCTCTGGACTTTTTCTTGTGGGGTCATATGAAGAGCCTGATATACGAAGATGGTCCCGTAGATTCTGCTGAAGACCTTGTTGCCCGGATATACGTTGCTTCGGCCACCATAAGAGAGATGCCTAATGTTTTCGCCAATGTACGGCGGTCAATCCATCGACGGCTTCAAGCCTGCGTTCGTGTTGGAGGCCGCAATTTTGAACAATTCCTGTGATGGAGTACTTCGTGTTGTTTATTTTCATTTGATTGAATAAAGTGTTTTCTTCCTTTTGTTGGTTTCTTTTCATTCCATCTCTGTCTGTCCTGATTTCCATCATTTTGTTATTATTTTGCTCATTACATACGATCGTTCAAAAATCAACCCCCTGAACACAGTTAAATTTGCTCCACTTAACCGCTCCCAATGATTTCACTTGTGCACACAAAATTTAGGCTAAGGTCTAAGGTTTAGAAAACATTTAACAGTGTTAAAAAAAAACCCGGTAAAAAGTAGTTATTCAGTACTCCATAGTCTAGAGCGTTCTCTACCGGCATTTTTATAACTTTCTCTTCAAAAAAAAATTTTTTTTAAGGAAATACTAATTTAAAGAATGATTTTAGCGAAAACCACAAATAAATCGACCCATTTTCCCCTTTTTTATCATCATTTGCAATTTGGGACCCTAAATTTTGATGGCACCTGTCTCCTTTGGAATACGTTTGGGACCCTTGGTTTCCTATTTACTATTACTCGTCTTGTTGCGTTCTATCACCCCTAGCGTATGTACCATGAGTTTAGGGACAACCTGTATACATAATGAAAAAAAAACATACTATTTCTAAATTAAAATCTGAAAATATATCGCTTGTACTCCACCATAGTTTTTAATATCTTCGGTTCCATGGTCCCCAAACGGGGACCTCTTTTCTTTTGCTTATAAAAACTAAAATGTCCGATTTTATTTTACATTTTCACATCACTTCTTAATAGCTGAATGTTTTTTCCGTTCAAGGCAAATGAATAAATGACAGCCTCTAACTAAGCTGATTCTCACATAAAATAAATGTTATTTTCATCTGAGTATGCAAAATGCCTAAAAATGCCCAAAAGACAGTATGACCAAGAAAGTGCGAAATTTTCATATTTAACTTAAATCTTTTTCAATAAAAATTTTTGAGTATTTATAGATTATTTATACTTGCTTAAATCTCTTAAATTTGTGATTGCGTAAATTTAGCTTAATGGTTATTAAATTGATGTTTTTAAGGGGGTTTGTAGTTTTATATAAATATTTTTGAACCTAAATTACTAAGCGCCTAAAGGATTAATTTCAGAAAAGATATTTTTTTCTCTCATTTACGATGTCATTTTGTTTGGAAAAAACCAAATAATAAGCATTTGTATTATTATTTTAGCTTCGGAACTGAAGAGGTTAAAATAAATCTTTGACTTTTGAATTTTTACATTCTTTATATTTTAATTAATGAATAATCTTTAAATTTTTATTACTTTATCACTTTTTTACTACTTTTTACTATCTTTATGTATCTTATTTTTTCTATTGTTAAATGAATTGAGTTAGGACAATAAAGTCTATGGCAGTAAATTAAAAAAAATAATAAAAGGTTATTTGTAAGTATTGTTCTTTAAATATTGAAAAATGATTTAGAAATTCAATGCATTGGTTATACCATTTAAGCACTATTTTCAATCCATTTAAAAGTCTGTTAAATTACGCTTAAACTTTTCCGTCTCCATATTAAAAGACATGCTTTGAAAATCTCGTATGCAAGATTATTTTTTTCTTTCATAATCTCGCTTACATTAGTTGCATTCGAAGGTTCTCGAACAAAAGACAATCTATTTTCTTTACCCAGGCAAAATTAAACATATGAAGTAATTAACATAACCACTTCTCAACACCATTATCTTTCAAAAGTATTTCGCTTAGCTTTTCTAACCTGTAATCGCCTAACGCCTAATGTTTAGAAGTTGCACACCGAAGAGCACTTCAATGACTGTGAGAAAGACGAAAAAAAAAAACCGTAACTGGATTTTAAAATAGCTTTTTGAAATAATCTATTTACAGAGATGTCCCTAGAGCGTCTTTACTGTTGAAACAGTGAAGACGCAGCATTAATTACCAAAAATGGATTTGCCACGTAGAATGGAGCCTTTTTGATACATGTGAGAATAAGGAGGAAGGGGGTACGTAAAGTTTATTTTTATTAATGGCCTTTTTTTGTATGAGCCTTAAATAATAATTATGCTTCGAAAAAAAAAATGGTCTTGCCTATATCGTGACTGAAAGGTTTAAAAGTGCAATTCTAGGTTCGTTGAGAATGCTTAAAAATGCGGAGTAAAACGCGGTGGCAGTTTTGTTGATGCTTTTCCAGTCACGCTGTCGTCTTCTAAATTTTAATTAATGATTCTTGTTAATGCCGTGGAAGTACTTAAGCGTAGTGGAACATAATTCTTCTTATTTTCTAATTTTAAAATGTCTTTATTTTGACTCTCCCTTTTTTTTTCCAATGCTTAAATAAGCATCTTCAAAGTGAATTCGAAACAAGAAAAGTAAATGCATTATATGTTAGTTAAGTTAGCTTTGAAAATTTATGCTTGGTTTAATTCCGCTCATAAGTGTTCTTTAGAGGTAATCAAAATTTAAATTAAAGTATTATTTTCTTTTTGTAGTATAAAAGCTTCGAAAATAAATTTGTATTAATATATTTTGCAAAATATAGATGTTTATAAGATTACAACCCTAATAACACCGTGACAAAACTGTATTGTCCTCATTGTCATTTCTTGACGTTGAAGATAAGCCGTATCGATGTCACTATATAGGGTTGATAAATTCTGTTTTTGACGAGTGACAAATGCGTAGAAAGTCAGTCATAATGGAACAAATACAGGAGTTATATTTTTATAATCGTTGAGGTGCAAGGCCGTAGCCAATTGGGGTATCACCGGGGTTTGATGGCCTTCCGTAATTTCTGTCAGGATTACTATATATCATTAAATATCAGTCAAGATACGAAAAAAAAAAACAAAAAAAAAACAGAGTCAAGATTCTAAAATCAAAATACTACTCTAGCATATAATTATTGTTGATTCCGTTAGTATGTTCAGAAAATAAATGAAATTTTATAGAAATCTTTAAAAATTCATTTGATTTTTTTTTAACCATTTGGAAAAATGGTTATTGTCCTCGTCAGGGTAGGAAATCAAAAGCATATCTGAAGGTTTTTATTGGTTTAATCATCATTTTATTCGTTTTCTGATGGGTCTATACAGTAATATGTATTTCCCTTTACTTTCAACAGAGATGGATACCTTCTGTTGCCACTATGACAAAAAAATAATAAAAACTACAAAAAAATTAATAACTCAGAAACAAATTGAGATACAGCTTTCAAACAAATTGCATTTAAAAGTACATTTTTTTCTCTATACAACGGTGTAAAATATAATATTGTGGGATGTTTAGAAGTTTAAGAATGAAATTTCATTTAAAATGGGTCGTCAGATTTTAAGCTTTTTCCCGAACAGCCAATGAAATGCTTGGATAATACATAAGTTTCAGGTGGATAATACGTACGAGTCGCAAGCGATTTTTGTCGCTTGGAATTTTTACGTGTAATAACACTATTAATGTTTAATTCATGGCGTACGTAATGTATGATCAACTCTGTGCGATTTTTTATGTTTTAAATTTTAGTCTTTGAAAAAATCATTTTCCAATGGTCGTTGTAATTTGTTAAATTGCATTTTTTTATGGGACTCTGTAAAAGTAGAATGTCAGTAACAGATACAGAACATGTACAACAGATTGATACAATTTGTTTAGTCCAAATCTTGAAGATTGCAATAAAAGTCATTTAAAAAATCCTCATACTTAGCTGTTCTGACGTATGCTACGGGAAGATGTATTTGGCAATAAAACATTTGAAAACATATGTAAAAAATTTCAAACATTAATTGTTTGACACTAACGTCAATGAATCACCGCAGAAGCATATTATAATTATATTTGCAATAAAAAGGCATGGTTTTCGTAAGTGTTTGTTTCAATTTAAAAATTTTGAATTCAGAGTAATACTTAATAAGATTCTAAACACTTGACAATTATAAAAAAAAACAATTATAAAATAAAACAACAAAAAATTTTTGGGTCTCAAATCCCGTTCCGAAATATTATTCTAGGTACGGCCGTGTTGAACAAAGCTGCAATTAGCTACAATTAATTACAAAGCTGCAATTAACTGCAATTATCTGCATCAATGTATGTAGCTTTGTTTATAGTTCATAAATGGTATTTAAAATCTTTCTAAAATAAAACGTTGACATGTCGTGATTATATAATACCACCTTTCACACCTCATTTTATAATTGAAAAATCTAATTTCTTTTAAATCTATCATTGTGAAAAATCGTTCTAAGAATGCAGTGCTGATCGATTTATGCTTTAAGAATTACGCATGAAAAATTTCAGAAGAAAATTTATTACTTTATTTTAGATTTTTTATTTTTAATACGACATTGAATTTATGATTATTTTCAGACATTTCTGTGGACATTTAAATTTGAGGCAGTTAAGCTTAAGAAAGGTCATCATGTTATCATGATTTACATGACGATTGATATTGAATAATTTGAAGATTAATAGAATATCTTTTAAAAGTATCCTTAATATTTAGTAAGTTTTGAGAACAACACCGAATCTTGCTTAACTCGAAATATTACGTTGCCGCAGGAAGTGAATATTTAGCACTCACCCCTTTGGCAAATTGTCATCGTCGCCTGTTCGCTAAGTGAGAGAGAATTTCTGTTGCTTTGATATTTGATTTCCGACTTATTTGAGCTTTATGTCTGGCACTTCTAATAAATCTTCAGTCCACACTCATATTTTATGCTGCTAATGTGTTCATAAAATCAGTCACACATCGTACATCATGATGTTGCTGCCATTGGGATGAAAGTTTCTGAAATCTTTACGAAATAGATTAGGTAAGCATTGTCATTTTCAGAACTGGACGTATCAAACTATAAATTACTGGAACAACATTTGAAATATTTCATCCGTTACAAAAATTACCGATATAGGAGTATTAATTGAGAAATATATTTAATTTAGAAATTCAATGGGCAATTTTTAAGTAGAGTCATATATCTAATACGCATGTTTAATGTTTGAATCGACGATTGGTACATTACATAAGTTAACTTTTTTTCAAAATGCATTCTTTTGTTCCAAAGATGTTCTTGAAGGTAGGCTCACATCTGGAGGCCAAAAATAATTATGTTCATTTATTTGTTGTCGCTCTAAATTGTCTTTTATTACAATAACAACATTAGACAATGACGATACCAAAACTAGTCGGATGTGGCATTCCCAAAACTTTCTTCTGTCTCATACATGTTAATACATCCTGCAAAATGCAGCATATCAGCGCCATCAGTTAGATGATTTACACCAAAATCTAATTATCAACAACTTATGTCAACTTCTAACTGAATCTGGTTGAAAATCCGTGCATTAGTTTTTGAGATAGAGCTATTGTGGAAATTGTAAAAATTCTGCATAGCAGCGCCAATTGTTGGTCGATTTACATCAAAAACTAATTAAGATCAATTTATACCACTGTGTAACTGAATCTGAAGCTTGATGAAAATTCATGTACTAGTTCTTGAGATACAGTTATTTCGGAAATCTTGAAAAATGCAGCATAGCAGCGCCATCTGTTGGGCGATTTACACCAATAATTAAACAGCACGGATTTATATAAGGGACTAACTGAATCTGAAGTTTTATGAAAATTCGTGCATTTGTTCTTGAAATAGAGCTATTGCGATAATCATGAATAATGCAGCATATTAGCGGCACCAGGAGGGCGATTTTCACCGAAAAGGAATCAGCATCAAATTATATCATGGACTAACTGAATCTGAAGTTTTATAAAAACCCGTGCTGTCGTTTTTGAGATATAGCTATTGCGGAAATCATGAAAAAAGTACCATTGCAGCTCCACCTGTTGGACGATTTACATCAAAAGTAATCAGTACCAGTTTATATCAAGGTCTAACAGAATCTAAAGTTTTGTGAAATTCCATGCATTAGTTTTTGCGATAGAGCGCCCACAAAATTTGTGTCACATACAGACTCACAGAGTGACAGAGGGACAGACAGACTCACAGACAGACATTTTGTAAAAACCATCAAATCGTGTTCAAGTCATTCTAAAACGTATAAATCCATCGAAAACCGGAAGCCGAAATTTTTTACAAATCCAATACTTTCTTCTTTAAAGATAGAAGAAATTCATATACACTAATTTCCTACAACAGAAAAAGAAAATGTGATCGAACATAAAGGTGAATATGACTATGTACTTTAATGTGCCGATGATATCGGATTCTGAATAATACTAATTTCGAACTGTAATCTTCGCATTAATTTATTGCAGAATTCTGCGATTTAATAAGATGAATGCTATTATTCGGAAAATGTGACATTCAAAATCCATAATATTTGGTACATGTTCACTTATTTTTATTCTCTAAAACCTTTAATTATTCTTGCTAGTGTATTTGTGCCCGATTGGATGTTCCAAATTTAAATATGCATGTTATGCGCATTGTTCGAAAATATTGTTGCATATGCCTATTTTAAGGGATCTTTTTTTTTAAAATAATATTGTATCGCATGGTAATTATTACATTGGATTTGAAATTGAACTTATGACACATCAATTTATTCTCCTAGAAGTTTTTAAATATATGTACAAAATACTTGGCTCTAATTTTGCTGCGTTATTTAGCCCAGGTATTATTTAAGAATTTATATGCATATATATATTATTTATGTAAGTTTTGCCAAACACTTAATGCAGATATGTTTAATATCTGTTTTTTGCATCATACGTAGGGCCCTAGATGCAAAAACTTAAATTTCTGAAAAATCTTAAATTTAGGACTTGTGTAGTTTTTGAAATCGCAGATTCATTTCTAATTAAAGAAAAAATATGAAAATTTTGTTTAATTAATTTTGGACCAACTTTATTTTTATTATTAACTTATTATTATTATTATTATCAACTTTATTAAGTGTTTTCACCCTTTCATAAAATGTATATATGAATATTACTTCCAATTGTTAGCCCATATTGGACCAGTATTGGCTTAAAATTAGAAATATTTTAATCAAAAACGCGAATATTGGCAAAAGTTTAGATAGAATTGAACATCATTGCAATAAAACATCAATATTTCGGTAATATTGGTGTTACATTTTAAAATAATTCCAATACCAGTGGTCCTGCGCAAGGGTTTTGTACTACAATATTTAAGATAATTTTCTGATGCACATTTTTTTCCGATAAATCAAGTAACTTGTATTAACGAAATGTGAGTATGACAAAAATCTTTCGTAAAATACTTCATTCATCGTTGTGCGTTTTGTATATGCACAGAAAAAACACTGCTCACTGAATACTAGGTAACCGCCACCTGACTAATAGGCCTGAGCGCTAATACAAAAATGGCGGCTGCCGAAGGCGGACTTTTTTTTAAATGTAGGTACGGTCCCTTAAATGTAGACACCGGTATTTTTATAAAAGATTTCTGTGACTTGTTTAATCGTAGAAAAATAAAGCAAAAAAATTAAAAAAATTATTGGTACGAATAAAGGGATCGTACACACGTTGAAAAAAATCCGCCTTCAGCAGCCTTCATTTTTTTTGTTAGCGCTCAGGCCTAGTATTCAGGGGGCGGTGACTAGACCTGCGCGCTGTCACAAAAATTGCGGTTGTCGTAGGCGCATTTTTTTTCAGCGTTTGGACGGTCCCTTGAATTTGAATGCCAATTTTTTTTTTAAAGTTTTATCGGCCTTATTTTTCTGAGGTGAAATGAGTGAAAGAAAACGTTCAAAAAATATTTATATCCAAATTTAGGGTTATGCAAACGCTTAAAAAAATCCGCCTACAACAGCCGCCACTTTGTGTCTGCGCAAAAGCCTAGTATTCATAGGGTTGTGAGAAAGAGAGATTGAGACATCATAAATAATATATATGATAAAGTGAATAAATACAACACTGATTTAAAGTGGAACAGAAATTTTTTTTTTCCATTGAAGAAAATAACGTTTTACATACATTTTCTTTATCAAAGACATCTTGATTTGAATTCAGTTGTAATTAAATTTATTAAGAAAGAAACTGTAAAAATTTTGTCGTACAGAGGAAACATTTTAAGTAACTTTACTCAGATGAATGAATGTAGCTCATCATTTTACCTTATGGTGCGAAAGCTACATGATGAGCTATACTCGTCATTTTAGCGCAAGGAGCTAAAGAGATTAATTTTACAGAGAAAAAAAAAGTTTTTTTAAAACTCAGTGTTAGAGAAAATGACCGATTGCAAACTTATAGTACAACAATAATGGTTAATCTTCTGTAACCAGGCTGCAAACTAAGGATTAGCGTCAAATATAAGGAATGTGGGCATCAATATAATTTAAAGAGAACGTGGATATCATTGAAGCGTAACCACCAGCAATACCCAGTTCACCAAATACGTTTAAATATGACCATTGTCATACTTTCCTATTACGAAATATTAACATGGCCATAATTAAGCTGACAGTACTCAGTGTTCTGTAGAGCGATCTAATGGAGAGAATGACGCCAAATTTTGTAAGATGATTAAACATGACGGGGGACGAAGGATTCCGCGAAAACAAAATTAGTTACAAAAGTCGCCGCTAGGGGAATATGTGGCGCTATGTAACGGAAAAGTAGTTTTAAAAAATGCAGAATCAATACTAAAATCGTTAAATGTGCTACTTGGTAATTTTATTTCAGTATTGATTGAGCATTATTTAAAACTCGCTTGTCTCTTAGAGAGCGCCACATATTCCCCTAGCGGTGACTTTTGGAACTAATTCTTTTTTTCGTGGAATCCTTCTTCCCCCGTCTTGTTAATCTTCTTACAAAGTCTGGCGTCATTCTCTCAATTAGATCTCGCTACAGAACACTCTGAGTACTGTCATTTTAATTATGACCACATTGTACATGTACATGAATATAATTTTTTTTAGCGGAAATATAAGTTTAAAACTCGAATTTATAATGCTATAACTTCGAATATGTACAACTTTTACGCATTTCTTCCCTTTCAGATCGTATTAATTTTGCATATTTGTATAACATCAATTTATTTTCTTTATTTTAACGTACGTTTTTTTTATCTGCCACAGGTCGTCCCATCAACAAAGACACTAGCCCCCAAAGATCCCCTCATCAGTCAGCAAGTCGTCATGACAACCATCTTGGGGGCAGACCCACCCCACAAGAAGATCCTGACATCAGACCCAATAGTGAGTATAGTGAGTAGTTTAATAATCTACTTTGTTTATTTAAGTGTTTTTCCATGCATCCTGTTTTTTAATGACCCCTTTTGTGCACATTAAGAGGAAAAGGGCCCTTCAAACTCATTTTTTATTTTATTTTTATTGCACTTTAAATAATATTCAAGGGCACACTATATGAATTATGGCATATATTTATCACACAAGAAATATTTTATTTATTTATTTATTTTGAAAAATGTTCATGAGTATATTTTAAGCATTATGAAGAACTTCTCGAAATACCCCATGCACATTCCATACCAGTTAAAATCACCAATATTTTTATACCAGTTAGGTTTCTATATACAAATAAAACTGCGCATCGAATTTTATATATTTGAATATGAAAGTAATATATATATATATATTCTAAATTTTATGAAATTTTCAGCTTTTTTGCATCTTATTTCTGCACTTACAAATTACATATACAAAAAAAATTCACAGTTTTATTTGTATATGTAAACCAAACTGGCATAAACAAAATTGGGATTTTTTGTGCTTTTGTTTATAAATGGTGTTTTCAAAATTGCTAGTCAATTTTATCTGTTTAAACGGTTTATTTTTTAATAAAGTTTACTATATATATGTATAACCATTATAGAATATTACAAATTATTATCAATTTCAAATATATATACATAAGACGTTCGCATTCTACAACGGTAACGGTCTACTACAGTACATCAGTAAATCATCACGATGTACTGATGTACACAACATACGTCACGGATATCAAAGGGTTAAAATTATTATTGAAATGCCTTAGAAAGACTATTATTTATTTTTAATTGCAACGAAAAAAATAAAAGAGAAAAGAGTCGGTGTATGATCAGATCACAATTACCGTATTTACCGGCGTATAACGCTAGGATCAAAATAATATATTTAGAACCAGAAATTTTATTTGAAAAATGGAGTGCAATAGCTATGAAACCCCAATAAATTACGTTTTATTAAATAAAATTTATGTTCCTAAAAATGCTTGATTATACGTCGAATTATCCGGTATTTAAAAACTAAAATTTCTTGCATTACTTTCGGAATTGAGTTAATTTTCGACGGCCAGTTATATACTCGAGGGATATGGGCCCAGGGGGGGGGGGGCGGCCCTTCGTGGGGGTCTTTTTCTAAGGGAACCTAACCCGTATTTACGCATGGAAATCCATGGTTCGAAGAAAACCACGAAAACTCCGAACGATTAGGCCGACGGGCACGATTTGGTTCGAACCCAGCACCTCCCGTCTGCCAGCTTCGTGAGCAGAACCTCTCGGCCGCTGGTGGGGCACTTTCGGAATTGATTATTATAAGTTTTTTTTATACATGCATATACGCAAATACATACACTCAAACACTTGTAAATATGTATGTATGTGATGATAGGTATAATTATTTAACACTCTCAAACATTTCCCTTATAATACAGAACTTACAATCTATTTTTAAATACCATCGGATTTCTCATTTTAAAACATTCGTTTCGAAACTTTTCCTCAAAGGACATTAGAGTGATTTTTAATGTTTTATTCCAAATGAAAGAATTTGATTTAGTAGCGCTGGTCTTTATAACGCCACATAGAGAAAGAGAGTTTCGCTGCTCTCTTAAATCGATTTTGACGGTCTAAACCTTATCTTGTATTACATAATAAGGTAGATATTTGATTTATAGAAATTCGCTCGGTTCTTAATGCAATATCTAATTCCCTTTCTTGCTGAAAAAAGAAATGTGCGTGAGAGAAAGAACTGATTGATCTCTGATTGGTTGTTTGATATAAAACGTATAATTCGGTATTACAACAGTAATTTTGCACATTTAATCTTCAATTGCGTATTCTTCTTCGCATATCTAGATTTATGATGTTATGTGAAAAATGAATGATTTCTGTAACATGGTATTACGTTTAGTGGTACTGACAAAATGAAATTGTGTTATTTTCATTTTTATAAATTATTTTTCGCTATCTTACTAATTTAAAAAAAAAAAAAAAAACATACTTCAAAGTGGTTTGTAATTGCTTTTTTTCCCCTATTCTTATAGCATAATCACAAAAATCTCTAACCACAAATTAAATCGGGAAGTTTTACTCAATTTTTTAAAAATATTGAAATGAGAATTTTTATTTAAAACTGTTTAACTTATTTAATTAGCTTATATCTGTTTGTTTTGTATTTTATTTATTTAACCTGTTCAGGACCTGCATCTTTTACACGAATTTTATTCGTTTGGCACCACTTTTTGTTAATCATTTGAATTAACTTTGTAAATCACAAAAATGTCGTAATTAAATAAAATCAATTTTACTTTTCTGTTTTACTGGTGTCAAACTGAAGCATTTTAAGCACTTTTAGGGGGTGCATATATGCACCTATGGTTCCGAACGGGTTAACAACAACAAAAAAAAACTTCTGGTTCGAATCGAAATATGTGAAAATAAAACTGTCTAATGACCGTGGTATATTTAGTGTTAATAAAAGGATTTTTTAACAAATATGCATTCTGTATTATAATGAATAATATAAACGAGATATATAAAAGAAATAAAAATAGATAGCTTTTTGAAGAAAAAAAGAATTAAGTTTTTCGAAACGTTTAGGAATTTCAAAATTTTCGTGATATATGTATAAGACGTTGGTTCTACCCTTCGTTAGTAATGTGATAAATCACGTATATTATACATTCAGACCTTATTTTCATTGTGTTTAAGGTTCACAGCAGTATTTTAATTATTTAGTGATACATAAAATTATAGCATTTAGATCTGCATGCAGCTGTAAAAGCGTACATAAAAGAGAAAAGCCCTTAAGAATCAAGACGTAGAAGGGATAGGGAGAATTGGTAAATTTATCCCCTCATCTTTATGTTCCCTTATGTGGTGGCAAAGTGACACATAACTTTATCTAGAAGTCTACCGTATAACTACGCTTAGGAAACTTTTTCTGAAGCAAGACACACATATCTCAAACCTATTTATCGAATAATACGCAAAATGAATTTTGTGCAGTCGTGTCACTTTCGTTGCGAGTGAGCAATGTATTTTCTTACACTATGATAGCACAAAATGACCATATCGTAATCAAACTTAACTAAACTCATTGTCCGAAATTTCTTCTTATAGCAGTTTATTTGTACACGGTACATGTTTTCGTTAACTTCGAATATTAATCTCTCTTTCTTTTCACAAGATTTTACTTAACTTGGGATAGTCGGTCCGTTTGACACAAATCTTGCAATCCAATTTTAGCACACTTCCTGCACTACAATTAACCGAATTTTGGTACTGTGATATATTTCCGGTTATACTATATTTTGTTAAAAAGATATTTAAAATTTATCTCCGCCACCCCCCAGGAGGCAAAAACGTTTGTCCAATAATGGTACATAAATGTCATGACTAGGTACCCTGTATAAATCGGGGCCCCAAATGCACAGGACACTGGTAGTTTAAAGTAATTTTCTTCGCCTTATCTAATGGAAGAATTATCTACGATTTAAGGGGGTCCGGGACACATTTTAAAATAATTTTTATTTACTGAGTTAAAATTCTGAATTTTTTTCTGATGGTTAACCTTATCATTTGTAAACAAAATCACATGATAAAACTTCTCAGAATTAAAAAAAAAATTAAATTTAAAATTTATTAAGAAAGTTGTGTAGTTTAAAATCGTTATAACTCGGAATATTATTTATAGAATTTCAATTTTTCTTTCATTTAAATAAACAGAAATATATAAGTTTTAATTTTGATTCAGCATTTTTAAAAATATTAATTTATAAAAAAAACTAAAAATATTTAACGAAAAAATTTAAAAAATAGTGGTGCAACTTTAAAAATATATATATATATATTTTCAAAAGTAAATGTTTTTTTCATATATGCTGAATCAAAATTAAAGTAAAACAATTGAAAAAGATATGCTCGAAGTTTGAACCCTGTATCTTTAACGGTTCTCGAGTTATAAGAATTTAAATATGAGAAATGATGAAAAAAACCTATCATGAAGAAAAACGCATTTTTACAAGAAGTCGTTTCCACGAGAGCCATTGCTTGAAAGCTAGATTTTGAAAACAAACTAAAACGAAAAAATTAATATTTTTTGTTCTAATTCAGATAGAAACATGATTTAAATGCCATTTTAAGCAAAAAAATCAGAGAAATGTTTTATGAAATAAAATGTTTTTGCAAAATTTGAAGATGTGTCCCGGACCCCCTTAAAATGTCGAAATAAACTGTATGAAATGAGTGGTGTCTAGAGCATTTGTAGCACTGATTTAAGCGGGACAACTAACAACAATAGTCACGACGTATGTGATCACGCGAATGTCTTTTTTTGATTTTAAACGAACTGATTAAAAAATCACTCGAGGTTTAATTTATTTCTTTTAAGAAAGGTATTTATTTCAACCATTTGTCCTTCAACATTTTTTTCTTTTTTAGTTCATTATAATAAAACCTTGTCTTTAAAACTTTTTTAAATTATTCTTTACAGTAAGCCCTGATGCCCCTGATGCTTCCAGAGACTACCACCTCATCTACACAGCCGAAACGCTGGCGATTGCTGTGACGTCCAGTATCGTGTCCTCACTCGTCGTGGGCTTCATCAGCGGTTACATTTTTAGCCGCAGGTGCAGGAACGAGGAAATCGAGTCCCCATACGATGAAGGACCCTACATGGAGCCTCAGCACAACGCCCGGATAGACCCTAGGAACCTAGACACATTCCTGCCCACCACCGTCAACAATAAACCTATTAACTTGGTCCTCAACGTGCCGCCGAAGAGTGGCAAAACAGCTAACAGTTCAGCAGACAATAAACCAATCCAGAAGGTGAAGAAGATCTATTTATAGTCACATGAATTAAAAAGAAATCATTTCTAAAAAAAAAAAAAAAAAAAAATGAAAGCTAAGCATGGACTATTGTGGCCTGCTCCCTTATGGCCAGTGTAGTATTCTTACATGTGAATGTGTGTCTTTGATCGTCAGCAGTTTTACAAGTGATGACGTACGAGCAAGCGTCATAGGCATAACAAACAATAAGCTTTTATAATTTTATGTTAGCACAAAATGACATCTTTTTCGGTTTGTAGGCATAAATGTCTTTGTGGAGTTTTGCGCCCCAGAAGCAAAACGAAATATGTCTTTGCTCTGGTTCGAGATTTTCTATGGCAATAGATTGGTGAAGACTTCGTAATCTGCTGTTCAAACGCACGATGTGTATAAACTATAGCCATGGCTTTAGAGGGAAACCCACAGACATCACCATTTTTGTTTATTTTTCCTTTCCTCTCTCTCTTTCTTTCCAAGTTTCGTGCTTTCATGAAATGCCAGAAAAAAAATAATCCAAAGATTTTTTCGAGACTGAACAGTTTTTTGAACAGAAATGCAGTTTTGTATTTGATCAACTGTTAAACACACCAGAGACTGTGATGGCGATTGGGTGACTCTTGAAGATGATTCTTGAGATCCATTTTTGAATACTTTTCATGGAGTCGCCTGGAACTTTAAGCCATGTGTTTTGCTGGACGCATTTTGACATAGTGATTTATACTGCGAAATATAGAGTACAGAAATTAAAAAAAAGATAATAATTATTATTATTACACGCAGCTTAACGAAATCTGCGTGTTTGTGAAAGTTGTGCTGTAAAAGACAGTCGTGTTCAATACTTTTTTTTCTGTGTAACGGACGTCTTTTTCCATGTATCTAAAGAAGAAAAAAAGAAACCGTTACACCCATCACTGAGGCAAAATATTTGCCGTCAACTATGCAGTAATCTTGTTTTTGTACAAATGTGTGAAAGGTATGAATGTGATGTTCTTGTCAAATGTTCTCACTTATTAATTGAAGTTAAAACCGCATAGGAAGTGAACAACATTAAAACTTTTTCTCGCAATTTTGTGTCATTTTTTTTTCAGTGAATATTTTTCTCCGTTATAAAATACTACTTAATCATAAATGCTTAATTGTTTTAGAGAGGGCTTGTTTTTAAAGAAATTGAAAACAGAAACGAAAAAAATTCAATTATTTAATCAAAAGTTTATTAAAAAACGAATTTTGCTTTTTTGAAGCACAGTCAGGTTTTGGTACCTCGCGTGCTTTAAAAATATCAAATCGATTCGTTCTATTTAAATTCAGATAACAGAAAACAATTGAATTTTGCATCGAACTTTTTGCACCCATATCCTTTTTAAGCGCATTAATTGTTACTATTTACAGATATTATTCGAAGTTCCTTAGAAATCGCATTGGTCATTTGCTATTTTTATATTTTGTGTACGAAAGATACAGGTTCATGATGTTCTAAAATAACGTAATCTGGGACTTTTATTGTCTTACGTATATATCAAATTTGTTTATCAGGTTTTATAAATCCTAAATTAATAAACTTCAAAGTTTATAGCTTTAAATAACTCACGCTAAACATCTCAATATGTAGCAGTATTCTAAAGTAGAAATCATTCATAAAATTTTTCTTCTGTAATATAATCTGTAAACCTTTAGAATTTTAAGTATATTTGATTAATAAAAATGATTTCAGCAAAATTATATTTACAAACGAAATTTTACCTTGCCGTATTTTGTTAGGTGAAAAATTGGAACTTTTGTAGCTAAAAATCTGTTTCTGATGTTAATTTATTCGACATAAGCAAAAAATTTAGAGTGTTTTCTTTGTCTCTATCATTAAAAAAAAAAAAAAAAAAAAAAAAAAAAAAAAAAAAATGAAGAAAAGAATTGCAAAACACATTTTTATTTATCTGATACTGCAGTTATTCATAGGATTAATTTATTTAATAAATAATTAGCTGAACGGTTGAATAGTTTAGTAATTTCACGGGCTTCCTAGTTCAGGCAAACTTCGAGATCTGTAGAATAAACTAAAAATAAATCGTAGCGAATTTCAAATTAGAAACTTAATTACCCTTTTTATATTACCCTTATTATATACAATTTTTTTATATATATTTTAATCGAGAAAAATGTTTTAAAGTTGTTTGCTACTTATATAACGTAGATTAACAAAGATTATAATTTTTCGTTTGCCTCCTGCAAAAAAAAAAAAAAAAAAAGAAGATTCTGCCAACGGGTCACCCACCCCAAAGTGTACTAGTTGCCCTCACTCGTTCAGAATTTGCAATAAAAAGATCAGCTCATAATTGCTTTTATACTTGAATAAACGAGATATATCTATACATAAATATACATATGTCTGAAACATATATATTGAATAACTATTCTTAATAAAAGATGATGCTGTAGATATGTGGAATTATGCAGTAACCTGAGTTTTTATGTGTGCTTCAAACAAAATTATGCTAAAATTGGTATATTTCATATATATTTTTTGTACGATTTCTGTGTTAACGTGATAGCTTCAGTGTTTGAAGCAACGAAGTAAAAGAGATCTCCAAATGCAGTTTTCCAATTTAAGATGAAATAATAAAATTCAACTTAACCCTTTCTTTTTTATTTAGACACTAATTATCAAATGATAATTTGAAATTAGCGTAAAATTTTGAGAATAACACAGGTCTTGAAAAAAAGTATTCTAAAATCCAAATTTAAACTCCCAGTTCTTTAAATTACATTCACTGAAATCTTGCAAATCTTTAATATTTTAGAGTTTTTATCATATCATACTATTATATTAATATTGAAATAATTTATCTATGATGTATTATTTTTATAGAAAATTCTTTTGTTGAGTAGAAAACAAGTCTAACGATTTGCAAAATCTGTTATATTTTCAGCCTTATGAGAGGGTCTTTTAATTATTATTTTCCAATTATTTGCTGAATGAAAAGCTAAGTGCATGTATAATCGATGAATATTGGTTTTTAATAATTCACAGTTTATATCGTATTAAAATTCACTAATTATTTTTTATTTGATGAAAAATTACTTCAGTTAAATGAAAGATTAAAAATTTCCAATTGAGTTCTATTAAATACGAATTGAATATCATTATTTTTTCTTAAGAATATCACTTTCTTCGTTTTGTAAAAGCGAACGCGTATGTAAATTGTTTAAAGAACTATGTTTATTAATGCTTATATTATTTAAAGTTTAATGTTCATTACCATTCTGCAATTTTTAGCCCAAAAATCTTAACATTAATATTTTTTAAAGAAAAAAAACTTATAGCACAGTAAAATTTACATGAAAAATACCTAAAAGTCTTTGGTTTTAGAATATTTCATTAAAAATCCCTTCTAGAATCGTTTAGACCGGTTCATTGTTTAGTTTATCAATCAATTCATCGTTTAGAGTTATTCATTGTTTGGTTAATCAATCGGTTCATCGTTTAGACCTGTGTTATTGAAACTCTATGAAATTAAAAAAAAATATTTTACTTACACAACAGTATGATTACTAACTGGATAAAAAAAGTTAGATTAAGCATACGTATGTTTGTAAATAGGGACTACACCTTTCATAGACATCTTTGAGTGTAATCATAAGTGTTTAACATTTCTTCATTTGTAAGATTTTTTCATCCAATCGCCTGTACTGCATAGTTTCTAAGTAGGATATTTCCTTTTCAAGTGTATATGAAAAAAGTGTGCTTTTTCTTTTATTTCTAATGTAATCTGAGATGCTTATAATTGTATTGTTTTAGTAGCTGTGAATTATTTGGTATGCATTTCTCTGTACATTTCTGTATATTTTGATTTAAACCACTAGTATTATTCATTTGAGGTGAGAGATTTTACAAAGTGGACCTTCGTAAGAAATAAATAAAATGCATTTCTTCTTCACAACTTTGTGATAAAAATAGAAAATGGAATGCGCAAATGAATAAATAACTTAATACTCAAATATAGATCAACATGATAACATAATAAAATTGTAAGTACAAAAGCATATTCATTCGATATTACTAAATAAAAAAAAAACCAAAAAGTTTAGTACTGATTTTCCCAACAGAGTTGCCCCATCGCGGAATTTTTTTTATTCATTATAACTACCATTTTTCCAACTAATAATCTTCGCTTTCTTTCAACACTGAATGTCTGCCATTAAACAAGGCGAAAATTACTATTCTAAAATGATAGTAGATATTAACCTCTTGTAGGGCGGTGATGCCGCTATGGCATCACATAATTTTAATCCCTAATTGCCACATTTGCACCCGAATTTTTTTTTTTTTTTTTATGAAATTTTCACTTTTATTAAGTACGCGAAACTATACTTTTACTTCTTTTCAAATAAATTTTCTTGTAAATACTGGTGTCATTCAATTATTTCAATATTTTACGAATAAAGGTACCTTGCCCCTGGAGGAGTTAGAAAAAAACCTTAACTTGGCAATGCTGATTTCTGTGTTAAATGAATTTGTCCTAACAACATTAAATTGCTAAATACATCTACAGTTACTTTTTTTATTTATTCTTACTTCATGAGCAAAATTTCTATAAATACTGCAATTTTTAGTTTTGGTCACAAAATATAATTCAAAATTGTTTGAAAAACTATTCTTGGTTTTATGGTTTATATACCACAACCAGCATAATCATCTGTTTCATTTTCGATATGACAGAAAATGTGTAAAAATGTCTGTTTTATATCATGAAATTCATATATCAAAAATGGCAAAGGAATTCATAGCATGCGTGTGTGATGAAGGGATTTCTTAATAATGCATTCTCTATGGAATTGTAAGCTATCTTATCACAGAGAGTGGATATTTAGTTTGATTTCATTGTAGTTCTTAATACGTGTTATGTTTTAAAACATAATATTTGCTTTGAATTAATTTGCCTAATAACTTTCAAAAACTTAAAAAAAAATTAAAATATTTTGATAGTCATTATAATTGTAAGGGTTTTTATAGTATTCACTTACACTATACATTCATTTATACGCGTCATTCCATATAGCACATCAGTTTACTGTAATAAGAAATACCTGTATATTTATGGAAATCCGTTAGTAAAGTCTCTCACACTAATGCAGACATACGTCATCTCCGACTGTGATTAATATGTTTTAATGCATTACAGATGTCCTGTGCACTATTTGGTACAGTGGCATTAAACTGTGTAGCTTTATCCATAGTGTGGGCTTTGTCATGTTTTAGTGTTTATTTGATTTTTTAAAAAGTCATTAGTTATGGATTCACTAATGTCTCCTCTTGTTTTTGATTTAACTAAATCTTTTTCCTTATTTTATTAAAAATAAAATTCTGATAAGTCCTAAATTAGTACTAAACTGTGGAAAAACGTACAGTATAAATAAAATATGTTTACTTTTGCTATCGTTAAATTTAAATAATTAAACAGCTTTATTAAATAGTTAATATTAAATATCATTAAATTTATAACAAATAAATATAAATTATTAATAAGTGATATTAAAAATTTTAGCACTTATAAAAACTATTACTATAACAAGTACATCAAACATCTTAAGTGTGCTGTAAGAACGAGAAAACTTAATTTTTATGTGACAAAACTCAAAGAAAAATTTTAAGTTATTAAGTTATTTAACACGTTCACGCCGGCGCGGTGGGTCACACTCGACTTTCTCAGAGCTGGCAAATCTCCGGCCTTTTGGATACCAGTATTTTAATACAGAAAGTGTTGTTTTATTTAATTAGAACAATTGGGCGATTTAAAGGAACAACATTTTCTCTAAAATAAGAGTGGTGTACAAAACGCCGGAGACTTGACAATCTGGGACAGTCGAGTGTGACACACCGCGCCGGCGTGAACGTGTTAAGCATGTTAGTTTTATTTGTAATTCAAATTTTCCTGGACTATCATATAATTAAATTAATAAAGGAAAATACATTTTTTTTTTTTTTAACTGTCAATTTTTGATTTCTAAAACTTAAAAGAAATCATTTCAAAACTACAAATTGTATCCGTAATATGTTTTCGAGGAAATGAGGAATTTAAGTATA
The DNA here is from genome assembly GCA_963932465.1 of Maratus speciosus. Lineage (NCBI taxonomy): Eukaryota > Metazoa > Arthropoda > Arachnida > Araneae > Salticidae > Maratus > Maratus speciosus. The sequence goes on from OZ010791.1 coordinate 616,483,633, forward strand.
ACTGGCAATCCTGTTCATAAGCTAAGAATATAGAAACTAATTTTGCTTAGGATTAAGTTTAATTAAAACAAGAGGACATTGGTGAAAAAGCAATTTCTAATAAAATTTCACTGCGGCGTAGATCATGTAAATAAGCTCGTGTGGTCCACAGAGGTTCTTTTATTATTATTATTATTATTATTATGAGGTCAGTATACATAACATCATACACCTTTCTTGTGAGGAAAATACATTAATAACTGCTGATGTTTCTTTCAGTGTATTGTGAGAAACTAAAAATATATTGAGATTAAGCTGCTATGACGTATATGTAAATTTACTCTAGTCACGTCAATGCATTTTACTAAAATGAAATTCGTATTTAAAAAAAAAAATCAAAATGACATATGTAACTACATTTCAGACTGTGCCGATTAGGATGTAAATTATTATTTCTAAGTCAATCGTTTTTGTGTACAACGCTTGTCCAATATGATAGCATTCTTAATTGTACCCTACAGTTAAATTACAACTACGAAAAATTGATTATTTATTTTAGTTGAGCAGTTCAAGAATATTGTAATTTGTTGTTATTTTAATCATTCATATTATTTTGTGAAGTAATTTTTCCGGTTAAAAAAATTATTGATTTATCTATATATAAATAATTTTGTTCATTTATTTATTGATTGTTTTTTTACAATGTCGGCACATTCCTGAAATGTTCAAGATTGTGATTTATTGTCTCGTTTGAGTACTAACTGTCCGTTCGTTTCGAAATTATGATAGAAATGTAAGAAAAAATTAGAGTGGTGAAAACAATAGCTGGGCATGTAGAGAATTATCATTGTTTGAAATACTTCAATAAATTTTCGATAATGGTATGAAACCTTTTTATAATGTTATTCTGAATGTTTGTATATACTTTTTTAAACACTAATTTTGATCCTAGAAGAGTGTTATAAAATTGTCAATCAAAACTTTCGGCAAAAAAAAAAGAAAAAAAAAATTATATTTGTATATTAGCATGACTATACATTCAGCGAAAGAAAATGAATTCGGATACCATATGTTTGTTCTACATTGTATGAACATCATCCAGTAATTATTAAAGTAATTTAAGTGTGTTATGAATTTAATTTTTTTTAATTCGAAAATTTATCAGTATTGCATTTAACACTTAACAATAAAAGAAATACTGAAATTAAAATAATTATAGCTTATGAATATATTGTAACAATTTTTTTATTATAAGACATAAACTTCGATAATCTGTCCGTTGTTTTTAATTATGTTCCAAATTTTATCTTTTAATTCCAATTTCTATTTCTTTTCCTCTTTTTTTCATCATAATCACCGATATTTTCGAGAGAAAAATGCAGTCAATATTTTGTGTATAGTATACATTTTCTAGAAACTTTTGTAATAATTAATAAATCTTTCCAAATCGTGTTCAGTTAAAAATTTATAATTTTATTTTTATGTTTTAATTTTGGAATATTCTTTGATTTCACAGCTCGAACATATTCTATTAATTCAATGTAAATCGAGTAATTCTAACGATTTTTTCTCTGCAAATTAAGCTGGTTTATTTCTGGTTTAGACTTTAAAGTCACTAGATTCATTTTAACACAATTATTCTAATTGGTAAATAGATCATATGAGTTGTAATTTGCAACTGGGCGAAAAATCTAGTGTAATTACGTATCCAGCGTTTTCTGGAGTTTTATGACCTGCGATTTATTCTGTTGAGCTGATTCATATATTAGACCCAGGGTTCGCACGCTATTAAGACACGCCCCATTTTGTAAGGACTCTACCACCAGTATTATTATAAAGATCATTTTCTTCACCATTCATTAGCTAAAGGATAGTTTTATGCCATTACTGGTGGTACAGCCCTTACAAAATGGGCGTGGCTTAATAGCGTGCGAACGCTGCAGACCAGATGCTATGTATCGATAAGGTTAGCTGGGGTGAATCAGGTCCCCGAATTCACCCCGGATAGCAGCTTCAGCTAGGAGACTCCGGGTTTGAATCCTGGCCTGAACATTTTTCACCCAGATGGAAAATTACAAATCATATATTTTATAGTAACTGAAATATCATTAACAAACTGAAATGCCAAAAGGGAATCAAGCATACTTTTTATATTCCTTGCAGTATCCGGACATTTGTTTTTTCACTGAATGTGTAACTTTTTTGGAATCCATCATTTTATATTGAACATTAGTCAGAGAATTGAGTGTGAATATCTCCTTTAAAAAAAGTAAAGTTAAAACAAAAAATATATTTGCAAGTGATTTCCTTCAGCAACAAAAAAAGAATTTTCAAATGCTCGGAAGTGATTCGTTTATTCAAAGTATTTCTAGATTTCCATGTATGTAAAGTTTTATTAGCAATTATAAGATCTGGTGAGAACTGTAAAACTTGTATACCAAAATACGACGCGTAAACATTTTTTCCCAGCTTCCTGTGGCCTAGCTATAGTAAACTTTTTCCGCTGTATATAGCTTCCGAATCAAAGGCAGTCTATTCCATAGTTCTGAAAACGGTAGATGAGCAAAATTAAAACATAAAAATATAACCTGAAAGTTTAATTAGATTAGGAAAAGTTGTAAAAAGGAAAATAGATTTATTTCGTGTTTTCTGTATTAACAAATGGATTATAAATTATACGGGGTACCTTTTATTATGATGGGGAAAATTTTGTGGGGGAAAATTAGTTGGATGTTCATGTGGATTTACGAATTAGAGCGTGGCATAAGTGATAGTCATTTAAAACAAAACAAGTTATAAATTGTTAATTGTTTCTGGTTTTCAATTTGATATAGTATTTTATTTCATTTTCAGCTTAATTATTCGGGAGACCTTTTACTATGATGGGGAAAACTTTAAATAATTATTAATTTGAGGTTCGGGAGTATTTACGAATTAGGGCGTGGCTTAGGTGCTAGAGCCATTTTAAAACAGAAGAAATTAAAAATTGTTAAGAGTTTCTGGTAAACAATTTTATATTGTATTTTATTACATTTAATTATATTCAGATTAATAGGCGACCTAAGTTCGACTCAATAATTAAATAATATTTAATTTCCCAAAATTTGAACGTTATATTTAGTTTGATAAAGGTTCAAGAAATATAATGTTGATATAATGTTAATATAATGTTGAGTCCTCTGGACTTTTTCTGAAAATAATATGAATAATTATATCAATAAATATTTTCAAATTGCATATTTTAATACAGTGTATGTAAATTTCTAAACATAACAATTTTTTAGTTTAATTTAAAATTATTAAATGAGACAAAAAAGAACTTTTTAAAATCACTGCCTTCTTTCAATTTGACTATTATAACTTAGAATAAATGCAGTAAAATTTTTCGAAACTGCACAAAAAAGCAACAAAGTTAAAATTACATTTCTGGGAATCATAATTTATGGCATCACATGTAGCAGTACATAATGTAATTGCATGTAAAAATAGAAGTGAATCTACCAAAGCATTTAAAGTAAATGCAAGCGTGTCGAAATTTTCTTTTTATGTAAATTTACATTTTTTTCTCTGTAATCCGATTGAGGGAGTTATAAATTAATTGCCGTTTATCGAAATTAAAGCAATATTTTGTCCATTTTTTTTTTTTTTTTTTTAGAATTTCAAGAAGTTTTGTTCCTTAATTTATGACTAATCTTTTTTTATTAAATCCTCTATTAATTACATCTATCGGTTTTAGACTGTGTCGCTCTTTCCGCTACTGCATGTTTAAAATAATATAAATTAAAAGGGTAAAATAAAATATAAATATCGGAGGGCTCATAGGATTACCGGATTTACAAAATTTGTTTGCCGTTTCCATTGAAATCCTAACTTTTTAAAATTGGTTTTACATTAAAAGAAAACAAACTTTGAAATCCGATCCTTGTTAGAAATACATGAAATAGTAACTAAGTTGGGAAGTTAGAAAGAAAAATATATTTTATACATTTTTTAAGTCAAAAAATTCGAGCTGCCCATTATGGATGAAATAAAGGGAGTTGTTCAATGAAATTTAAATATATCATATGTCATAATTAAAAAATCTCAATGTGTAAGAAGATTCTAATCTGTAAATAATATTATTAAAAAAGGCTTTAAAATATATAAATCAAAGTATAGACTTGCAGCAACTGCAATTGAGATATTAAAATCTATTTTTGATTATTTGTTCTTTCTTTAACAAATATGTTTAGTTTGATTTTAGTTGATGCATTCTATTAATTTTATATGTAATCTCAAACATCTGTATTTCCCCGATATCGGTTAAATTACAATTTTGTAAAATAAGAATGTTTTACTCAAATCTTCGGTTCAGTTTCTTTAGTTTTTTTTAAAATAGGAAGGCGTGGCTTCCACAAGGCACACTTTTTGCATTCGAAGGTAGATTTCAAGATACATTTTAATGTCGTTATTACATCTGTTATATCAATAAAAAAAAAAGTAAATATTTCTTATACGAATTAATGGTAAGAGATCTTGTTCTTTGATTACTTATCATATGTAAGAGAATATCCATTTTTTTTTTCAATAACATTTTACTACTTTTCCTGATCTAATGCTCAATTTTTCCAAAAATAAATGGATAATATTTCGTAATAATTATTTGGATTATTCTATAACTAGCATTTCCAATTTTAATCGTTTTGTTTACCACAACACGTGACGCACACCTGATAACCTGAAAAAAAGATAGGTGATTTTAATGCACTTTATATGACGGAATTTGATAAATCTTTTTGACAGTAATACTCTTTGTAATAAAGTGAATTAGTAGCTTACCAAAAAGAAGAAAAACACTTCAAGAGAATTTAACATTCAAACTTACTGACAATCGCCAAATATCTTGATGTGTTAGTAACCTGGTCTTGTTTGAACGGATTCACGACTTACTCGTTAATGCCAACGCAATAAAATTTTGCCTCCGTATTTTATTAATAAAGAAAATTAAGTTATTATTAATCTGGTAATTAACACTTTAATGACAAGCATAATCGTCACTAATTTAACGTGTTTCTCTATTCAAAATTTGTACCAGAAATTTTCATTGGTGAATTTTTCTCCATTTAATCACAGAAGTAAAGTTGCGAAATAAAGTGCAATTTACCATTGAAAAATTCTGAAAACTATTTTGAATAAAAAACTGCGTTAAATTATCAACTTTGCTTTTCAGTAATGTGTCAATTGATCCCTTGAGATTATTTTGATTGGAGGCTTTTGGTTAATAACAAGCGAGTAATTGGTGAATCTTGTATCCAAGATTAGGACGGTATCAGAGGAATTAAGGAATCTATTTAAATAACAAATGAAAAGTCTACAATCTCAATCGCAGTTGCCTTTGAGTATCCATCCATTTTAAAAACAGTTCTTTGTCTGGCATAGTTGGTGTTATAAACAGACGTAGAAGAAAAAAAAAATCTGTATTGAAATTTCAGTGTAACGTTATGAATTCTGTTGTATCAATAGAAATATACATTTTTCGATATGAATTGATGGTAAGATAGCTTGTTCTTTGATTATTTACCATTATCAGCAGCTGATAAAAGAAAATTTTACTTGGTCATATGTGTTCTCATGCCTGTTGTAAATGTTTTCTCACAATAAAGTCAAAAGACATATTCTGTTGGCTTGTTTTCTTGTCTCTTTTTACAGGATGTTCCAGAAGACACAGATATTAATAACACTACAGACAAAATTAAATCGATAAAACGCATTTAAAATACAAATAACATATAATCGTGCTTTTAAGTATTATAGGGTTTTTACTGTAGTGGTGTTACTAAATGTTGCACAGTTTCTCTGCATGTTTTCGGCAATATTTAACCCTTTCCTGCGTGGAGTAATTCTGTTTATAAAAGGATGAAATCATGGACTGACACCGGAATTTACAAACGAATTTATTAGAGAATAAAAGCTTGCTTTTTCCCCGTACTTTATAAAAGGAAATTTTTTTAAAAATATTCTTGTGGTCAGTACTCTTAAAATTAGGTGTCCTTTTTTTGTGGACACCGCCCGCTAAAGGGTTAACAAATAGTGTATTATAACTTTTGTTATTAAGCTCGAACAGGGTTCTAATGTAATCTTATTATTCACTTTATTTAATCGTAGAATTTGAAATAAATTTGTTCGGATCAATAAAGCGAAGATTACTATTCGAAAAAGTGATACTTAAAAGTAAAAACCGTATGCACACTGTCTAATATTTCCTCAGTGTGATAAAATAAATCACATAATTGCACTTTTCTTAATCTCTACATCAAAAATATACTACTTATAATTAATGTATAGTGGAAAGTGGAGTAAAATTGGGTACCATAACTTTGTTGGTGAATAATTCGAACCTATTATTCAAAATGCAGCAAATAAAGACAGGGCTATAGCTGCAAACTTAAACATCAAGGATATTGAAAAATTTTACATATTAAGGGGTCTCAGGACTCTTAAAGCTTTAAAATTTTCGAAAATTTAATTTTTTTTTATATTAAACTACTATCTTTTCTGAACATTTTGGTATAAATGTTTCCTTGAAATTCCTCTTAGAACAGAAGTTATAGCTTTTAGAATTATACACGCTCAATAGCTGAAGCGCCGTTTCAGAAACTTTGAAGTCAATTTTCTCCAAATGACGTTTTTGGGCATAACGCGCACGATCTCTCAAAAACTTCTGAATTTGTTTTCATGAAATTTCCAAAAACATATGTTTCATGTTAGTCTGTATAAACTGAACATAAAATTTCCTTCTTATTGTTCAGAAATATATTCTTTATAGGTGATTATACAGTTGAAAGAAAATTTCTAAATTTTGCATTAACTAAATACAACTTTGTATTAAAAATAGAAAAATGCTTTAAATACAAATTTATTTAGGTTCAGAGTAATTATTATAATGTGAAGCATAAGAAGGATCCACAATTTCCCTTCTACTTGCAAAATTTATTTTGCAATCGTGCGCATAATCTGTTATGCCGATTTTCCGCTCGTCAAATGTCTGACATTTTGGAGCCCACTGCAATTTCTAATTCTGCATCTTGTAATATTTCAAATACATGAAATGAAAGAACATACTTGTATCTTTCATCCCAATATAAAATTTTGTCTTAAAATCAATTACATTTTAAGACATTATATGTTGAAAATGGTCTTTTTTTTTTTCAATTTTTCCAATTTTAAGAGTCCTGAGACCGCTTAAATAAAATTCAATGTTTCCCGTTCATAAACTTGAGGTAAGAGTGGAAAACCAAAAGTGTCACTCGTGAGGTAGGGGTGGGTACAACCCATGGAGGAAAGAGACAGATGGAGATACAGTAAGGTGGCTGGGGATGACGCCAAAAAAATAACCCTAAAATCTGCTACAGTAGGCCCAAACACAAGACGACAAGAACGTTCTTTCACGAATAAAGAAGAAAACGTATAGTAATACAGTTTTTAATTCATAATACAATGGAATGCTGCTTTAGAATACTTAAAAATAAGCAGATCACTTTCACTTAGAGAAAAAAATGCACGGGTGATGTCAAAGAATTCGGTCCCTGTTCCAGGTGCTTGTTTTGTTTGGCCCAACTGTGGAGTTTAAATTTGAGCGATAAATGTTTTCATATTGCAAACCTTTTTTACGGCATACTGCATCTCCATCTATCTCGTTCCTCCATGGGTAGAACCGGAGACCTAGAGAAAAAGCACAAAACATGTCCAAACGTCATATTTTTTATTTATTATTCAGTCAATTTTCAAACATAATCAATTCAAGGAAAGTGTTAAACTATGAAACCATGTTATTTCGTTTCGATTTAGGTGTTAGATCGTTACAGAAATCGCAAACAAAAACATCTTCCCCATCAGGGTAAAATCATGGAACCCTTCGGGACGAGCGTCTTTTACAGAATTGTTAATCTTTTATCACTGGTTTATCAAAACAGAAATTTCAGCCTAATTGATTCGGGAAAATGCTCGGATTAAATAAGAAAAATTCTCAATAAAAATTTACTGGTGAGAATAATCAAGGATTCTGAGCAACTTATGCGGCACATGTACCGGTCGTTAGTTCCCAAGGGGTTAATAAAAAGGAACTGATATATTTAACATAGTGAAGCTTCAAATATAACCGATTTCACAGGTGTTGATTACCGCCTTGGCAAGCCGCGACAGTAACTTTAAATAGAAATATTTTCTTTATTTAAACATCTTAGTAATGTAAACTTTCAGTCATAAATTATGGCAAAAATAGATATTTATTTTTACTGGTGGCAATTTACTTGCAGCGGTAATCAGCCCAGCGTTTCCGCAATATTATAACAAGCAAGACAACCTCCTGTCAGTGTCAGCAAAAAATATTATAATACCTGGGCAAACTGTCGCCTGTAAAATCCAATAGAAATTTTTACCATACTTGTAAAATTAATTTTGCATGAATAAAGCGTTTAAATAAGACAAAATTTTCTTTTCAAATTTACTGGTGGGAGTTTTCCCCGCCGCTAATAAGAAACTGTTGATCCTATTTCAAAAACAGCCCCAGTGATAACCTCCTGAGTTACTTCACTTGCTACTGGTAGACAATACACTACATCTCCTCCACATTATTCATAACTCGCAATATATATACATTTAACGTCTGAATTACGAACCATTAAAATACTAAATAAAATAAAATAAGACAGACTTGAGCACAGTTAAAAAATAAAATTCTATGAAAAAATACTAAACAATTTAAAATACAATTAGTAAAACGTTTCGCCGAGCTACACGCAAGGCATCATCAGTACAAAATATTCATTGCATAACAAACAACGGAACAAATCAAGAACATTTAAATTTAGTTATTTTTTTAAACACAGACAATATTCACTAGGGACAAAACGAGCTTCATTCAAAGTCTGCGATCGCAATTGAGTGAACCAACCCTCGAGGAGTAATCTATCATGATAGCTGTTGCAACCCGATTTCAAAATACAGGAGTTCGCAATTAGCGGGATATGATTCGTTTGAAGAGAATGTTGGACAATTTTTGAATTCAAATAACCATTTCTTAAAGCACCAGTATGTTCCTTTAGGCGAATTTCCAACGATCTATCTGTTTCACCAATGTAACCACTACTGCGAATACAGGGACTAAGTTTAACTTTACAGGCACCAGGTAATTTAGACTTATCACATTGAAATTTATGCTTACTGAAAAAGGAACTCACTTTATTAACTGGTTTAAAAGAAACCCCAGCATTGAATGATTTTAGAATGCCAGAAATTTTATCAGAAATGTTCTTGTAATAAGGGATGCAGATAACAGAGATTGGTTTACTACGTTGAAAAGGACGGTGGGAGTAGAATTTACAAAATTTAAAGTATTTTTAAAGATGTTTTTAACAAGGCCTATAGGATAGCTATTATTAACCAAATTGCGATAAATTTTACATTTCTCTTTTTCAAAGTCATTACTGTAACTGCAATATACAGGGTGATCTTTTTTAAAGTAACAGTTTTTGGAGCACCCTGTAGCTCAATCTAATAGCCGAAATGGCACCAAACTTGGTATTTAGACTAATTAAGACATGGGAAAAAGGATTCCGTGAAAAAAAAAATTGTTCCAATAATCGCCGCTAGGGCATTTTGTGGCGCTGCTATAGCTTACAATAACAAGAATTAGCATAAAACACGGGTATCAAAGAAAAATGCAAATGTTGTGCGATGACAGCACCAGTAATAGGGGCTATAAAAGCAAGTAGTAGACAGCTTCGAAAAATAATCTCAGCTGAAGTAAACGAGCTCCAGTGGACATGCCTCTCACGTTAGCGGAACGTGCGTTACTGGTGAAGCTGTATTATATGAATCAATGTAATGCATCCGCAGCTCTTCGGGAATTTCGAACCAGAAAAAAATTACGAAAGGGGCCTTTATCGCTGAATGGTCTTAAGAAAATGATTAAGAAGTTCGAGGAAACGGGGTCACTGACCATTCGCGCTGGCAGAGGACGTAAACAAGTATCAGAAGATGTAATAACAGAGGAAATCAGTTGTGTAGAAGATGTAATCAGATGATGTGAAAACTGCAATTGTCGAAAAATCGCAGGGAACCTTTGCTGGTACTAGCAGCGTTCGGGGTGTAGCTCGACAATTGGACATGAATTATTCCACGGTATGGATAGTTTTGCGGCGCGTTATTGGATTTTACCCCTACAAAATCAGCCGCTTGCACGAACTGAAACCAAGTGATTATGATAAGCGAGTGACATTCGCTCTATCGTTTCTTGCCAGGGTAGATATTGATGATGCTTTCCCATGGCACATTCTGTGGGGAGATGTGTGCCATTTTTATCTCAATGGGTTCGTAAACACACAAAATAGCCGAATTTGGGCTTCTGAGCAGCCCCACACCGTGCATGAAATCCCATTAAATTCCCCAAAAGTCACTGTTTGGTGTGGTTTCACAGAAGAATTCGGAATTGGGCCATTCTTTTTTGAGACCATCACTCCGACAGGACCCGAAATGTGCACCATAAATGCAGAAAGGTACCACGAAATGCTGTAAACGTTTGTTATTCCACAACTTCAGCAAAGAAACTGTATCCAACAGACAATCTTTATGCAGGATGGTGCTCCGACACACATTAGTAATAAGGTAAAGCAGCTGTTGCTCCAAAACTTCACTGATGGTAGAGTCATAAGTCGAAGTTTTCCAGTTGCATGGCCACCTCGTTCCCCTGACCTCACGCCATGCGATTTTTGGCTCTGGGGTTATTTGAAATCTCAAGTTTATGTTGGTGGAGTATCAAATTTGTTTATTATAAAGGACAACATAACAAAGACAGTGCGGAATATTCCTCGTGATATGTTACGTACGGCTGTGGCGAACGTTGTGCGCAGAATGCACAGTGTTATTTCTGAGAACGGTGCTCACATTGAAGGTGGTCTAATTCCTCACCGGGGAAGTTAATGTAGTAAATAAACATTAATAATTTAACTGTAGTGTGTGTAATGTGTTAGTATTTTTCTTTTCTCACATTTTATACATTCCAAAGCGCCACAAAAAGCCCTAGCGGCGATTTTTCGAATTAATTTTTTTTCACGGAATCCTTTTTCCCATGTCTTTATTAGTCTAAATACCAAGTTTGGTGCCATTTCGGCTATTAGATCGCGCTACAGGGAGCTCCAAACACTGTCACTTAAAAAAAAATTACCCTGTATAATGGCCCTGAAGGCCTCTTTGGCCTGAAGACCTTAATGGCCTTTTTTTCTGCATTAGTTAAATCGGCTACAGGTATTAATGGCAAACTCCTTGCAAATTGCGCAAATTGACAATCCATCTCTACTTGGTGCACCTTACGCAAGTTGGTTTCAATATATAAACGAATACCCACCATCCTCATCAACTTCAATCAAAGGTAGCCAGTCTTCTTCCTCTTTCTGAGAAAACGAGACCTCCTTCCTTATCCCGCACTTTTTCGCTATTGATCTGCCTCTTCACCTTCCTGTTTAGGTGCGTTCGTAATTATATAAATACGTAGCACCTATAGTCGTCGTTCGGCCCGCCTGTCTGTCTGTCCGTCCGCATATAACAGAGCAATAACTACCAAACCGAATGGTCTGAAATTTTAAATATATAATTGTTGCAAAATTTTGTCGAGTCATTTCAAATTTTATGAAAATTGTATGTATAGTTTAATGACAGGGACAGTCAAAAGTTTTACGCTACATGACGGCCAATGGGAAAAAATTATTTCAAGTGCATTTTAATGATGTTACAGCCTTTCGAACAAAAGGAAATGGATATGCACATTTGAAGTATACTGAAATATACATTCAGTACAGTATGCTGTGCAAAAAAATATTTATAAAACTATTTATAGTACGAACGCTCGTCATTTACCACGTTTGACGTGCAATTTCCAACTTGTTCTTTAGGTTTTCCTTTATTCTGTTGTTTTCTCTCTTTGGTAGACTTGGTAATTTATTTACCAATCTGGATTTGTAGCGGAATTAAATTAAAATGTCTGTAGCACTTCTGTTTCGGCTGATTTTCTTCTTCTTTTGGAAGAGGCTTGATATATACCGGGGAGAACTGTAAGGAAGATCCACTGCTGCTATGTTTATAAGAGCAACCACCCGGCTTTGCCACTCGGCTGGGTATCCTGTTTTGCACCACATAATTTCTCTGACTAAATATGACATCAACTGAAACGAGAGCAGCTTACAGACGCCCCGAAAGCGAGAAAACCTAGTAGATTAACCTCATCAAATGTTGTATGACTTAACTTGAAAATACAGTGGACCAGGAACTACGTTGGTTCATTCCTTCCAAACCACCGATCCGGAAATGTTTCGTTCTTTTGCACAAAAAAAAACTACTAAAACTGACCTATCCAATGATACAACAAGTTACATTATTATACAAACGGTTCATTTGTTATTAATTATTATAATCGGGGCAAGACATTTGGTTCACCCTGCATTGCTAGAAAGTGTCGCTTTCGAACGGTAAACAACATGACACTGATGGACATGGACGATTGGTCCTATTTCATGTGTCAGGTTGTAGGTGGCCTCACGTACTGGAGAATAAATAGGGGTACCCGGTTTTACTCGACTACGACTAAGGTAAGACCACGAAACAAGAACAATAACTGTTTGAAAATTTTTAAATGCATGTTTAGTTTTAAAAGAAAACAACAGTGACTGAGGATATTCATTATCTACAAGCTAAGTAGCAACCTGTTGTATTGCATTTGTATTTTAACCCTTCACTGCACCACGTACTATATCTGGCACATACCTAAAAAAGTATAATTCTTATTATGTGCCATGAATTTGGCCAATATGATTTCTGTCCATGATCAAGAACAGTCCAAAGAATGGAATAACACTTATTTTTTCCATGTCAGATGGCATCATTCGACAAAATTAGAATTTTTCCTTCGGAAACAAAAGCAATTTCGATCAAGCTATTAAGGTAAGATTTACTTTCATTATTTTTTGTGAATATTTAAAAATCTTAATATAAAAAAAAAAGTTGCAGAGTGTTAAGCAGATAAAATTAATTATTTCAAGCTAATTTAGTTGCAAAATATAGCAATACAATATTTTTAAAACCCTAATTGTGTACATATGGCACACACCCTAAAATTTAAATTTTAGCTAAAAATTTGAAATTTAATATTTTTTACTATTTTTCCCATTATTAGACCGATATATAGATTTCAAATAATTTTTTTCATAAAAATAGAAAAAATCATGCAGCGAAGGGTTAAAAGATCTTTTGAGGGGTTTTTTTTTAGAGGGGGGGGGGGATACGTATCAAACCAGTTTTTAAATTAAAATCTGCAGCCAATAAGTTAAAAATAATAGAATTAGAAAAAAAATAAAAAATCTGTAGCAGCAGTTAAATTGCGATAATGGAAGTTGTGTTTATAAAAATGAAGAAAATTTAACAAATCATGTCAGTTTTTTTTATTTATATTTGAATCAAATGATCAGAAAATAGAAGTTTTGCTAAATTTATGCTACAATGAATGCTTAGCAATAAATTCAAGAAAAAGGTTTTTTGGTGAATTTGAAAATGTAGAATATTTTTTGAAGAGTAGTTATGAAATTGAAATACAGACTGTCAGGTTTTAATATAATCGATGCTAAATTTATGTTACGAACAAGATACTGATATTTTCTGTTTTTAAAAATATATGACAAACTAAAATTTAACTTTGCAATCGGAAAACAGTATAGTTCATAGTTGAAAACCTTCCGTTTTTTTTTTTTTTTTTTTTTTTCGAATCAACATATTTAAATCAGAATCCTATTTAATAATAAAATGTATTTTTTCTTCTATGTGAACTGATTGCATTTCACATATTAACCTTTAAAAATACAGTAGACGTACAGAGTTCGCCACTCGGTGAAAAAAACAAAAACAACTGTGAATTCCAAAATAATTACGTCTTAAACATCTGCACCTCATTTACATTCTTCCCAAAGAACCTCCAGTGTTCAACCAATGTTTAAATTTTAAATTCACTTTTTCTGTTCCTTTTCGTTATTATTTTTTAAGTCACCACTGACACAGGGTCTATATCTTTGTATAATTTATTAAATTTTCTTATTTAAATATATTACGTTTTCTTAATCAAATTTAATGTTTATTTTTTTAAGTCACTACTGTCACAGGGTCCGTATATTTGTATAATTTATTAAATTTTCTTACTTAAATAAATTAGTTTTTTAAAAATAAATTTAATGTTTGTTTTTTAAGTCACCACTGACACAGGGTCCGTATATTTGTATAATTTATTAAATTTTCTTATTTAAATAAATTGGTTTTTTAAAAAATAAATTTAATGTTTGTTTTTTAAGTCATCACTGACACAGGGTCCGTATATTTGTATAATTTATTAAATTTTCTTATTTAAATAAATTGGTTTTTTAAAAAATAAATTTAATGTTTGTTTTTTAAGTCACCACTGACACAGGGTCCGTATATTTGTATAATTTATTAAATTTTCTTATTTAAATAAATTAGTTTCTTTAAAAATAAATTTCCTTTTTAGGGTTCCCTACTTAAAAAGTAAAAACGGAACCATTATAAGATCACTCTTGTGTCTGTCCCTGTGTCTGTCTGTCTGTCACAGCCACTTTACTCGTAAACTATGGAACGTGGAAAATTCAAATTCGGGGAAATAATAAAGATTGTTGACCCACATATTTTCAGATTATTAAACATTTATAAATATATTTAGTAAAAATGTATAGAGGCAAATTCAGTTGCTTGAAAAAAAAAATATTTTCTTTGTATATCGTGTAAGGTATCGTGTGAAAGCTTTCGTAACGCTGAATTCAAAAATACACTTCTTTTAATTTTAAGTATTACATTTTCAAAGATATAGTCGAAAAGGTAGCGCAAAAATATGTCCCCCCCCCCCCCATCTAATTCCGAATCTACTGAAACTAAAATTATGAAAAAATTAGTGGGAGTAGACAAAACCTTGCAGGAAAATTATAGCGATTACCTTAGGTCACATAGCTTTTGAGAAAAGCGCATATTTCCGTTACACACAAATTTCGATTTACGGGTATTCAGCAAAACTGTTGATCAGCGCTGGAGATACCTATCGTAGCAGAAGTATAAAAGCATTATAATAAAACACTCATACTACAATATATATTAAAACACACATACACACATAAATAATGCCTGCATTCAACATTTAAAGGTATATATAAATATTATACAGACATACATACAATAAATACAATGAACCCAACTGGAGTGAAAAATTAGCCAGAGCCAGGAATCGAACCCGGGACTACAGTATACAAGACTGCTATGTGTCTTGTATACTGTGGTCCCGGGTTCGATTCCTGGCTCTGGCTAATTTTTCACTCCAGTTGGGTTTATTGTATTTATTGTATGTATGTCTGTATAATATTTATATATACCTTTATAAAAGCATTGTTGATCATGATTTTGAAAAAAATCGTCAGTAATTAGCCGAGATATGAACCCTTAAAGATATGTATGGTTTGGACATATATAATGACAGAGGTGGCGTACTCTATGTACTATCGGCTTTTAAGGCCCAGATAACAACTTTGAATGTTATATATGTGTATTGCAATGGCTGGTAACAGTATAAAAGCAATAAACGTCAAATTGCTATAAACAGACTAATTCAAGGGGTCTCAGGACTCTTAAAGCTTCAAAAAAATTTTAATTTAAATTTTTTTAGATGTTAATCTTCCTTTTTTTCTGAACATTTTAATATAATTATTTCTTTCAAATTCTCATTAGAACAGAGGTTATAGCTTTTAGAATTATATCGGCTCAATAGCTTCCGCGGCATTTTCGAAACTTTTAAGTCATTTTTCTCCAATTGACTTTTTTGGGCATAACGCGCACGATATCTCAAAAACATTTGAATATTTTTTCATGAAATTTTCAAAATATACGTTTTATGTTAATCTGTATAAACTGAAACTAAAATTTCCTTTTTATTGTTCAAATAAATATTATTTAAGTGATTATGCTGTTCAAATTTTCAAATTTTTCCATCAGCTAAATAAAACTTTGTATTAAAAATATAAAAATGCTTTAAATGCAAATTTATTTAGGTTCAGGGTAATTATTTTAATCTGAAGTATAAGTAGGCACCAAAATTTTTATTCTAGTTAAAATATTTATTTTCTAATCGTCCGCGTAAGCTGTTATACCAATATTCTGCTTGTCAAATGTCTGACTATTTGGAGCACCCTGTAAATGCTAATTCTTCATCTTGCAATTTTTTTAATGCATAAAATGAAAGAACATACTTATATCTTTAATCTCAACAAAAAGTGTGTTTTAAAATCATATACATTTTAAGATATTAAATGTTTAAAATGATCTCTTTTTTTTCATTTTTTCCAATTTTTGAGATCTCTGAGACCCCTTAACCAGAATGAATTACATAAATACTATGGGATTCGCGAAAATTTGCATTGAATGGCTCTTTCAATACGCCTCGAGTGGCTTTAAAAGTTAATTAAAAATCTATCTGGAAAACGCGGCAAGGACAAAGGCAGGCGTTGCACATTTGTGACCCCCTTTGGAAGCGCGCTTAGCTCAATGCCAAATGTAAACTTTGAATGAATGTTTTGTTTTAGCTGCATTGTAGAAAGAAAGGTTATTACTACGCTGAATTTAGTTTTATGAAATGCCAAATGAAGTTTAAATATGCATTTCTTTTATTGTCAGTACCGAATTAAGTTCATTATAAAGGGATTAAGATAATATTAAACTAGTCGGATGTGTCAATCCAAAAACTTTCTTCGATCTTATGCATGTCAATACTTCCTGATAAATGCAGCCCAGCAACGCCACCGGTTAGGCGATTTATACCAAAATCTAATCAGGGACAACTTTCGTGAACTTCTAATTGAATCTGAAGTTTGGTGAAAATTCGTGCATTAGTTTTTGAGATAGAGCTGTTACGGAAATCGTGAAAAGTTCTGAGTTGCAGTGGAACCTCTTGGGCTATTTACACCAAAAACTTATCAGGATCAGTTTATATCAGGGACTAACTGAATCTAAAGTTTGATGAAAATTCATGCATTAGTTCTTGAGATACAGCTATTGCGGAAATCGGAAAAATTGCAGCCTAGTAGCGCCACCTGCTGGGCGATTTACACCAAAAAGTAATCAGCACCAATCTATATCAGGGACTAACTGAATCTAAAGTTTTATTAAATTCCGTTCAATAGTTCTTAAGATAGAGCGCCCACAAAATTTGTGTCACACACAGATAGACAGACTCACAGATAAACATTTTGTAAAAACATGTTTTTCATTACTTCTGTATCCTAAAACGTATAAATCCGTCGAAAACCGAAATTCGAAAATTTTCACGAATCCAATACTTTCTTCTTGTAAAGATAGAAGAAAGTAAAAATGGAAATTTGTGAACGTGATATTTTTTTAGGTTCCATATCTCTTTGAACTTTCATGGTATATCCATTTACATTTTTCTAGTACATACTGTTATACCCAACCCTACTTTGCATAGTTTTTTACAAAGTGTTAGTATTCTTTTAGCATCGTTTTTTTTTTTTTTTAAATAATACAATTATTAATTCATATATTTATTGTACGGAACCCTCTGTGCGCGATTATTACTCGCACTTGGCCGTTTATTATTACTTTTACTCGTATACTACTACTGGACATTTCAATAAAGAAGAATATCAGTAAAAGTTGACATTTCGGCTTTAGAAGTCATTGGCGAATGGAGCACGACATCCATGGTATTATATTGCTCCAAACTATCCATGTCATATTAATTCTAATTAAATTAGTCTTTTTTGTATCAATTTGAAATTTATTACTATTATTCTGCTGATGAACATTGCATTAAAGAATTACAAGATTGAAAGTTGTTATTTATCCTTTAAAAAGTTACGCCGCCCGTTTTTAGGGTTCCGTACTTAAAAAGTAGGGTAGACCGGGCCTAGTAGTGACATTTTCGACATTTTTTGTATTAGCCGTAAGATTTGAACTGAGGCGAAACATTTACTGTATCATATCATTAGAGTAAATCTTGCGTAACATATTTATAAAACTACTATTAACATTATTAACGTTTTTCATAACACAAAATTAATTCTGCGTAACCTCGAAATTTGTCACTACTAACCCCCGCTACGGGGCAAGTTGTGACATGCTTGGGACACATTGTGACACATACAAGTACATTGTAACACTCACAAATTATGTAAGAAAGACGATTAAATGGGATATGTTAAATCAAGAATGGGAAATTTATTCATTTATAACGTTCTTAACACAATAAAATAATTTCATGTTTTAGTAATATTGTAAATCAAATGAAAATAATATAGTTAAATTGTTAACACTTGTAAACTCTTAGTCCTTTATAGAGATACTTTTAGGGATACTTAGCAATAAAAAGAAAAAAAAACTGTCTTAATCAGGAAAGAAATAAAAAGGAAGCCAACACTGATCTTTGGCCATCTTGATCTGTGACTCGGTAGCCTACTACAACGTGTAGGCCAATATCCTATATTTTTAATCATCCATTGTCATCGTTTGTTTTAGCGTCTGATTTGCAGTTAATACAAATATAAAAAGGTTCATTTTTGCTACATTTGACATGAGCCCATCTTTTACATGACATGCATTGCACCCAGTCTTCTACGAGTCTAGAAATTTTGTATTGCTCCAAGCAAACTAGACATAAGCAATTCCCGTCATCTTCAGAGCTATCCAATACTTGCTTCTCCCTTTTTTTCAATAAGCTGGGTGCAATTTTTTTATCCACTGCTTGGCCTTTCCATACAGTTTCTTTTTTGCTTTATCTTCTGCAATTTGTTTTCTGCGTTCTTTTGCTTTTTATTCTGCTCGAAGTTTCTCTTTTACAAGTATGCTTGTTAGAATGTCAGATTTCAAACATTTACGAATATACCGCTTGCCTTTTTGAAGTCCTGCTTTACGGGGTGGTCTTATTTTCTGTAAGACTTACCACTGACACATTGCTATTATCAGTTGTCATAGAATCAACTAATTCAATGAGATTTCTTACTTCTGGAAACGGTCCTGCTATCTCACCATCATTGATTAAAGTTATTGCTGAAGTGCTTGGTTTATTAACAGTTTCACATTTACTAATTTTTTTCATTGTCATTCTGGTCTTTAACACTCTCATCTCTGATGGATAACGGTCGATCAGTTACTGAGGAACATAGGAAGTTAAAATTATGAGGGAAAATTATGATGGGGTAAGTAGTGACACTGTCACAACGTGCCTCTTAGACTTCGTCACAACTAGTCCCGCGTTACGCCATTTTGAATTTTATTCATTAGTTTCCGAAATGTTGGCATGATTAACAAATGAAATACATAGAATAACTGCTCAAAATATAAGCATTTAAATAATGTAAGGGAAGTTTACATACCTCAGTATCGCTAGTGGCAATGACGATTCCAACGTAGGTCACAAAATTTACTTTTACGATAGAAAACAAGATAAATATTTTTATCTTGAAAACAACGCAACGCTATACTTCAAAATATACGCAGCACACTGAGATAATCAATCTCTTCACTCACATGACGCGACAGGTGTTGCAACCTATTGGCTCAGTCAGGAAGCTCGATGGCACAACTTGCCCTTGGCACAACTAACCCCGGTCTCCCCTAAAAAAGAAACTATTATACAATAACTCGTGTGTCCCTCTGTCGGTTTGTTACAACCGTTTTTCACAAAAACTGTGGAACATGGTAAGTTGAAATTGGATCAAGTAATAAAGGCTATTGACCCGCATATTTAAAGATTATTAGCCATTCACAAATATTACTAGGAAAAAATTAAAGGGTATGGTTAAATTATTGGATTTTTTTTCCCCACATCATTTAGGGCATTGTTCAAAATTTCTCGTAACACGGAACTCAAAAATATTTATTTTTTTAATTTTGGATATTATATTTTCAGGGTGATCGTCGAAAATGTATTGCAAAAATATGTTTATCATCCCCCCCCCCCTCCTACGTCCGGATTTACTGTAAATAAAATTATGAAACAATTAGGGGTTGTAGGAGTTTATTCGAAACCTGTAGGAAAAGTAGAGCATATATCCTAGGTCACATAGTTTTTAAGAAAATCGCATTTTTCCGTTACACACAAACTTTTTTTCTTTTTGGGGACGTTCAGCGGGTAGTTGGTGGAAGCTCCGGTTACCTATCGACGCATAAACCTCCAGAGATTTTTAATAATTATTTTTGAAAAAAATTGTCGTTATTTAGCAGAGATATTATTTAAAAATCTGTCTAAAAGACAGCGGCACGGACCAAGGCGTTGCAATTTTTGCGACCTCCTTTAGAAGCTCGCTTGGGGGCCAAGTTTGAATTTTTTACGATGTTTTTCTTATACAGAACTTTTCACGCGAGAATAAAACTCGCATTTGACAGGTTATTTTATACTAGCTAAAGTACCCGACGTTACCCGGAATTTTAAGAACGTTTGTTTTGAAAAATCAACGATTGTGTGTTAATTGCGCTTTTTTTTTCCCTTTAATCCAGACAACAGATTATCTACTTACTTAGTAAAAAATTATGTGATGAGGATTGACACGGAGATTAAAACCTTTTGATGAAAAGTTGTTTTCGAGTTTCTTGTTATTTAATTATTTTGTTTTTTAATGATTACAAAAAATGGCAAGTACAAAAATTCTATGAATTTTATTTTTAAAAAAATCTGAAATCTTTATTTTAGATCTTCACTAAGAATGATCTCTAGGGACCTAAAACTTTGTGGAAATTCAAATATACACGCATACACACGCTTATATATATGTAATAGATTTAAAAATGGCGAAAGCAAATTCACAGCACCTCAGAATGTTAAAATGTGCCAATATTTCCATCTTTCAATACGTTTTTCCAAACTTATACGACGATATATATTTAAATGATGACGCCCATTATATTTCCAATATGACGTAATATTCACGTTTTTTTAAATTCGTCAAATTATTTATTTCATTTTTATTTTTCACGGGGAAATCTTGTAATAGAAAAGTTATGATGTAATGTCCCCCTTTTTTTTAATTCGCCGAACTATTTATTTTATTTTCCTTTTTCACGTGGAAATCTTGCAATAGAAAAGTAATTGTTGTGGTCAGAATTTTATTGTGAATTTTTAATTGTTGGCAATGGCTATAACTAAAAAAATATTTACATTTGATAGGAAATTGCTGTTAAATGAGTGATGTTTTATGAATTAAACATGACCTATAAATTATTTCGATTCCGGATTACATTAATTGCCTCGGCCGTGTTTTAATACACATGTACAGTCGTGGGGAAAAAAAAAAGTAAACACCCCCTACTAACTCCTCAACAAATTATCGTAGAAGAAAGTTTTTGATACCGAACGATTGGAAATAAAGTCTACTTTTGAATGATGTATATAAAATTTGCTTAGGGAGCCATCTACATATTAAAACGAATCCAAACTTCATTTTCTTCAATGACAATACCCAATTTTAATGAAATATTTCAAATCTTCGTGTCAAACTATGCCTAGATACCAAATTTCAAGTCATTTGAATGATAAGTTTTTGAATTATAAACATTCAAAATTTAGTGCTTCTAATGTTAAATTACATTTTCATATTTTTATTTATATCTCCAGAAATTATGCTCCTAATGTGCTAATTTTTTGTTTAGAAATAATACTAATATACCCAAACATAAATACGCTGAAATTACAATTTTTATAACTTTATGATATGAATTATGATTTATGAAATTAATACTCAAAAAAATTATGAATACCTACAATACCTACAATTTTTTTGATGGAATTAGATTTATTAAGTCCTGCTTTAAGGAAATCCAAAATTTCACATTTTTTTTCCAAGTAGTTTTCAAATTATACTTAAAAAACGGAAAAATGATGGTTTAAGGGGCCGTCTATAATAGGAGTGACTAGATATTTTGAAATTTCTTTTGCTGTCGTGTAATCTAGCAGGCTTCATTGACTTGTTAAGGTGCCTTGATCAAGATGAGGGCTCTCTCGGTTAACAATCGAGTTCTGAACTTCAATTTGGATACAGCCCTTAAAATACGCTCGTTTTAAAATAATTAATTTCTCAGAAACTTATGGTACGAATTGCATAAAAATTAGTTTTCAGGCTAATTGAAGGGTGTAGAGTTCATTTATGCTGTCAGAATTGGGTACTGCTATTGAAAAAAAACAAAGTTACGGTTCGTTTTAATATGTAGATGGCCCTCTAAGCAAATTTTATCTATATCATTTAAAAGTAGACTTTATTTCCAATCGTTCGGTACCAATAACTTTCTTCTACGATAATTTGTTGAGGAGTTAGTAGGGGGTGTTTACTTTTTTTTTTTCCACGACTGTACGTAACATTTCACAATTCTGGATTCCAAACAGTGAATTTGTATAGAATTACAGGCAGACAAATTTTCATTTTTATACATTAGATAAAACGTCATCGAAAATTTGCTATTTTCTTAAAACTATTTAAATTTAAAAGTATTAAATACAAATACATTTCATGAATTCCATAATAATTATAAAAATGCACAGACTGTGGATTTGTATGGAATTACAGATTGGCAGACAAATTTTTAATTTTATACATTAGTTTACTACAAAACCGTCGTTGCTTCAAAAATTAAGTAATTATTTTGTTATAAAATATGTTTATCTGACTTTACAGAACGCAAAAGGTTATTTTGCTATGCAGTCTCTATCTCTGATATAAGATAAGGTACAGTCGTGGAAGAAAAAAAAGTAAACATCCCCTACTAACTCCTCAAAAAATTACCGTAGAAGAAAGTTACTGGTACCGAACGATTGGAAATAAAGCCTACTTTTAAATGATGTATATAAAATTTGCTTAGGGGGCCATCTACATATTAAAACGAGCCATAACTTTGTTTTTTTTTTCAATAGCAGTACACAATTCTGACAACATAAATGAATTTTACACCATTTAATTAGCCTAAAAACAAATTTTTATGCAATTCGTACCATAAGTTTCCGAGAAATTAATTATTTTAAAACGAGCGTATTTTAAGGGCTGTATCCAAATTGAAGTTCTGTACTCGATTGTTAACCAAGAGAGAACCTTCTTGATCAAGGCACATTAAGCGTCACTCAATCAGTCAATGAAGCCTGCTAGATTTCAGGACAGAGTAAGAAATTTCAAAATATCTAGTCACTTCTATCATAGACGACCCCTTAAACCATCATTTTGCCGTTTTTTAAGCATAATTTGCAAAGTACTTGGAAGAAAAATGTGAAATTTAGGATTTCCACAAAGCAAGACTTAATTAATCTAAATCCATAAAAAAAAAAAATGTAGGTTACAATTCATAATTTTTTCGAATATTAATTTCATAATTCATAATTCATATCATAAAATTATAAAAATTGTAAACTCAACGTATTTATGTTTGGGTATATTAGTATTATTGCTACACAAAAAATTAGCACATTAGGAGTATAATTTCAGGAGATATAAATAAAAATATGAAAATGTAATTTAACATTAGAAGCACCAAATTTTGAATGTTTATAATTCAAAAACTTATTATTCAAATGACTTGAAATTTGGTGTCTAGGCATAGTTTGAACCAAAGATTTGAAATATCTCGTTAAAGCTGGGTATTGCCTTTGAAAAAAATGAAGTTTAGATTCGTTTTAATATATAGATGGCCCCCTAAGCAAATTTTATATACATCATTTAAAAGTAGACATTATTTCGAATCGTTCTGTACCAGTAACTTTCGTCTACGATAATTTGTTGAGGAGTTAGTAGGGGGTGTTTACTTTTTTTCCCCACGACTGTACATAATTCTAAAACAGTAATCGTATATAAGTGGTAATGTGTAGTGTGCTTATTCATAAGGCCATTTTCTAATATGAGCGTAACTGTTCTACACTTTATACATACAATTTTAATAGCAAATTTTGCACTTTCATGGTCCTTATCAATGAACATAAGGATTCCTTTACAAGGTCTCAGGACTCTTAAAATTGGAAAAAAATTAAAAACAAAGGAACATTTTCAACATTTAATATCTTAAAATGTATATGACTTAAAAACACAATTTTAATTGGGATGAAATATATAAGGAGGTTCTTTCATTTCATGTATTTAAAAAATCGCAAGATGCAGAATTAATATTTATAGGGGGCTCGAAACTGTCAGACATTTGTCGAGCAGAAAATTGGTATGACAGCTTACGCGCAGGATTACACAGTAAATTAAAACATTAGATAGAAAATTTTTGTGCCTAATAATACATCCGATTATAATAATTACCCTGAACCTAAATAAATTTGAATTTAATCCATTTTTATATTTTTAATAGAAAGTTGTATTTAGCTAAAAATTTTGAAAATTTTAACGGTATAATCACCTAAAAAACATTTATTTTAACAATAAAAATGAAGTTTTAGGTTTAGTGTATACAGACTAACATGAAACATATATTTTGAAGATGTCATGGAAAAATATTGAGAAGTTTCTGAGATATCCTGCACGTTAGGCACAAAAATGTCATTTGGAGAAAAATCACCTCTAAGTTTTGGAAATGCCGATTCAGCTATTGCGCGGCTATAATTCTAAAAGCCATAATTTCTGTTCTAATGGGAATTTCAAGGGAATAATTATATCAAAATGTTCTGAAAAGATAGGAGTTTAACATTTAAAAAAAATAAAAATTTCGAAAATTTTGAAGCTTTGAGTCTTGAAGACCCCTTACGGTATCGTGTGCCTTTGCGACGATTTTTTTTTTTTTTTTTTTTTTTTGTAAATTTGAAGTTTAAAATTGCTAATTATTATTAAAAATGCGACATAAACATGCAAATGAGTAATTTAATTTGTTTTTATTTTTTTATTTTAAAAATAGTATAAAATTCACTGAAAAATCGCTATTTTCTTAAAACTATTAAATATAAATATTCCATAATAAATATAATATACTTATGTAGGAATTAAACTATTTTTATGACATTAAAATGAATATTTTAACAGTTATGAGTATAAAAAGACAAACAAAGCTGAAAATTCTTGAAAAACGTTAATGATTGCTGAATTAAACCTGTGCAACTCATCAACTTTTCAATCAATCAGCATAAGAATAGTCTGCTTCCTTTCCTTTAAATAATTAAAACATAATTTAAAGATTTTTAGGTTACTGAATTATAATTTTTAGAGTTCTGACAATTTTTTACACAAATAATAATAATAATAATAATTAAACAAAAACATAATTAAACAAGAACAAATTAAAAAAACAAAATTTATTTCCTACATTGTTTAAGCCCGAGAAGGGACAGTTATTAAGTTATTTCATTCAATTAGTTCTACATTTAATGTTAATTTTTTTTTAACAAATTAGTTAAGCCAATTGAACATTAAAAAATAAAAATAAAATTCATACAATATGATATTTAAAACACCCTAAAAAATAGATTCCGTTCAAATGAAATCGAAATAATTCACCTTTTTAATTTTTGATTAAAAAAAAAAAAAAAAAAAAAAAGCAATTTAACAAATTACAACGACCATTTGGAAAATGACTTTTTCAAAGACTAAAATTTAAGACATAAAAAATCGCACGGAGTTGATTCTACATTACGTACGCCATGAATTAAACGATAACATTCCTGGATCTATCATGAACAAATTTTAAACGAAATTTCAGTTTTACAATTTTCGGTACTGTAAATTTTTAAACTTCTACGGAGCTGGTCATACATAACGTACGCCATGAATTAAAGATTAATAGTGTTATTACACGTAAAAATTACAAGCAAGAAAAATTGCCTGCGACTCGTCAGATTTCCTGTGAAACTTACGTAATAGCCAAGCATTTCATTGGCTGTTCGGGAAAAGGCTTTTCTATCATCAGATTTCCAAAAAATCTTACGACCAATTTTAAATAAAATTTCATTCTTAAACTTCTAAACACCCGACAATATTACTTTTTATACCGTCGGATAGAAAAAAAAATGTACTTTTAAATGCAATTTGTTTGAAAGCTGTTTCTCAATTTGTTTCTGATTTATTAATTTTTTTTGTAGTTTTTTATTACTTTTTTGTCATAGTGGCAAAACTCTGTTGTCCATCGTTGTTGAAACCAAAGGGAAATACAGATTACTGTATAGACCAATCCGATAACGAATAAATTGCGGATTAAACCAATGAAAACGTTCAGATATGCTTTTGATTTCCTACCCTGACGAGAACAATAACCATTTTTCCAAATGGTTAAAAACTAGCTCAATTTAATATTTCACGTGAAAATCTTTCACCTGAAAAGAAATAAATTATTATTACGGCTTTTGAAATTTTTGCAACAATGAAGTAAAAATGTTACATTTTCTATGAAAAAATGTCCGTTGATTATCAATGAAAATAGCGAAAATTGGAATTATTAAAAAAAATAATTGAATAAGGTAAACAAAAATTGGCCCATGTTTCTCTTTGGGTTATAATTTACCCATATGCAAAGGCATTTTACCATTCGTTTTGACCCTGACGTCAGGCAAACGTTTTTACACTTTAAATTTATAATATCATTAGAATTTGTAAAGAATAAAAAATGAGTGGCATCAGGACAAAAAGATGGGAAGAAAAAATGAAAAAGTTTATGATCTCCATAGGCTTTTCCATGTTAAATTAACATTGAGAAGTGACACTGGAAATAAATAAGTATTGCGCTGCCGCGCAATACTTAATAATACTTTTTTGAAAAATCAATAAACAGTTTTCGACTTGGTCTTTTAAAGTTGGTATGAAATATAAATGTTTAAAAAACTCCAGGATCATAAAATTTACCCTTTTTAACACTTTCCAACAAAGTTGAAAAGTGTGTATGACTTCGATTTGTCTGCCCGTCTGTCCGCGCTCTTGTAAATATACTCGGATTAAATCCCCAAAAATCAGCGTTTAATACCCTTTCGAGGGGGTGTCTTTAAAAAAGGACACCTAATTTTAATTCCAAAACTGACAAACGCCACCAAGAAAATTTAATTAAAAGTTTTTTTTATTTTTATAATGTACGTGAAAATAAGCAAGTTTGTATTTTCTAATAAATTCGCTTATAAATTCTGGTGTCAGTCCATTATTTCGTCAATTTATAAACAGAATTACTCCGCGCCGAAAAGGGTTAAACACACAATAAATACATTAGGTAATGTGAATAAAATCAGGCTTATATGTTTCGTGAGTTCCAGGACATCATCAGTGTATGAAATTTATGTATAAAAACAGTATACTCCCAACTACATGCAAATATCTAATGTTGTGTGTTTAAACGTTGATTTTTGGTGATTTAGATTTCCACACAAGTTTTTATTTACTATACTCGGATAGCCCTGAAATTTTTGGATGTTATTGACGTTTACCATAGCACGATCCCTATTTCAAATGAAGTTTGTAGCATGTTTAGTTCATCTAGAGGGACAGTCACAAGTATTCAGTTACATTACGGCCAATGGGAAAAAATCGTTTCAAATGATTTTTAATGATGTTACACGCATCCAAGCATAACAAAATTGATATGCATTTATGAAGTGCACTAAAATATGCATTCTGTAGAATATGCTGTGCAAAGAATAGTTATTATTCTTTTACAGGGCCACACAAAAGAATTCATTCCATTACATAATGATAAAGGGGTGGGGGATTGTTTGCGGCATATTTTAATTATGTTAAACTATATAATATATAATGAAATCGATATACGTCGCTGAGGTTTATTATAAGTTATTTAAATGTTACGGTAATTTATGTGTACTTTATTATAATTTATTTAATGCATAATACGAAGTGCATAGCATTTACAAGGACACACAAAAGATTTCAGATAGAATTATATTGTATCAGAAGTACTGTATACATTAGCGGTGATTGCTGGAAATACATTTTAATTATGATATGCGCTTATGTTTCTCTATATTTATGCATACTATATGGTGTGTATGAATGATATAATTCATATACAAGGCTAAAGAAAAGAATTCGTAAGGGTTACTGGGTATGAGCGCAAACTGCTTAAAGGTGGTTTTTATATGAGTTATGCATTTTTACGCCGAACTGCATTTAGTTTATTGACACGTTCACGCCGGCGTGGTGGATCACACTCGACTGTCTCAGAGTTGTCATGTCTCCGGCTTTTTGCACAGCACTGTTATTTTAGAGAAAATGTTGTTCCTTTCAATCGCCCAATTGTTCTAATTAAATAAAACAACATTTTCTGTATTAAAATACTGGTATCCAAAATGTCGGAGACTTGGCAGCTCTGAAAGAGTCGAGTGTGACCCACCGCGCCGGCGTGAACGTGTTAATAAATGTTTGTAGAATATAAATAAAATGATATAAAGGATCACGCAAAGAATTGCATACATGCCGTCTATAGATGGTAATTTCTGGAAATGTGATTTCAATAGTTTTAAGAGTGTTTTAGTTTGAATTAAATTTTAGCTAAATAGCAGCGTGTAATAAAGGTACTAGGTAAACTACAGGGTGTACAAAAGTATTCAAGTATTTTTTCATTTATTAATATAAATTGCTGAAAGAGAAATTTGAATCTGTTATAAGTTTTCTTGTTAAACTAAATTTTCCCATTATATAGTACATATATCAACCTACAGATCAAATACAGGGCTGTTCAAAAGAATTGGAATACATATTTGGCTATGGACGGTAACTGCTGAAATCAGTTTTTTAAATGTTTACTTAGTAATCTTATTTACCTTATTTCCCTATAGATCGAAGTTTTGTTAAAGCTTTCAGGGAGTGTTGGAAAGTGTTTCATAATCTATGCCGTACGCATGATTTTATATAGACATAGAGTAAAATTTGTCTAAGGCGGAATATAATTATATTAGTAATTTTTCCTTATATAGATTTTACAAAATATTTAATGAATTTTCTGTGCATCTTGATATTTTTTATATGTCCTTTACTGCTTTTAAAGATAAATGTTCTGAACTTTTAATCTCTTAATTTGTGTTTGTATTTGTGTTGTATGTGATTTATTTCTATAGGTTTATATATATGTATGTTTTCATTATTTTTTATGATGTTCTTGCAACACTGTAAATGGATTCGTCTGTAGTGTGCATTTCTATAAATAAATAAATAAATATTGTTTACTACGGAAAATTTTCTCAGTCTCGACTGATACCTCCATGAACAGAGTTTACTCTATTTACAAAACGATAATACTATACTTCAGAGTTATGAATTTAGTGAATGGCGTTGGATGGAAAGTATACATTTCATCGGAGATTTTTAATTTGATAATTTCTTTTCTTAATTATCTGGAAAGGGAATCCTGAAAAGAGGAAATTATGTAAATGAATCATTTTAGAGTGGGGGTACAGTGAAAAATTTCTCCCCGGGTACCTCATTTCTCTCTACTGAATAGCATATCTATCTAAAATTCAGGCCTGTCGTCCGTGGAGTCTCTATACTCTCGGGAGGAGGAGGAAGGGTGGATGTGATATTTCCTAGGGTATTCTTTGCCTTTTTCGGAATTTTAACCAAAAGAAAATTTCGAAATATTTTGAAAGTTTTCGATATTCCCAAAAAGATACGGAGGGAGGGAAAATGAAGAATTGCGTGGATTTTTCGACTTCCGGGTCTTAAAAAACAACAGAGAATTTTAAATCTTCAAAGGGACCCGATAATGGAAATTTTCACTCCTTAAAACACCCCACAATTGTCAACATACCGATATTTTTTATAGCTTTCTAGAAATTTAAACTTGATCAAGTAAACATGTTTTAACCCGGAAATTTAACTTAATAAAGGAAATTATACAGGGTGTCCGGTCTCAACGGTGTCCAACCGTTTTTACCGTTAGTCATAGACATATAGTTCCAATTAAAAAAATGTTTTAATTCAAATAAAGAAATATTTTAAAAGCGATTTGGGCCAATAAACACATTTCTTAAAAAATTACGAAATTAAAATTTTTATACGGTCCCCCGGTCCTATAAGTTATGTTTAGTAAAATTTTCCTATTACACTGGCAAGTAAGACAAACAAAGTCCCGTTCATATAACACTAAAATTGAGCAAGTTATGAAACTTTAAAAATGCATGACTTATGCCACTTTTCTGCTCTGAAAACAAATGAGTTCTGTTTGGCTTTGGGGGATCACATACCAAGTGCTTAAAGTATTCGAAGATATAATTTCAGGTGTATCTGCGCTTCGAAAAAAATCGTACAAGTATTATGATTAAGTTAACATTTATTAAGTTTCAGATTGGTTAAAATAACATATGTTTTATTTGTCAGGATTTGAAACTGTTTTTTTATGATTTTTTTTAACAAAAATTATGCAATTTTTATAAGTTTTTATATTACTTCAATGATCGTATGTATGTTTTTCCAGTTCAAAATTTGTACTGGAACTTTAACTCATTTTCAAATATCCGATCGAGAATACATTTTACATACTGGCGCAAATCCGATAACAATCTAATATTATTATGATTTTCGGTAGTTACCATTTATACTTATTTTACAGGATAACACAAAAATTTCGGATAGATTACCGCCAAGAAGTTTAAGAAAAAGTTTTAGATTAGATAATAAAAAACTGCGATTTTGGGAGGGCTTTATGTATTTTTTAGCACTGAATCCGAAAATTACCTTTTAAACATCATGTCAGGATATTTCGCAAATCATAATTTGTTAAATTTAAAGAATAACAAAAATCGGATACTATAAAGTAGAGGAGATGGTTGTGTTTTTTAACTTTTGATAATTGATTTTTACGAACTTTTTAACACTGAATCTGAAAATGACCTTCGTTTTTAACCATCACGTTGGAATTTTTTTGCAAATCGTAAATGTGTAAGTTAAAATATAGCGAAAATCTCATACTATAAAACATATGTAAAACATTTTATTTTATTTTATTTTATACAATAATTTATTCGATATTTTTGCTTATCCTGGGATTCTTACAGCTAAACATCTGAGTTGTCCGATGAGATGGGGGAGGAGATTCAATTTTAACTTTGAACTTTTTAACTTTGAAATTGGCAATTTGCGAGAACTCTTGAGTTAATGGTTAAAAATGAAGGTCAATTTCGCATTCAGCGGTACATAATACATTAACCAATTATTAAAAGCTAAAAAACATGACATAACCCGATTTTTGCAGGCTATTGCAATCTAATAATATATTAAAATACGTATCATTTTGTAAATAATTAAGGCTGTTAATTTAGCATCATTTTATTTAACAAAAATTCTGTTTTTTCTTTCTTCTTAAATGTTTATTACAAATTGTATATTTTGCATTAATATGTCAGAATGATTAAAGATTTCAAATTTATATTGCAACGTTAATTTTAGTCTCAAGCATTTTTTAATATATCTGACGAAATTATATTACGACTAAATTTGTGAATGACCCCCAATTTGCAGTAAAAACTATGCTCCATCTTTAAACAGCTATTACTCGGTCAATTTTAATCGTAGAATAACGGGACTTTTTTGTATTACTTGTCAGTGTAAAAGGAAAATTTTACTAAATATAACTTATAGGACCGAGGGACCGTATAAAAATTTAAATTTCGTAATTTTTTAAGAAATGTTTTTATTGACCCAAATCGCTTTTAAAATATTTCTTTACCTGATTTAAAACATTTTTGTAATTGGAACTATATGTCTATAACTAACGGTTTAGGATTTAGCCATTGGACACCGTTGAGGCCGGACACCCTGTATATGGACGACAAAAGAAATAAATGAATTATTTTTTCTATTTTAACCCTTTCAAGGGGAAGTAATTGCGTTTCTGTAATGTTGAATTCACACCGGAATATTCGAAAAATTTTGTTACAAAATAAGGAAAAGCAATTTTTCAACATTTTACTTCCAAAGTTAGAAAGGTAAATTTTAATTAAAAGTTTCTGGTGCAAATCTTGATTAAAATTAGGTGGGATATAATATATCCACAGCTTCTCAAGGGGTTCAACATGTTATTTTCTAGAGAAGATATTAAAATTTTGGCAACTATGACATTCCCTGTATATAGGCTCATTTGAAAAAAAAAATATATTTTTTTAAAAAAGAACTTCGCCTTATACACTGTTAGAGATAAAAAAGTAGAGTTATTCACATATGTGCAATGCAAATCTACATCATTTGTGAATTTTATAGTGTCGAGAGCGCGGGAAAGCAAAAAAAAAAAAAAAAAGAAAAAAAAAAAAAGAAAAAAACCACCGTTCTGCAACAGCAATCACTTATAACTCAAGAAATAATTGAAGACCTCAGATGAAAAAGGTGGTAAGTGAAAAACCATCATTTTGAACCACTTTTATCAACTAAAATTACATCTTTTTTTTGCCAAATGCCTCGTTTATCAAATGAAATCTCTGAGAGTATTAGGTTTTTTCAAACAGTAGTTTAACAGATGGTAGAGGACCATTGATTGTCTTCAATCACATGATTAACTTTTTATTTATTTATTTATTTTTAACACACCACTTTAAGAAACACTAGCAGGAACGAACGAGCTAAGCTCGGTCAAAATTAGCCTTTTGTTCAATTCGATATTTTATTCTCACTGTATCGTTCTTTCTGCTTAGATACATTTGCCATTATCCTGAGACGTAGTTATTCAAAATGGCCCAATAACCGAATTTTTTCGAACATGCGACCTAACCAATGCTCTTCTCTAATCCGAAAACGATAGAATATAAATTTAGTCAAAATCGTTAAAGTCGTTTTATAGATAAAATTAGCTCGACCCAAGGTAACCCAAAAGGGACCCACTAATCTAAATTTATCGAACATGTGACCTATCACATTGGTCTTCTCGTGTTGGGAAACAATGTAATAAAAAATTTTGTCAAAATTGATTAGTCTAAAAATCGACCGTTTTTTAGATACATAGCTTGACCCACAGTTACCCCAAACTGATCCACTAATCGAATTTTCTCGAATATGTGACTTAGCCAAAAGGTCTTTTGCTCAGAAACGATATAATATAAAATTTTGTCAAAATGTTTTGAGCCTTTTTTGGATACAATTACCTTGACCGACAGTGACCCAAAAATGGCCATTAATCGAATTTTCTCGAACATGCGACTTAGCCCAATGGTCTTCTCATGTCCAGAAACGGTATAATACAAAATTTTGTCAAAATCGTTTGCGTCGTTTTTTAGATAATATTATTTTCACCCACAGTGACCCAAAAATGACCCACTAATCGAATTTTCTCGAACATGAGACTTAGCCCAATGATCTTCTCGTGCTCAGAAACGATATAATACAAAATTTTGTCAAAATGTTTTGAGCCTTTTCTTAGTACAATTAGTTGACGCACAGCAACCCAAAAATGAACCAGTAAACGAAATTACTTGAATATGTGACTTAGCCCAATCGTCTTCTCATGCTCAGAAACGGTATAATACAAAATTTTGTCAAAATTGTTTGAGTCGTTTTTCAGACACAATTAGCTTGAGCCACAGTGACCCAAAAATGACCCACCCACAAATCGAGTTTTCTCAAACATGTGACTTAAACCAATGGTCTTCTCATGGTCAGAAACGGTATAATACAAATTTTTGTCAAAATCGTTTGAGTCGTTTTTTAGATACAATTATCTTGACCCACAGTGACGCAAAAGTGACCCACTATTCGAATTTTCTCGAACATGTGACTTAGCCCAATGGTATACTCATGCTCAGAAACTGTATAATACAAAATTTTGTCAAAACCGTTTGAGTCTTTTTTTAGATTCAATTAGCTTGACACCTGACCTATTATGACCCAAAATGGCCCACTAATCGAATTTTCTTGAACATGCAGCCTATCCCAATGGTATTCTCGTGCTTGAAAACGATAGAACACAAAATTTCTTCAAAATCGTTAGAGCCATTTTTTTAGATACACTCAGCTTGACCCACAGTGACCCAAAAATGACCCATTTATTGAATTTCCTCTAACATGTGACTTAATTCATTGGTCTTCTCGTAATCCAAAACAGTATATTACAAAATTTAGTCAAAATCGTTACAGCCGTTTTTTAGATAAAATTAGCTTGACCCGAAGTGACCCAAAAATGACCCACTAATCGAAATTTCTCGAACATGTGACCTAGACCAATAGTTTTCTAGTGTGCAAGAACGGTTGGATATAAAATTTAGTAAAAATCGTTTGAGTCGTTTTTTAGATACAACTATCTTGACCCACAGTGACCCAGAAATGACCCACTATTCGAATTTTCTCGAACATGTGACTTAGCCCAATGATCTTCTCATGCTCAGAAACGGTATAATACAAAATTTTGTCAAAATCGTTTGATTCGTTTTTTAGATATAATTAGACTGACTCACAGCGACCCACTAATCGATTTTTCTCGAACATGTGACTTAGCTCAATGGTCATCTCATGCCCAGAAGCGGCGTATTACAAAATGTTGTCAAAATGTTTGAACTTTTTTTAGATTCAATTAGCTTGACACCTGACCTATTGTGACCCAAAATGACCCACTAGTCGAATTTTTTTGAACATACATCCTATCCCAATGGTATTCTTGAAAACGATAGAACACAAAATTTTTTCAAAATCGTTAGAGCCGTTTTCTAGATACACTTAGCTTTACTCACAGTGACCCAAAAATGACCCATGAATTGAATTTCCTCTAACATGTGACTTAGCTCATTGGTCTTCTCGTAATCCAAAACAGTAGATTACAAAATTTAGTCAAAATCGTTAGAGCCGATTTTTTAGATAAAATTAGCTTGACCCGAAGTGACCCAAAAATGACCCACCAATCCAAATTTCTCGAACATGTGACCTAGCCCAATAGTTTTCTCGTGCGCAAGAACGGTTGGATATTAAAATGTAGTAAAAATCGATTGAGCCGTTTTTCAGATATAATTAGCTTGACCCTGATCCATTTTGACCCAGAATGACCCACTAATCAAATTTTCTCGAACATATGACCTAGCCCAATAGTTTTCTTGTGCCCGAAAATAGTAAAATACAAAATTTCGTCAAAATCGTTAGAGCCGTTCTTAAGATAAAATTTACACACACACACACACAATTTTTGCTCGCATTATAGTATAAGATACTGCCTTAGTTTATCTGAAAATGAAAAACCGCGTTCGATTACAAATCACTTTAATAAAGATGCATGCAAGTTTCTTGCTTTTATGTTAAAAAATTAGGTAAAAAATGTTTGATAAAGTTTCGCGTTGTTAAGCCAGGCAATTTTTTTTTTTTTTTTTATAGAGTTCAGCGTGGACTACGTCCAATTTCTTTCATTAGACTGATGTCGGGTCATGCCTGGAATTCAATCTTTACAGGTCTCGTCTGGTCAGCAAGGTATGACCTATTTCATTTTTTAATTTAATAAAAATCAGAGTTCGGTAAATTTGTAGCCTTAATTATCCGCAGTGTAATTACAGGATAATTGCATGTTATTAATTATAGTTACACACATTCAAACACAAAAAATTGTCAAATAATGGGATGAAGGCGGTACCGGTTGCAGTGTTGCAAGAATTTTTTACGGCATGTAATCTTAACTATATTTAATTACCTAAAATTAAACTGTAATTACATTGCAGATAAATATAATTACAAATTTTCCCAACTCTGTTAAAAATAATGTCTACCAATTAAAGCTATACATGCGTTTTGCTTAGGGTCATCAAGATAAAGAAATTGTACCAAACATTAATATTTTGAACACTAAAACCTAGTTTTGACATCATCCTTATATTCGGATACACCAAATAGGAATTCAATCGGTCAAGTAGTTTAGGGATGCAGATTTAAAATTTTGAAGCACTATAATGGATGGTTGTATTTATGACGGCCAATTATCTGCACGAGGGATATAGGCCGCACTATAACGGAAAAAAGTTAAATATTTTAAAACTATATTAATTTCAAATGCCAAAACGTGTAAATTAAAACTTTAAAACCAGTAAAAATACGTTTATTTCGACTGCTGACATGTTTCGACTCACCCCGAGTCATTTTCAAAAACAAATAAATAAAACTGTTCTAAATTTGCACGGTCTATGACACGCCATCATTCAGTTTTCCACGTATTCTTTCATATTATGCACATTACATTTTTATTTTATATGTATGTTTATTTTATTTTATTTTCATACTCACTGACTAGCTCGAGCCATATTTTATTTTTGGTAAGTGAAATGATGCTGCATCGTTACATATTGAGTTTTTGTTAAATAGTATTTCATACACCATTTATTAGAGCAGGCAAATCAAAGAATTACTAAATTTGTATGACTAGCAGGAAATTTAAGTATAGAAAAAAGGATCATATAGCTGATATTAAATAAAATATAAAAACCACAGCCCTAGCAAGATATTATCAAGAAGAAACCATCCAAGTAAATTTCAATAAAAGTAAAATAATTTCTCCGTCCAGTCTATACTATCCATCCATTCATTATAAGAGAAACCATGGAGATTGTAACGCGCGAAAACTCAATATGTAACGATGCAGCATCACTTCACTTGCCAAAAAATATGGCTCAAGCTCTTCAATGAGTAGGAAAATAAAACAAAGTAAACATCCATATAAAATAAAAATATAACGCGCTTAATATGAAAGAATACGTGGAAAACTGAATGATGGCGTGTCATAGACCGTGCAAATTTGGAATAGTTTTATTTATTTGTTCTTGAAAATGACTCGAGGTGAGTCGAAACATGTCAACAGTCGAAATAAACGTATTGTTACTGGTTTTAAAGTTTTAATTTACGCCTTTTAGCGTTTGAAATTAATATATTATTACAAGGTGTTATTAGCTATTGACTTATTTTAAAAGTTTTTCTCTGTAGAAAAATTTACAAACATTAAAAAGAGACAAATGTACAGTTCTGGGGGGGAGGGGGGATCACAAAAATGTGAATGGTACGAATCGATCAGTAATAATGTCTAGTAATAAATGCTATACATAAATTTACTTAGGGGGTCGTCTACTTATAGAAATCCTATCAAATTTGAAAATTTTCTATACAAACACTTACATTTGACAAAGCATTTGAATTCGTTAGTAAATTTTACTTTCGTATATCTTACGGGAATTCATTCGGTTAGTTAAGTCTATGTACTTTGGATGCATTCGTATATTTAAAATATCTCCTCGGGAAATTCCTATTTTTAACTCTTCTTAAAGAATGTCTCTTTTTTTCTTAGTTTTCAAAATATTCCTAAAAGCTATGCTGAATTTAATATTTTATTTGTTAAAAGCGAGCGAACTGTGAGTAAAATTTTAACATTTCATATAAAATTAAGTCTATGCTTTAGAAATATTTTAAGAGCTAAGAAAAAAAAGAGACATCTTTTAGAAAGAGTACACAAAAAACAAAAGTTAAAAATATTAATTTCCCTAGGAGATATTTTAAATAGACGGATGTATCCAATGCCCATAGACATTACGTTAGTGAGGGGAAATCAGAAGCTGAGTGACCAGCCACCTTAAGCATAACTCAAGGCGTAATCAGCTGTAAATTTGCATTTGCATATTGGAAGCTTCTAGATATCCGTTTCTGTTAAAATTTTATAGATTACAATTCATATTTTTTTTCGAAAATTAATTTTAAAAAAATATATTTTTTGATTTTTTTTAAAACTTAAAATGTGAATTATAAACCTGTGAATTCTGTAACAGAAATCGTTTTATATGATATTCAAAGTAGTTTTTCAACTATACTTAACCTACTCGCATTTCAAATCTCTTTTAACATCGATTAATAATGAAATTAACATTAAGATTTCCAAACTTTAAACATGCAGGATTCTTAAGGTAATTTATCGAATGAATTCCCGTAAGGTATACGAAGATAAAATTTACTGAAGCATTCAAATGTGTGGTCAAATTTAAGTGTTTGCATTTAAAATTTATCAAATTTGTTACATTTTTTTATATATGAGGACACTCTAAGCAAAGTTTATGTAGTATGGCATTTATTAGTAGACATTAATACTAATCGATTCGTGGCAATTACATTTTTATGAGATTTTTTTTCCTGAACTGTACATTTGTCTATGTGGAATGTTTGTAAATTTATTTTTATTTAACCCTTTCCGGCGCGGAGTAATTATGTTTGTAAAATGATAAAAGATGGACTGACAACAGAATTTACAAATGAATTTATTAGAGAATAAAAACTCCCCATTTTCTCGTACTTCAGAAAAGGAGAATTTTAATTAACACTAGAACCGCCATAGCTGTCATTTTGACAGGCACCAAATAAAAATATTTCGATTTGAACCATAAATTTCTTTCTAAAATAAGTTAATTAGTTTTAAATAAAATTTCTTGTGCAAAATATCTTTTGTAATACTTGAGTAAAATTTCTCGCGGTTCTGGTGTTAAATATTCTTGGTGCCAGTACTCTTAAAATTAGGTGTCCTTTTTTTTAGGACACCACCCCCTAAAGGGTTAATAGATTACAGATAAATAGTTTTAAAATATCTAACCTTTTTTTCTTTATAGTGCTTTAAAATTATGATTTTTTAGCATTTTCTTTTTTTCGTTCGAAACTGCGATATATTTTTATTTTTTTTAAAATGAGTATCTATTTAAATGTACCTGTAATTGCCTAAATGATCATGAATGCTTTTTTTTTTTTTTTTTCCTCAAGATTCGCGATCATATAATATTAAAAATTATGTACTTTTAATTTATAAATATGTACGCAATATTATATTTAAAAGAATTGTAATTGCGGATAAACTTGTTTAAAAACAATGGGCAGTTTTTGTAAAAATTGATTTGATCTGGAGTGCGGGCTGGATCGGATGTGATTTCATTGACTTTTTTTTTTTTTTTTTTTTTCACTGGCAGAGACTAAAACTTTCACTCTGTTCTGTGGTGGCTCCGTCTAATGGCAGATTAAAATTTATCCAAATGACTAACACTTTGCAAATAAATGTTTAGTTATTCCAAACTTTCTACTTTTTAGAAATGCGTAATTTTATGGGAGAAAATCATCTAAATTGTGGCACTTAAAATTATTATAGATAAAATTTCATGAAAGAATGACGATTTTACTGTCCTGGAAAATTTTCTTGTTACTGTAACATGTCTCGCCATCTATTGAGCATCCTGAAAACTACGCTCAAGTACTTTATAGATTTTTGTACATTTACCGTTTTCTGCACATCCAGTTTTGCAAATCTTAAATACTGAGAAAGACAAATAATTTAAATACAGTAAAATTTCATTTTAAATTTCGTAATCAATACTTTGGATTTTAATTATCTCTTTATTCTCAAAAAAAGTAACTAACGCTGTCACAGGTGCTGTTTTTTAATTTTTTGTGACCGGGGATCTTTCTTCGTTAATATTAAGAAAACACTGCCTACAAAAATATGAAAATCGGTGGTATTATACAGAAATGTCTGACAAACACACTGATGTAGACAGTTTTTAAATCGAATAATTATTTTAAGAGATATTTAATGTTAAATTTGGTCAAAAAAGTTTTATAGGAGCAAAAACTCTACATAAGAATTTAATAATTTTTAGATCATTTTATGCATTTGAAGTTCCCGGTGCATTTCCCTGCATTTATGTTTTTAATTTGACTCATTTTTTGAGGATTTATTTCCATTTTAAATTCAAATTTTCGGCATTTCGAGAGATATTTTTTTACATCTTTTAGAAAAGGGTATTATTTTAAATTGTTGCTAATTTTAAAAACAACGCAAAGAATAACATTTCCTTCAAATTAAAAATTTATTTACACATGATTATTATAAACAGAAAAAAAAAGCTTTCAAATTAGAATTGAACGATTACGTATCAAAAGCAGGAAAATATTGAAAATTACGTCATAAAAATTATATTTACGCGTGAATTTTAAAAGAGAAAGAAAATTGTAAAATAATAAATTATTTAATATGCATTAAAAGTCGTAAATGGAGGAAATTGCGCCATATTTAAAATGGCCAAACAACAATATTTCCAAACAGTTTAAATTTTAAAATATATTTGCGCCAGACATTTATTTCATATCTTGAGATAATCTCTTAAACTATTGTTGTGAATTCTAAGCGGCGCAAATAATATTTCCTTTCTAACAACAAAAGTATTTCGCGTGAATATTAAAAAGAGAAAGAAAACTTTGGTGAAAATTACGTCACATTTAAAATGATACATTTAAAATGTCTTATTTAAAAGAACTTCTTTTTACCGTTGTTAAAAAATATCGGGAGTCAAAAACTTTGTTTACTTAATTAATTTTATAGTGCTTATTTTCAAATGTTTCACTGATATGATTTAATCAAAGACATACCCATTTTCAAATGTTCCACTGATCGAATTTATTCAAAGACGAAAATAGCCCGTTAACAAGGGAATCGCGATTGTTTTTTAATTATACTTCAGTCTCCTGAAAATGTTTATAAACCGACCAAATTAGCCTGCCTTTAGAATTTGCGGTATTTGGACGGGGTTTGGTGAGCGGAGCTCGTAGAGGGCGAAGCCCCCCTAGTATATAAAAAAAAAATTCTAAAATTATTTGTTAAATTGTGAAGAAAAAGTGAAAGAAACCGCATTGCAATTGTCACTATAAAACTGGAAGATATAAGAAAAACACATTGTTTCCACTTGACTTAGAAGGCAAATAATTGAAACTTAAGAGTTTTTTTTCTCAAATCTGTAACTTTTATAGTTATGCGCAAATTAAAAAAAAATCTATTAAATGAAGAAAAATAATTTTGTCCTATATGCATATCACTGTATTATTATCTATAAAAAATATATATATAATTTTGAGTTAATTAAATGTATGCATTACCTATAATTTGACTATATAGTGACTATAAAGTGACTATAATTTGACTATATAGTGACTATAGGTTTGCATTACCTAGAATAAAGGACTATATAGTCATTAATTACCGGGTACCTTAATTTTTAGACAATTTGTCAAATATTTAAAAATATGCTTGTCGGATTCGACTGGAACTTCAAGATTATAAAGAATATATTTCACCTTATATTTATCAATGTCGATTTGATAAGGTGGACAATTAAGAGGCCAACAAAAAATCAAAGAAAAATAATGATATTTCGGTTCACCCTATAAATTAAAATTCACGAAATGATCTATTGCTACAGCATACGAATTTGTGGATACCGTACAACATGTGTGCTGATTTGTGTAAGAATAGCACGTATATTAACGGAGATGCAGCGATTTTTTCAAAAAATTCTTGCATGTTTATAGCTTATATCATGTACGGTTTTTTAACCAAATTCAACGCCAGTTTCTGAAAACTTAGAAAAATGTAGTAGAAATAATATAGTTCAATTGAAATATAAATATATTAAATATTTTATGAAATATGAGCAGTTGTATGAAATAATTTTTATCTACGCATGTGTGAACGATAACAAAGATTTTTTTTACATAATTTAATAGTCAACTCTATGAAGATCCAGTGAATCTATGAAATCCAGTCAAATATCGTGAAAATTCAGAATGATATTGGCGTTAGAGTGTACGGATTTTTAGTTTCTCTTGTAAAAAGCAGCTGAATAATAAGGGATTTTCCCCAAATTGTCAATTTTTATTTTTATTTTAATTTATTTTCAACACTTTCCTACAATACTGAAAAGTGTTTATGATTTTGGTTTGTCTGTTCGTCTGTCCGTCTATCCGTACGTGCTCTAACTCCCGTAAATATAGTCGAATTGATAGATATTATTGAGCACCACTAAGGCATGTTCGGTATTGCAGATGAAGCGTATAGCATTTGCGGTTCATTTACAGAGACACTCAAAAGAATTTCGATACTTTACGGTCTATGCTATTGTTACACAAATCAGTACACATGTTGTTCAATAATAAAACAGATGTATGGTGCAGCCATAGATCATTTCGTGCATTTTATTTTACAGGGTGATCCTAAATATTATTATTTTTCTTTATTTTTTTGTTGGCCCCCTAATTTACTCCTTACTATCAAATCGGCTTTCATACATATAAGGTCAAACATATTCTTTATAATTCTGAAGTTCCTGAAGAATCCTACGAGTACATTTTTAAATATTCGATAAAATGTCTAAAATTGAAAGTGTTCGGTGATAATAATAACACAATAATAAAATAGTTGTATGGTGCAGCCATAGATCATTTCGTGCATTTTATTTTACAGGGTGATCCCAAGTATTATTATTTTTCTTTGTTTTTTTGTTGGCCCCCTAATTTACTCCTTACTATCAAATCGGCTTCCATGCATATAAGGTCAAACTTATTTTTTATAATTCTGAAGTTCCAGAAGAATCCTACGAGTACATTTTTAAATATTCGATAAAATGTCTAAAATTGAATGTGTCCGGTGATAAAGGGCTATATAGTGTAGTTTTACATTTTTTCAAATTAAGGCGCAGTTTTAATTTACTACTTTGCCAAAGGATTTCTGCATTAGTAATTCCTTCTATGAAATGAAGTTTAGAAATCTTTTTAATACCTATATTCTGGATTAAGTTATCTTGTGCATCATAATACAACATTTATTTATTTATTTAGTTATTAAAAATTCCCTTACATTAATTGTTTTATATTTTATAGTTTAATCTATTAACCCTTTCAGGGGCAAGGTACTTGTATCCGTAAAATGTTGAAATAATTGATTGACACCAGTATTTACAAGAAAATTTATTTGTAAACAAGTAAATGTATATTTTCGCGTACTAAATAAAAGTGAAATTTTCATTAAAAATATTCGGGTGCCAATGTGGCAATTACGGATTAAAATTATGTGATGCCGTGTCGGCATCACCGCCCTTCAAAGGGTTAAGAGTGCTTTAAAGAATTGAAACAGCCCTTAAATATTTGAAAAATTTCTGCGTCATCTCAATAAAAAATTTTAAAGTGAAAATGCTAGGTGAATTACATTTCATTTGGATTTATTAAAAGATCACATTCTTTTTTACAAGTAATATCTTTCTGAAACATACAGACGTGTGAAAATTATTAGAATAATTGTTATTGTTTCAGTTTTTCTTGATTAATATTGTATATACTTGCAATGTTTCATGAAATATAATTTTTTTTGTTGATCCAATCAATTTTTCACTCCTTTAGAATAGTTTTGGGTAAATAATTTTGTTAAATGTTGCCATTTTTTAAAAAGAAAAATATTTGATTCAAAGTAATCAAATTGTTTGCATTGCATAAAGAATTTGTTTGATTAACAAACGAATTTAAAATAAAATTTTAAAATTGTCTGCTTGCTGTGCTAGTATTTTCTTTCTTTTCTTGAATTAGCATCAGTATTATGTTATTCTTAAAACAAATCTTTTAGCTGATTTGATCAGTTTATACTAATTGGTAGCTTTTTTCGTTTGTCAAAGGATTATTGCGTGATTATGGGTAAAGCAAGTGATATTTCTCCTTGCAAACTGCTGTGGTAAAGTGTCTCATCCAAGAAAATCACTAGACACAGAACGAAATCGTTAAAAAAGCAAAATTTTCGCAAGCATCTCTGTGAAGAATAAAAAGATCTTTGGACTCCAAATGCGAATATGAA
This sequence comes from Maratus speciosus, assembly GCA_963932465.1. NCBI lineage: Eukaryota > Metazoa > Arthropoda > Arachnida > Araneae > Salticidae > Maratus > Maratus speciosus. The sequence continues at coordinate 616,527,226 of OZ010791.1, forward strand.
AATTTTAGAGTACGGAAATGAGGAAGGAAAAGTAAATTTACTGCAAGAACAGAAAGGAAATTGATTCCGATTGCTAAAGCTAACAGAAGAGCAACTAGTCATGAACTAAAAATCTCTTTACAAGCGTATGGAGTAAATGTATGTGATTCTCCTATCCGTAGAAAGCTCATCTCAGCTGGACTCAGTGCTCGTCGTCCTCGAAAAAAGGCTAAAATCACATCTGCTATGGCAAAAAAGAGACTTGCTTGGGCAAAAGTTGTGCAAGAACAATTCGGAAATGACTGGAGCAAGGTGAGAAAAAATAATTTTCCTTTAATTAATCAGTTGAATTCAAGTTGTTCATTTCTGTTCCTGATATCCTGTTTTTTGCATACTGAACTAAAGATGCAGAACTATTTATAAATTTGATTAATAAATTTCTTTATAAGAATATCTCTCTACAAATTACATACCTTAAAGTATCTTTTATCTTTTAGGAATGTTTTTCTGATGAATCAATATTTGCGATATCAGAAGAAAGCAGTCAATATGTCAGGAGAAGTATCAGTGAAGCATTTACCCCTATTTGCATAGCAGAAACAGTTAAACATCCTGTTAAAGTAATGGTTTGTAACGTGATGTCTGCTCAGGGTACTGGTCGTTTATATATTGTCGAAGGCATGATGGACCAGTGTCAGTATAAAAAAGCGCTTGAACAAAGACTAATTCCGCAATTAAAAGACATGTTTCCAAATGGAGACTTCATATTTATGCATGATGGAGCTCCGTGCCATAAAGCTTCATCTGTGACCACATATTTGGATGAAAAAAATATAAAAACATTTCCATGGCCTGGAAACAGTCCAGATATGAACCCCATAGTGAATCTTTGGGCCATTGTAAAGAAAAAATTAAAGAAATGCAACATCACAAACAAAAAAGGTCAGATAGAAAAACTAATCCAAATGTGGCACCACGACAACGAAGTACAAATTAATTGCCAAAAACTCATACAAAGTACATCAAGACGTATCGAATCTTTAATAAAAAACAAGGTGATGTACACTAAATATTAAATGTATCGATATTTTTAAAATAATGTATTATTTCTTTAACATAACACGATTTTTTTGTAAATTTCACAATTATTCTAATAATTTTCACACGTCTGTATTTATTACACTTTTGTTATTACTTTTCAGTGTTTAAAATATTTCATTATTGCAGTTTCACAGCAAGTTGGACTACTTTTGTAACTCATAAACAGTTGTAACCATAAAAATTGAACGATTTTATCACCTGCGATCGAATAACGTAAAAATGCGTTAAAATTAATTTATAAAATTTATAGTTAAGTTTTACAAAAATGTAAATATTATAATGCCGTCAAAACCCACTTGTGCGCATAATTTTTAATTCTAGACAATCAGGAAGTCTACGAAAATTGAGTTACGAAATTCTTTGAAAATTTTCAAATTCTAGAAATTTCAATAATGGGCTTATTTTTTTTAATCTATAAATGTGAATTCTCTTTGAAAATTTTCCTATTTTTCAGCATGTTACATAAGCAACAAAATTAAATATTCACTGTTACACTGCTCATGGAAACAGTGCATCCGAATGGATGGTAAGTTGAAACCAATTCATCGTTTGTTAAAATTAGTATACTGTGACTAAACTTTTGAAACAATAGTTTTTTAACGAAAATCTAATATATAAAAATGAAAATTTGTCTGTCTGTCTATAATTCTATACAAATCCACGGTTTGGAAGCCAGAATTGTGAAATGTTACGTACATGCGTATTAAAATGCTGCGGAGGCAACTAAAGTAATCCGGAATCGAAATAATTTATAGTTAATTTTCAATTAATAAAAAACTACCAAAATAACAGCAATTTTCTATCAAATTTAAACATTTTTCGTTATAGCAATTGCCAACAATTAAAAATTCCACAATAAAATTCTTACCGCAACAATTCCTTTTCTGTTGCAAAATTTCTACGAAAAATGAAAATGAAATAAATAATTGACGAATTAAAAAAAAAAAAAATTGCACATTACTACTTCTATTACAAGATTTTCACGTGAAAAATGAAAATGAAATAGCTTCACGAATTTTTAAAAAAGTGAATATTACGTCACATTGGAAATATAATGGACGTCAGCAGGGGAATTTATAACGTCATATGAGTTTTAAAAAATGTATTGAAATATGATAAAAAACCCGTTTTCAATAAATAGTGCTGATAAGTATTTATTATTAAATGTTTCCATATATTTCTCCTTCAATTTTACTAACATATATTTTAGTGTGTGCCTAACGGTTTGAGACACTGTACTTTTGGAGAACCTTGTATTTCTGACTAAAAATACTTTAATTTCAAAAATAATTAAACCTTATTTCGACAAAAAAATATTGCATATAAATCTATTATTCATGAAAATGTATTTTGAACTATTAATTCGAAAAAATAAAGGAATTTAATAATTTAACGATAACATGCACACCATAAAACGAAAAGATGATGTAAAATACATCATACAATAGACTACGCTGAGTATTGTTTATATTAATTCGAAAATATATATTTCCCAGCGAAAACTAATTCTAAGAAATTCGACTAAGAATTTTCTTAAACTTTTTCAGTTAATTTGAGCATTTAATAATCAAGTGTTGGTTTAAATAATTAATTTTCGACCATTAATTTAAACAGCAAAACTGAGAGGAAATCAGACAATATAAGAATATATGATGATTAGATTTTTTTTTCTCCGAAGTTTCATGTTATTTTTACGTACTTTTTATTTATTTTCGTGGCAACAGAGAATCTTACTCACTTTTTTGTGTCTCGGATTATGAATAATGTATGAACAGATTAAAAATGTAGTAAAATTACAGCGATTACTTTTTTTTGTATGCGTTTTATTCCATTATATTATTTTTTATTTTTGATATAAACTTCATATGCAATTCTATTTTTTCTGTTTTTCTTTTTGTTCCGACAGAGTTACTGATAGATTTCAATCGGCTAAAAAGTGTTGTGCTATTTTATGTTAAAAACATTCCGATTAAGGAAATAAACCATTGTTATAGCCATTATATTGTTTTGTGGATTAGGATTATAGAATATTCTTTTTTATTCACTACTATGCTTATTTGTTGAAAAAGGGGTTGTTATTTCTATTGTATGTACCGGGCGAACCAAAAGTTTGTTAAAATTTTAAAAATTCATAAAAAAGGTAGAAATTATGACAAAGAAGTGCGGTTTATAAGAACGGGCTCGCAAGGTAGTTTGATTTTTTTTTAGCAGCAAAAAAATTTTAGTGAAAAAAGTCACCTGTAGATGGCGCTGAGATGCGAGAGATTCAGCAGAATTATGCAAATCATTCTTGCAATAAAAGACCGTGAAACACGAGGATTTTTCATTCGCTTTCAGAAAATTATCATTACTCGATCGAGAGTTGTTGTTGAAGTTGTTCTATTAGAACGGAGAGTCGGCAACTGTTGCGTTGCAAAAATTTCGCACGGCGAATGGACTGGAGACGAAGAATGACCCCGTATCGTACCCTGGAATAGGGAAGTTTGTCAAACGATTTGAAGAAACTGGCTCTTTGGAAGATCGGTCACGAAGTGATCACAGTATCCCTTCTTAGGAGTGATACTGTTTGTAACGATGTTCTTTAATATAATATTTTCGCGATTTGGTATAATAGTCCAAGTATTTCAAGAACTCCTGATCTTTTCACCCCTCTGTAGAGCAATTGACTGAACGTCGCTTGCGCATGCGTAATATATATATATATATATTTAAGTAAGTTTTCTATTCTAGCCAGTCATTTTTTCCCTTTGAAAATGAACGTGTGTGCGTTTGAAAGATCTCAGGGTTACTTTAAATAATACCTTTATTTGTTTGCGTCATCTTTTAAGTAATTTTAAGTATGCTTTAAAGTTTATACTAATCGTGTGAATTTCGTGAAAATTTATATTTAATCTAATTGAAGGTGGTAAAATTTATTTATGGTGCCAAACTTGTGTTTTTCTATTGAAAAATACTAGGTTTTGGTTCGTTTTGATATGTAGATGGTCCCTAAGCTACTTTTATATATATTATTCAAAAGTAGACTTTATTTCTAATCCTTTGGTACCAGTAATTTTCTTCAACAATAATTTGTTGCAGAGTTAGTATGGGGTGTTACCTTTTTTTGTCCCGACTGTAGCTAAGTGTAAATGGTTTCAGAGACATTCTCGAGTGTTACAACTTATGTCTAAGTAGCAGATACATTCTCGAGTGTTACGGCTTATGTCTAAGTAGCAGAGACTTCTAGTTGGAAGCTTAAATCAATACGCCAGATACCGATTTGAGTGTAACATGATACAGATGAAAGACTGATCATTGTATTTCATAACTCTCAGTGCTTTGCTAAATGCCAGTATTACGTCACAGAACTCACAAATCATTTTTGTTGTACTTCATTTATTCAATTATTTATTCTAGAAAATTTCACCTATTCAAAAAAGATAATTTTTTTCATTAAATGGAAGAATTTGCATGTCACACACTACTAGTCATTCATGATTGACGCTTATTTGTCACAGCAACAAATTTCATAATTTCTTCAGAATATTGGTCATGAATGTATATGTTGATATAATTTAAAATTTTACTATCAAACAGGGGGACGCAGTGGTTCTGTGCTTTTTTTTCCCACTAGTCACTGTAACTTCGTGTTGAATTTAAAGAAATATGCTAAACTTGATATTCTTAATCCTGGATTCTAAAAGTGCTATTACACGAGGGGCCAAAGTCGCTTCAAATTCCAGGCGTCTCCATGTCATCCTATGGCTCTAAGGGAGTTGCTTCGAAAGCAAGCAACTTTTTTTCTGTCGGCGCGTCTTTGACGCCTGAAACGACCTGAAACGAAGCGAGTCGCTAAGTAACAGCCAATCAAATGCTTGGAAATATGACGATGGAAATGCCTTTTCTCGAATAGCCAATGAAATGTTTTGAAAACGAAAAAAAGTCTTTCAAAAGCGGGTAAAAGGGTCAGTGCCAGGCGATTTTTGTCGCTTGGAATTTTTACGCGTATAACACTATTAGAAATTAATACAGCGTGTCCATAATTAAACGACCCAACTTTAAAATTCTCTACAGACAAAACTGTTGTTCATAAATTTCTGAAAGACTTAAGAAAACCATTTGACTAAATTAAATATGTTGCAACCAAAAAAAAAAAAAAAAAAATCATAATTTTGCCACCAGAGGGCGTTTTTTAATGAATTACACATTTAGCAAAAGCTTACGATAGTTTAGAAATTTTAATTATTAAGTTTACCTGATCTTAAAGACAGCATTTCACCACCTGTTCTTTGTATTTCCCAGAACACTATGCGATCAACTGTAGAACATGAAAGCTTACGATTCCAGATGCTATCTGAAAATGATGAAAATCATGTGGAACATGTTTGGTTGAATTAAAATTTGTCAACTATCGTAAATGAAGGCAAAATGTGTAATTCGTTAAAAACGCTCTATGGCGGCGAAATTTTGAACATTTTTTGCTCAAACAAATTTTCATACTTTTATTATGTCCTCCACAAAATTTCACAACATTCTGAACAATAGTTTCGTCTAATGTTGTGACGAAAAAGACGTCTGTATACAACTTTAAATTAGGGTCGCTTAATTATGGACATCCTGTAAACTAAAAGGATACAGGCATATAGAAGAAAATTTTGTGGTTGCCATAACATACTAGTTTTATATGGGTTTTATTGCATTATATTGCTTTTCATTTTTAAGATAAAAGTTAGATGCATTTGTATCTTTTCAGATTTTTTTTTCGACAAAGTAGCTTATTGCTTTCAGTTTGATTTAAAATCACCTGTTATTTATTGTAAAACATTCTGATTGTGACAAGAAACCATTTTTATAGTGATTATGTTATGTTATGGATTAAGATTTTAAATAATGTTTTATTTCACTAATATTTTCAATTATTGAAGAAAGTGTTATATCTGCTGTATCCATTAAATACGTAGCGATATATTATTCATTAAAATGAGTTTTTTTTTTTTATTAATTCGAAAACAATTTGATGTTAAAAATTTCAATATTAATAATTCACATCATAGAAACAAAATTGATAAAAATGAAGTGGAATTAATTATGCAATAGATAAAATTTAAAGCATCGTTTATTAGAATTCAGAATTCAGCTAAACCATATTTGTTAGAATACACTTCCAAGCTAAATAAGGTTTAGCTGCCTCGTAAAAAAAAAAAAATATATATATATATATAATACCAAAAACACATACTATACATCCAATCCCAAAACTACTCAACTACTGAGAAAAATTAACAAAATAACCATGGAAATTTCTTACTAACAAAACCATGAACAAACAGAAAACATCCATTGGAGACAGATTGCAAGGCTAAAGACTTGCATGCTGGGTTATGCCGGTAATTACACATGCAACTTTCCCCATATCTGTATATATATATATATATATATATAAACTAGTTTCAGTGAATTCCACTTTTTTATCACTTTGTTTTGAATAATACATGAACGGATTAAAACGTCACTTCTTTACTGCGATTAATTTTTTATATGCGCTTTATTACTATAATACATTTTTTTTTAATTTCCTGTTATATGTCATTTGCATCTCCATTTGTATCGTATTTCTTTTTTTTCTGCAGACTTCTTTATTGCTTTCAATTAGTTCAAAAATATCGGAAATGTCACAGAAAGTCAACCTTATTAATAATATAGATAATGAAACGCATTACAAAACATTCAGAATACTGTAGCCAAATTTTCCCTTTTAAATCTTTATCTACTGACGGTACTTATAAGTACCATTAAAATATCTTGCTATAAAATTCATTTAATACACCGATTAGTTGTAATACAATTTAGAATGAGTTTTAGATACATTACTTTATCTTGTTCCAAAAGCATTATTGGTTACACAAAACAAAAATATTTTTAAAAGGACGATTACTTTTGCCTTTGCATCTTTTCAGCTTTCTTGGCGTTGGGGTGAGGGGGGGGGGATTTTCAATTCGGACATATTTCTATATTTCTATTGTAAGAACATCATATGTGTACATTTCTTAATTCTAAAAAATACTAAGAAAAATATTTAAAATAAAAGCTTCAGTGGTGTTATAAATATTGCACAAAATCCCTATAAATTCAAATTTAATGAATCCTTCTAAAATACTTCTAAAATTTATTAAAAAATTATGTAAATCTTCTAATGTAGTTTAAACACTTCACAAAAAATGCTTTAGAAGATAAAATTTTCATGAATTCATAATTCAGTAGATAAAGGGTTAATAAGATGAAGGATGAAGGCTACATCACTATGAACCTGAGTCCAAACGACAGTAGCCACGTCCCATTCACTATCACCCCGAACACACACACACACATACACACTTTTCAAGCTAGGTGCGACCTCTCACAACAAAAACTAAAATATATGTTAATATAGTAGCTACAGTTCTGAAATTGAGCAAATTAGGCTTCAATATTCCACATCAACCATCTCAGTACAAATATTTTAACCACACTCGGGGCAATAATTATTGAACCACCCTCATACATAGTATAGTTCAGTTAGGAAAGGCATCTCACAATTGAAAATTCATTTTCGGAAATTTCCGTCAATAATGTACTTGAATTCTTTTATGCAACACAGTAGAGGAGTATAGGATCTATAGAATTTATACACAGAGTCTATAATTTTTATAATGTATTAATCGTTTTATAAAGCTGGGATGCAGATTTTCCGGATGTTAGCAATCCTCAAATAAATATTTTCACGATCAACAAGCATTTTTCACAGAAAAATGTGGTAAATTAACAGCATTAACATTAACATGAAAAGTTGGAAATTGCACGTCAAACGTGGCAAATGAGGTGCGTTCGTACTATAACTAGTTTTATAAATATTTTTTACACCACATATTGTACTGAATGTATATGTTAGTGCACTTCAATAAGTGCATATCCATTTCATTCAGTTCGAAAAGCTCTACCATCATTAAAATGCACTTGAAATAAATTTTTCCCATTGGCCGTCATGTAACGGAACACTTTTGACAGTCGCTGTAATTAAACTATACATCCGATTTTTATAAAGTTTGAAATGACTCGACAAAATTTAGCGGCAATTATATATTTAAAATTTCAGACCATTCGGTTGTTTAGTTTTTGCCCTGTCACATGCGGACGGACAGACAGACAGACGAACCGAACGACGAGTATAGGTACTACGTATTTTTATATAGTTACGAATGCACCTAAAAATGGTGCTACTTGATCATCCCGTCGACCAATTTCGCCAAATTCTACAAATTGCCAAACTATTTCCCAAATTATACAAATGACATAATTTTTATTTTAAATAACGAAAGAACAAATAAACTAGTGAAACATTAATAAAAAATCAAATAAAAAGCCGATTAAAAATCACTTGATGATGAAAAAAACAAGTGTATCGTGTTTACTATCAAGTGAATGTGACATTTACGATCATCCATTATTGGCACTTAATCTTATGCTTTGGCGATAGTTTTTTGATTGAAGAGATAATCAAGTAGTACCATAAAAAATTATATTATTTTAATACTCTTGCATGTATCAATTCTGTTACGCATCTGAAAAAGTTTATTTGCACATGAATAGTGCACGAAAATCCGATATTCCGGGTTGAAAAAACTGATTATAAAAACTTATAAAAACTATCATTATAAAAACTTCTCGGAAATGTTTCCAAAAATCCGTGGCCCCAATAGAAACTTTGTTTTTATAAATGCTTCTTTGAATCTTGAAAATATATTGGTGTCCGTAGATTCTAACGACAAAGAACTTTTCTCGTAATCGTGTGTAATTCGGACGAGGTTATTGCATATCTTGTTTTTTAGTTATATTATATTTTTACAGATTAAGGAACATTTGATTTTTTTACAGTGTAATTAAGGGGACAGTTTACCCCAAGATAGATGAAAAATCGATTAAAAAAATATATATTACATTAAATCCTATATAGTTGTGAACATTTGGAAACCTCACTTTTACCAATACGGCAATTATATCGCGAGATATTGTAAATTTTGTTAATACACCCATCGCTATTACCCACACAAATTAACACTTTAAATGGCTTTTTCTACATGTTCATAACTTCTTCACTTTCATGTTTTAAAAATACTAAGGCTTTTTTTTTTCGTATTTGAGATAGAGATTTAAACTTTTTTGTATATGTTCTTTATAACATATGTGATAAATATGCGCATGGAATTAGCCTTCAGGTTTTTTGTTATTATTTTTTTCAATAAAAGTAAGGTTAGTTGGGGTAACTGGACCCACGAGGTAACTGGGCCATAGGCTATTTAATAAAAGACTGTTGGTGTTTTTTAAATTTTAGCTTTTGTGAACAATGCCCCTTAATCTCTAGTTCCTAAAACAACGTGTATCAACTCAATCATAACTCTCACTTTGCTGTGACAGGTTGTCAAAAATTTACGTTTCTTTTTTTAAAAACAACGTCAATATGGCTGAACTTCCTCAGCCTTTTATTAAAATACTGTAAGTACTTTTATTAAACAATCTTTTTTTAAAAAATTAGACATATAACTACATTAATATTATTAGGTATCTATACATGTTTACTTCATGTTTCAAATGTAAGCCCGATGTCCCAGTTACCCCATAAATTTTTCAAGAATGGGGTAACTGGGACATTTATCCGGGGTAACTGGATCGTGCTGGATCCAGTTACTCCAATAGTTATAAATAATTTTTTTGTGTTTCTCTTACTACGAGAAGTAAATTTCTCCATTGTTTTTTGCTCACAATAAAGAAAATGATAGAATACCTGATTAAAATTACGTAATGAAATTTAAAAAAAAGCATATTGAGTGGTATCAACCAAATTTCTTGACCTCTTGAGATGCCGTTATGGCATCACTTAATTTTAATTCCTAATTGCCACGTTGGCACCTGAATTTTATATAGAAAATTTCACCTTTATTAAGTACGCGAAAATGTACTTTTACTTGTTTTCAGATAGATTCTCTTGTAAATATTGGTGTCAGTAAATTATTTCAACATTTTACGAATGCAAGCACCTTGCCCCTGAAAGTGAGATAGCCAGACCTTGAAATTGTACTATAACCAGTGGTCGCATTCTATAGGGAGACTTTTATCGTTCCTACCACCATTTTGAAAATAATATCTTCATCGCACCTTTCTTTAAGGGTTCTGGTAGGAACAATAAAATTTTCCCTACATAATGCGACCCCTGGATAAAGATAAAGTACTCACGTAGCCGTTTGTTCATAGATTTACCTTGCTATTTTTTCCCTTAAAATACCCATGTTACTTTTATACTTATTATCTATACTAAAGTACATAAGTGCTTACTTAATTTTTATGTTTTTGGTATAAATAAATCTAATATTTTCACTTTTAGTGCTTTTTTTTAGACATATTGATAGCAAAGGTTTCCCTTACAACGCTGTTTATTGACGTATAATTTACATGATCTGCCTGGTTTAAATTTTTTTAAGTTGTTTACACTTTTTCAAACAGGACCCTATATCCGATATGAAAAAATATAAACGCGTGTGGAACATAGACCCCCTGGTCCAGTTACCCCATTTTTTAAGGCAACTGGACCATGAAAGATGAAATATGCATATTTTTATATTTTTAAATATTAAAATGTAATTTTGAGCATTTCTGTCTGATAGAGGGAATCTAACTGAAGAGATTTACAGAAGTTCAGACTTTAATTCAAATGAACATTAGCTTTTTGAAGCTGAATTGTCAGAAGCTCCAGAGTCACATTGTAAAATCATGGCCCAGTTACCCCAACTAACCTTATATGAAGATGTGTTAGATTTCATCGTCTTCACTATATATATCAATACTAAAATTATATTAAATGTAATATTAGATGCATCTAAAAATCTATCCGCAGTCTTGTGTAACACACATTTGAAAATCTTAAGAAAAAAAAAAAACTGAGCAAAAATATCAATTTCATTGCTTCACTTTCATGTTTTAAAAATGCTAAGCATTTCTGCCAACTTTTACGCTTTTTGTCTACCACTAAAATTTTAAGGAGATTTTCGCCCTGTTTAATCATAAGATTTCGACGATTGAATGTGATAATATTTTCTATAAAATTTTAGTGGTGTGAAAAAAGCGTAAAGGTTGGCAGCTATGGCTAAGGTTTTTTTTTTTTTTTTTGTATTTGAGATTGAGATTTAAACTTTTTTGTATATATTCTTTATTATGTATGTGATAAATCTGCGAAATTAGCCTTCAGGTTTTTTTGTTATTTAAAGAAAAAATAAAAGTATATGAAGATGTGTTAGATTTCATCGTTTTACACTCCATATATCAGTAGCAAAATTATATTAAATATAATGATGTATCTAAAAATCAATGCGCAGTCTTGTGTAACAACCATTTGAAAATCTTTTGAAAAACTGGGCAAAAATATCAATTTTCAAAAAAATAGTAGGGATTTTTAAAAATTTGAATTTTTTAAAAATTTTAATTAAAAATGCAGTTTTTTTTATGTACCCTTAGTTGAACATTGAAATGCAGTGAGTTCACCATTTGAACCATGTAAAAAAAAAAAAAAAGAAATTGTTGAAAAGGGTAAACTGTCCCTTTAAACACTCGTATAAAATGCATAGAAACCTCTATTGTTGGTAAAAAGATGTTCTTTAACTGGGAATTTATAGGAAAAAAATAAGTTAAGAATTTTGAGCATAAATAATCCATTTCACAAAGACGTAATTTCCGAATGAATAAATAAAATTAAATATGCAATAGATTAGATTCAGAACTTCTTGTTTTAACTGGGAAATGTACATTTTCAAACAAAAACTGATTCTTCCTGTTTAAGACAAATTATTGAATATGTTCAGTAAATTTGAGCATTTAATAATCAGTTGTTAGCTTCATTAATTAATTCTTTCGACGATTAATTTAAACAACAGAAAATATAAGAATAAAGGGCGCTTAGAATTTTTCCCTAGATTTTTATATTATTTTCACTTAATTTTGTTTGTTTAGCCAACAAAGATTTCTGTCCGCTTTTTTGCCACTCTTTTTATGAATAATGTATGGACAGATTAAAACGTTGATTCAATTACAGCGATTAGTTTTTCCTTCCCCATTCTATTATTGTTCATTTTCAAGTTAAACGTCATATGCAAATGTATTTTTAGCTCACAGGCTATCAGAGCCTAAGAGCTAATGTGTCCACCTGGTCTGTATGTATGTACGTATGTATGTATGCACGTATGTATGTATGTACGTATGTATGTATGTACGTATGTATGTACGTACGTAACGCGATAACTCTTGATAGAAATATCCGATTTATTTCAATTTTTTTTCCTAGGTTCATTCTGATAAGGCGCTTCCCTGATTAGCTTTTGGGGTTCATTGGTTAAGTATAAAAGGGGAAACGGGGGACTAATCTCCACTTAACTTGGATAAATAGTTTTCTCATGCAGAATTATCAGATTTTCTTCTAATTTGGTATAGCGGTTAATTCTGATAAGGCGCTTCGCTGATTAGATTTGAAGGTTCCTTGTTTAAGTCTAAAGGGCGGAGGGGGGGGGGACAATGGCTAACACCCTGCTTTGATTTAGATAAATGGGTTTTTTTTATCCGATTTGCTTTAAATTTTGTATACCGGTTTATTCTGACCGCTTCCCTGATTAGATTTGGAAATACATTGGTTAAATATAAAGGGGGGAACGGGGAGCTAATATCACCCTTATTTTAGATAAATGGGTTTTTCTATCCGATTTGCTTCAAATTTGGTACACCGGTTTATTTTGATAAGACGCTTTCCTGATGACATTTGGAGAGTCATTGGTTAAGTAGAAAAAGGGGAAACGTGCGGGACTAATCCCCCCTCCTTATTATTTTTTTTTTCGAGGGCATTTTTCTTTGAAATAAGAATATAATATACAATTAGTGTGAATAGCCTGTGAGCTCAATGCCATCAGTTTGACTGGGTACTTTCCTTTTTATTACTCAACTGCCCGCAGAAAAGGGGGGGGTAATATTTTTGACCGTGTAGAATGTAGTATCTTTAATTCGCTGGTAAAATGGGAACGGGTGGGTAGGTTTTAAGAAATGTAGCACTAAAATATTTATCTGTGACAGAAGTTCAGAGCATCATAGGGTGTAGTTATATAGCATAACCTATGGCACTCGGTTTGTTCTATTAAAAAGTATACTTTGAAGTTAGGGAAATACCATCACTAATAATTAAATATTAATAATGGAATAATGAACAGTGATTTTTATCAATTTCAATATGTTTGAAATAGTGTAACATGATTAAAATACGATTTTTTTCCATAGATAATAATGTAACTGGCATTATTCCGTGTGTAATACCATTTTCCTAATAAAAAATTTTTTTAAATGAATGATTTCTGATAAAACATGGAGCTATTATAAGCTATATTTAATTTAATTATCAATATTAATATTACAAACAAATGAAGGCATATGAATGATTAGGTAGACGGGGTTTTTTTGTCGAGTTTTTTGAATGACGACATCTGTTTTTTTTTTGTTTTTTTTTTTTTTTTGTTGTTTTTTTTTTAAACCATTTGGAAAAATGGTTATTGTCCTCGTCAGGGTAGGAAATCAAAAGCATATCTGAAGCTTTTTATTGGTTTAATCCGCATTTTATTCGTTTTCTGATTGGTCTATACAGTAATCTGTATTTCCCTTTACTTTCAACAGAGATGGATTGCTTCTGTTGCCACTATGACAAAAAAGTAATAAAAACTACATAAAAAATTAATAACTCAGAAACAAATTGAGATAAAGCTTTCAAACAAATTGCATTTAAAAGTACATTTTTTTCCCTCTATACGACGGTGTAAAAAGTAATATTGTGCGATGTTTAGAAGTTTAAGAATGAAATTTCATTTAAAATTTGTCGTCAGATTTCTTGGAAATCTGACGATGGAAAAGCCTTTTCCCGAACAGCCAATGAAATGCGTGGATAATACGTAAGTTGTAAGAAATCTGACGGGTCGCAGGCGATTTTTGTCGCTTGCAATTTTTACGTGTAATAACACTTTTAATGTTTAATTCATGGCGTACGTAATGTATGATCACCTCCGTGCGATTTTTTATGTCTTAATTTTAGTCTCCGAAAAAATCGTTTTCCAAATGATCGTTGTAATTTGTTAAATTGCTTTTTTTTTTAAATGTATTTATTTATTTATTTTTTATTTTATTTTATTTTATTTTTGTATTATTGAGCGATAGTGACTTCATACATTACTGTAGATGTTGTTTAAGACTGGGTGGTAAATGAGGAATTTTTCAGCTTATACAAGTGACGTCATTTTATATAAAATAAAAGCGTGTGTTTTAAGTCTTAAAACTGAAATATGTTTTGTATTATCTATATTTATATTCTTTACTTTCAGCCCAAACCCTAAGATTGAATATAAAAATTGACTTCAAGCCCGGATATATAATGCACTAAGTATGGAGCACATAACAAGGTAGTTTAAGAATTAACAAGAAAGAAAATTCGTGCTACAAGCATACATTACAAAACACTCTCCAACACATTCAGAGAATTGTAACAAAACTTCACTGTTTAATAAGATTATATCTAAGAAAACAATTTGAAAAACACATAACACATTTGAAAACACAAATTTGGCAATTATTATCGATAATAGTAAAATAGATCAAATTATTTTGTGAATCCCTGTATATGATCGATCAATTTGTATATATTCTAAGATATTACGCAAATATTTATTTCATTTAGGAAGCGTTCACCACCGTTAAAAATTCCCTTTCTGTAATTTCCGCCAATAAACGGAAATATACTCGAATTATTTTGTACAGTCTTGTACATAGTCTATATCATTTATATACACTAAGTAATATTAAAAAAATTAGTTGCATTTCAAAATTCTTAACACAATTTAGAATGTACTTCTAGTAATTATCGCTAATAGACGACAGTACAGTAACAGAACTCATTTGTGTGTCCCTGTATGTGAACGGAAAATGTTATGCACGCTCCGTTCTAGAGGAAACATCTTGTAGTGCTCTTCAATGATGTTTATAAATTTCAATATTTTTGAAATAGTGTAACATCATTAAAATACATTGCAAACGATTTTTCCCCATACACCGGACGGTATGGGGATAAGGGTTTTCTATTGGGGACTTCACTGAATCGCAAATAATTAATTGCGATGCGAATTAATTACAGTGGAACCTCCCTGTGCGACCACCTCCCTGAACGACCATTTTTTCATGGAACGAAATTTATCCCCATAGGCTCAATACTAATTTTACCTCTATTCAGAGACCACGCCAGTTGAACTCTCTCCATGAGCGACCCATTTCTTTGAAGAAAATGAAACAAATTCCGTTTCTTCCTGGGCGCTTGAAGAAATTTTTATTAGAATAATAATTCCGGAGAGCGCATTATCTATCAAACTTCTAAACTAAGTTTAAAATTTTTATTTATTCCGGTAACTTTTAAGTATTTAAACCTCTTTGTGCCTTTTTAGGCTATGAATTTAACTCTAATGACAAAGTAAGGATGATGGTCAATAAACTACCCTGCCCTATTCTGTCAGGAAACTCTCAAAGAAATAGATAAATTAATGAAATCGTTATTATTTGTTCCCGTCAAAAAAAAAAAAAAAAAAAAAAAAAAAAAAAAAAAAAATGCATTTATTTACTGAACTTTGAAATAAAAGTTATAGAAGATAAAACCGTAAAATCAAAGTAAATGTCAATGTATTCATTTTTTAAACTCTGCAGTAATTAACGTATGGTCTTTCCGTATGGTCTCCCCTCCGTAGGGTCTTTCTAAGGGAACCTAGCCCGTATTTACACTTGGAAAACCAAGGTTCGAAGAAAACCACGAAAACTCCGAACGTTTAGGCCGACGAGCGCGATGAAATTTTAAGAAAGATTTTAAACTTTATTTAGTAGCATATATTTGTGCTTTTTGCAAAATTAATATTTTTCTATAAATATAGTGGTTGATAAGAATTAAATAAAAAGTGATGCAGATATGCATCACTATGCATTTAAGGGTTAAACAGCATTTAGTGCGTAAATAAAGAAGCCACAAAGGCAGGTTTTTGATTCTAATCTTACAACTTTTTTTTAAACGCTACTTTCTGAATTTGTTTTGCGCAGAAAAAAATCCATACATACATGGTACGTTTATTTGCAAACAGAAAAAAAAAAAAAAACATGATAAAAAAGCGCATGTAAAAAAATAATAATCACAATAATGGATGAACATTTTAATCTATCCATACATTATTCATAAATGAAGTAACAATAAAAAGGCCGGAAATCTTTGTTGACAAGAAAATAAATAAAAAGTATATAAAAATAAACATAAAACTCTAGAAAAATATTCTAATCATGGTACTTTCAGAAAATAAAATTCATAAAAATGCTATTTCAGTTTTGTTATATGAATTAACCGCCTAAAAATTAATTATAAAAGCTAACAATTAATTGTTAAGTACTCAAATTTACAGATATTGAATAAAAAAATTTAGAAAAAGTTTATTGCTTGAAAATGTATATTTTTAAATTACAATAAACGCTGCTGGATCTAATCTACTGCATAATTAATTTTTCTTCGTTAAAAGTCTTTATTTATTTCGAAATTATGTTTTTATGACATGGACTATTTTATGCACCAATTCTAAACTTCTTTTGATTTCTTTTTTCCCGTATGAGCAAACTTACGTATTTAGTAGTAAATTTAGAATATTTTAATGAAAACTACATACAAGGTGTATTTATCTTTAATCTTGGAGATACGTGTGGAATGTAAATTTTAAATAGCACTAATATTACTTTAAAAAAATATTTCACACTTTAACAGTTTCCAACAAAGTTGAAAAGTGTTTATGAATTCGGTTTGTCTGTCTGTCTGTGCTATTGCTAGCCTAAATACATTGAGATTGCCATGAAATTCACAGATGCTATTGGGTATCACCATGGCATGTTTGGAATTGCAGATGAAGAGTATAGCATTTACAGTTCATTTACAGGGAAGTCCAAATGAATTCCGATACATTACGGTTTATGGGAGAAAATCGTTTGCGATGTATTTTAAAGATATTACACTATTCTAACAAGTAAAAATTGAATTTAAAAAATCAAAAAACCCGATTGCGTGAAAAGCGAACTAATTAATTATTTCTCATCAATGTGAAACTATATTTTATATTACTTACCTAATTTACCTGTATTGATGACTTTTAAATTGTGTTTAATTGTTAGTTCCTATCTATAAACACTGTTTTGATGAGGCTTATAGATGTCTATGAAGCTTAGAGTTGCGGTAAAGCTAGAGATCCTACCTACACAACTTCCAAGTTGTGTAATATTTAAACGGAGCTTCTGACTGTAAAACAGTCAATGAAACTCTGAAAGCAAACCTGTAAATTTTAGAACTTAATTTTTTGAAAATTTTCAGACTATTTAAAAGAAATGTGTTTCATTTTAGACTTTATCATCTTATCAAATAACAGTTTACATCAGTCGGATTATTATTTCAGAAATCTTTGATTTATGTTTAAAAGTAATATTTCTTCCATTCTTTTTGGTTTTAATGAAGCACGCCTTTCAGATAATATATAACCTGATTTAAAAAAAATTCTTTCATATGGTACTGATGTAGACATCATTGATAAATACTTTTTTCCTAAATCCGCAAGCTCTGGGTATAAAATAGATCGTGCGTGCCACCATTTAAGAAGATTTTCCTGCCTATTAAGTAGCTTTTCTTCCATGCATTGCCTCTTGGTTAGAATATTTGCAGGAATGGTCAAAATAGTTGAATTTGAAGTTGTCATACTGCCAAATTCCATCCAAATGGAGTCTTCCTCAAGTGTTTTATGGAATAATATCTTCTGGCTTGTATTCAGATTTTGTTTCTATTATCGGCATATTCTCTAATTCCGCCATTAAGCAATTTTCAGCATATTCATATGATGAAGTGTCAGTGAATGCCAATTTTTTTAACCTAGGATCCAAAAAATCCGCTTTTGCCAATAAATAGTTTTTAGAGTTATTTTTAAATCGACTGTCAAATTCTTTGATCAATTTATCAAGCACTTGCTTCGACACTTTGCTGTTTAAAGTGTTATTTAAATTATTCAAAAATTTTTAACACTATCAGTGGTTGTCAAAACTTTTGAAACTGTCACGTGATTTTGAGAAGAAAATTCTTCTGTAAGTTCTGGTTTCAAAACTTTTATTATTTATGGCAGAGCGTGCCATTCTTCCTCTAATAAATTTGGCACCGGGTTGTTTAGTATACCTAGTACTGCCTTTAATGGTTCTTGTAGAATTGTTATTCTTTCTAGCATGTCTAATGTACTGTTCCAGCGAGTAATCACATCTATTTTAAGTTTTAATGGTTTATGTCCAGGTTTAAGTTGTTCTTGTAGTTTGTGGCCACTGGACTTCTTTGAAAGTGCTCTACGATAGCCTTTACTTTTCTAAGAACGGAATCTTTTATCACATCGAGACCGGCCGTACTATCAGATTTAAAGTATGAGCAATGCATGGCAAATGCTCCCATCCAGTCAATTTTATTCCATGTTTCATCTTTGATGCATTGTCTATAGCAGACACTAAAATTTCCTATTTACCATTCATTGCAATTTTAATTAAGTCTTCTTTTATGTAATCGTCAGTGTGTCGTTTCTGACATTCGAAGCAACCTAGGAGTGCCGATTGTAATTCCCAAACCTCGCCTAGTATCTAATGAGCTGTCACAGTTTGATAATAGGTTGTTGCCCGAGATGTCCATCCATCAGTTGTTAATGATATATACGAGGCACACTTCAACTCCTCTTTAAGTTTTTTCTTTAGCGATTGTAAATGTAGTATCAAGCAAAGTAATACTAAGTAAATATCTAGAAGGGACTTTGTAATTTGGCTCGACGTATAGTTAATTAAATCATTACAACTGAAATCGTCTACAATAGAAAACGGTTGAAGATCTTTCACAGTCATGTTTAAAATAAACTATCATATGATGGACGATGCTTTACCAATAAATATTTTTTTAATTCGTTGTTGAACCCCCTTTAACTGAATACCTCGATTGGCATAAATCACATTTTGCTTTATCATTTGATGCTTCAGAAAAATTTGTCCACTGCTTACTTCTTTTTCTTTCCATAATAAAAGAAATAAATGAATCAACAAGCCCCTCCTAAATCCAAATCATTTGAGATTTGAGAATAACTGATGCAAACAGAATGATAAGCATACACTGATACGGAAACAACTGACGCCGAAATGTGTGAGTCCGAGCCTAAATTCGCATCATTTACCACATCCGACTGTGTGGCTCTATTGATGAATTACGCAAACGTAAGCAGCGTTTGATGTTAGTTTCATTTTGTACGACTGCGTATTGACACAGTAACAACTAACCAGTCATATTTCGAAGTACCGATTCAGTACTTCGTATCTTAGAGAATACCCTTTACTTACAAGGAAGATCTCCATACTGGGCATACTCAGAATATGTTGAAAAAAATGCTAGTGAAACTACTCATGTATGTAATAAAGGATCAGTTAAAATTGGCGGCGGAATTCCAGTAGAAAATCTGAAAAAAAAATTAAATACTTTCTAATAATTGGCGTAAAAAGATGAAAGCCACATGCAATTTGGCGAGCAGAAGTTTTCCTCGCCAAAAGCAAACGATTTTAATGAATCTGAGAATTGCTTTTAATTTATTTTGAGAATGTGCGGTATTTAATGAATTTAAACGTAAACCATTTATTATTATTACATTTGTAATATACATGTTGCTTGTTGCCGATTTGAATAAAATTTTGCCACTGTTTTATTCTCCAATCCTCAATTTTTTAAAATTTAAACGGCTTACCGGTTATAAAAATAACTTTTAAGGCCAGATGAATAATGCTGCCGTTATAAATTTCCATATCGAAGAAGTTGTTTCCATGGCAACAAAGTTGAATCGACAGTGCTCAATGGAGCCTATTTTTGAGTTTGAACAATTTTAAACAATTAAAATTTTGTTTTAAATCGCAAAATATGATAGTTAAATTTCGTTATAAGTACATATAAATATATATGACAGAGCTATAGTTAAAACAAACTAAAAATGACAAAGCTAAAGTTATTTAAATTAAATTTATGTAAACAAATTCAACATAAAAAGTTTTTCCTTAAAGCGTATTCGGCAAACATGTTTTTAAAAGCGCATTTTTTGAAATTTTATTTCCTTGCCAACCGGTGATAAGTTGCCAAATAAACGAAATTTTTATTATTTTTTTACGGACGTTCTATCGGGGTTCCGCCGAAAATTTTTTTATAAATATATATACCCACAGGAGAAGAACACTCTGTATTTTTTCAGATTTTTTCTGAGTATACCCGTATGGAGACCTTCCTTTTTAGTAACGAATATGTGCGGTTTGCCACCGCTCCATTAACCAAGCGTAACTATATGTCTGCTGCTGCAATTATAACTGCTATGTCTAAAACGTTGAAAAATGTATTGCAGGCTATCTCCTTGATGCGGATTTTACTCAATATTTTCGAGCCATATGATCTAAAATGTTTACACCATATTTGGTTTCATTGTAGACTGTTAGTTCCTGGTGTTTTCTTTTTACTTGCAATTGTATCATTTAAATGAAGTATGCGACTCTCTTTCGCTTTTTTTCTTGGCATACAGTAAGTATGGTACCGGTACTTTCGAGTTTTTATATATTCGTAGGATAAATACTGTCTTATTTATTTTTCAGACTATCTGGAATTTCACTTTGAGATCGATTCACAGTTCCTACCACACTTGTTTGTACATTTTATCATATCTTTTGCCAGTTCCACTGAAGTAAAAAAATTATCAACTGCCACATTATGAACTTTGTTTTTATATGTTTCCATTAGTTTTAGAACTACGAATTCGCTAATCGTTTACCTTCAGGAGGAGATTCATTTTTCTACAAATTAGGAAATAATTCCCTAAGTCCGAAATATCACCACCATCCAGTTCATTTTAGGATAATTCTGTCAGTAGATTTTCATTTTCTCCAGGACCGAGACATTTTTTGCGATAGATAATTCGATTAATAAAAAGTTAGTCTCTGAAAGCATAAAAAATCTAGTAATTTGCGATTAATAAAAAATTAGTCTCTGAAAGCATAAAAAAGCTCTCAGAAATAAAATACTTTCAAATAGTGTTCTGCCATCATTCGAATGAATCATTCGAACAATTCGATTACTACAAATCATTTGAATATTTCGATTGTAGAAATATAGCGCGGGAAAATCACTGAATCATTTTACCATAATAGGGTACGAATCTTGAGATTTTGCTTCAAGTTTCAGTCTTTCAAAAAAAAAAAAAAAAAAACATTAAAAATGTACGTCTTAACATCTGAAAAAAAAAATGCTAATTTCTTATAAAATATTTATTATGCAAAAAAAAAATCTAACCTGACATTCCTTTTAGACCTATTGTCTCTAGTATCGGTACAGCTTCTTATAAGCTTGCGAAATATTTAGTTTCTGTTTTTTCTCCACTTTTGAGCAGTAACTGTTTCACTGTTAAGAATTCTTTTGATTTTGTTAAAAATCTTCATAATTTTAAGCCCCATGCAAGGTCACATGATGGTTTCTTTTGATGTTAAATCATTATTTACAAACGTTCCGGTTGAGGGAGCTTTAGATTGCCTCAAGAAGAGGCTTTGACAATTCCATTTCTCTTATTTTGAAATCAAGGAACTTATCCTTCTCACTCGCGCTTGCTTGTCGCAAAATACTTTTGTTTTCAATGGTAATTTCTTCCGCATGATTGATGGTTTGGCTATGGGTAATCCTCTTAGTCCAATTTTATGCGATATTTATATGCACTATTTTGAGGTCAAACTTTTTGAAAATTTAAAATTTCCGTTCTATGTTCGTTATGTTGATGATGTTTATGTCCTGGTTGAAATAAATTCGGATATTAATCATATTCTCTCTATTATGAATTCCATTGATACCTGCATTCAATTTACCTCTGAAATTGAGACTAATAACTGCCTTTCTTTCCTCGATGTCCTTGTTATTCGTTGTGAAAATGGCTTTCAGACTACCGTCTTTCGTAAACCTTTTGCTGTCAGTCTCTCACCACACAGGCATTCTTCTCATCCCCCTAACCAGAAATTCGCTGCTTTCAATACTTTTGTTTTTCGGTCTACCAATATTTGTTCCACTCCTCAGTTACTTAGTGCTGAACTTAATTACCTCAAAGCTATTGCTGTTGATCGTGGTTATTCCTCTAATATTATTGATTCTATTTATAAGAAATTGACGAAACCCGTCCAGTTTGAAAAGCATTCTAATTCCAACTCTAATACTTCAGTTGTGTTACCATTTTTTCCTAAAATCAGTCAGCAAGTTGCCAAAATCTTAAGAAGGTTTGATTTTAATGTTATTTTTTTCTCCTGTTAATAAAATCATTTTTTCAAATCTCAAACACCCCGTTGATCGCCTAGATAATTGGGGTATTTACCAAATCTCTTGCCAGTGTGGCCTTTCTTATATTGGCCAGACTAAACGTGCTCTTAGATTTCGTTTAAAAGAGCATGAAGGTTATGTTAAAAATCAGGAGCTCAAACGTTCTTCTATTGCTCAACATTCTTGGTCTTCTCAACATAGGTTCGATTTTTCCTCAGCCACCATTATCCAAAAATGTTCTTCTAACCTTGATCTTGATTTTTGGGAAGCTTACCACATCATTAAAAATTCTCACTCTTTAGTCAATGACTTATCTAGTACTCCAGATTTTCCAAGTATTTGGAAAGCATTAATTTAATTTCCTCTTTTTTTGGTTTCTTTTTCTCTCCTTCTCCGGCAGATGTCACTACTTGTCCACCCAGTCGTTTCCACTGCTTTTCTCTCATTGGTTGTTTCTGGCGCTTTCGCTACCCGCATAGGGTATATAAGGCAGCGCGTCTCTATCTATCATTTTGCTCAGCCTTGCTTTTTCTAGCACGCTGTTCTTTTTTCCCTATCTTGCACTGAAGAAGAATCTCGCTGTAGATTCGAAACAGCTGTTTGCTGCTTTTCACGCATTATTTGTGCATTTTAAACGTTGGTTTACTGCTTTTTAATATTCCTGCACAAAGGCATTAATTGCTATTTTAATATATTTATTATGCTGCTTGTAAACAATGCATACCTACTTGTTTTAAAATTTATGTGATATAACAGCATGTTAACCCATCTTTCACACTTTTATACAGGGCCCAACTTTGTGGACCTCTCCCCCCCCCCCCCCCTTCTTAAAATGTGACGTACGTCATGGATGATTCCAAATTACGTATTAATACTTAGCAATCAAAAATGTAAAAAAAAAAAATAAAATAAATTGTGCGACCCCATTTTAGATCCCATATCCAGAAAGTAAAAATAAGAATAATAAATTTCGGATACAATAGAATCGTTTGGATTCGAACGCTAGACCTCCCGTTTTGAAATTAGAGACATTATCCCCGCGACATTTATTTGGTGACATCGCCTCAATATCATACATTATAATGCAAGCAAATCTTTTGTCTATGTGTGCAAATATATATGTGTGCTATATATGCAAATTTTACCTAAAAAATGGCTCTAATGATTTTGGCTAGCTTTGTATCCTACCGTTTTGGGATACGACAAGACCATTGGGCTCAGTCACATGTACGAAAAAATTTAATTAGTGGGTCATTCTGGTGTCATTACGGATCAAATGCATTTCAATGGGAATGAAGGTTAAAACAGTTATGTTGGCAACATTTCCACAAATTTGGCGATATCTGGCAAAATATTGGCGACATTAGTGAGATCTGGAGGGAAAATCGACTTTTAAGATTATCAATGCCAAAACACATGCTTGACGCCAAATGAAAGAATTTCGCTAAATTTGATGATATTTGGCGATATTTGGCAATACTTGGCGAAAAAATTGCTTTCAGAATGTGAAGCATATTCTAAACTCCCTGCTACCACAAGAAAGTGAGCAACGAACTAAAAATGTAGTTTGGAAGGATGCTCTGTCGTTGTAAACATGGGTACAAGTAATGTAAAATTTAGAAATATGTACATAGTTTTAAAATTGATTATTTCTGTAAGTAATACTGTCATAAAATAAAGTGCTTTATAGCAGTAATACAGCGAGAATTTATTGTTCTATCGAATTGAACACAAAGCTAATTTTAACCGATCGTAACTCGGTCTCCCCCCACTGGTTTATCACTTATACTCTGCCACATTTCCTTAGTCATGTTCCTTATACAGGGTGCACATAAAAGAATGTCCCAGTTATAAATGTTAACCCCTTACGGACAAGCGACCGGTATTCGTGTCGCGTAAGGTGCTCAGAATCGGTGATTATTCTCACCAGTAAAATTTTATTCTAAATGTTGCCTTATGTAATCCGAGCATTTTCTCAATTGAATTAACAAAAAATTTCTGTTTTATAAAACCGGCGATTAACGATTAAAAATTCTGTAAAAGATGCTCGTCCCGAAGGGGTTAATAGTGTCAACTGTAAGCATTGTATAGTTGGTTCAAAGTCACAAGTAAAGAATAACTCAGTGAGTTTTAGATAAGCGCATGCGCGATTAATGCTTTGTTATTGACTCGCTTGCAGTCTCACATACGCAAAATGGCGATTCCTGAGCGTAAAGCATTGTTGCCAGGCTGAAAATTTAAAAGTCGTTAAAGCCATGCAATTTTTTCCTTTGCTGCTTTATAAAAGATCGTGTTTACGCTCCGACGTTACCAAATGATCTGCCAGAGTTTAGACACAGTATTGAAGAGGATTATTGATTCCATCATTCTGGAATTGCTAACTGAAGTGTGGGAAGAATTGGACTTTAGGTTGTATGAGTGCCGCATAAATAAAGGTGCACATATTGAACATTTGTAACAAAAACTAAATTAGCTTACCTCCGATGGATGTATGATTTGTTGCAAATAGTTTAAATTAAACTGTTACAATATACAGGGATGAGATTTCCGACTTTTTGCATACCAGTATAATCTTAGAGAAAATGTTGTTCTCTTAAATCACAACAATGTTCCTATTCAATAAAATAACATTTTCTCTAAAATCATACTGGTGTGCAAACAGTCGGAAATCTCATCCCTGAATATATCATTGAAACTAGAACATTTTTTTTTTTATGGACACCCTGTAGAATCAGTCGCCAAATAGTTTTAAAATGGCTTAAATACCCAATCCGTCGGTCGAATTTGTACGAAATGTTATCCAGTTCTTGCGACAACGGCCTATAACGTAATCACCAAATGAGAGATCACTCAGCAGTGGCGTTTGGGAGTTGTTCCTTCACACACATAAATCAGGATTTCACTACTTCCTTACACTATGTGTTACTATGAGTAAAAAGTAACAAGCTATTACAAACCAATTAAAATGGGTTGGGTTGATTTTTGATGGCCAATTATCTACTCAAGGGATGTAGGCCCACGGGAAGGAATGCCCTTCGTGGGGGTCTTTCTAAGGGAACCTAACCCGTATTTATGCATGGAAATCCATGGGTTCGAAGAAAACCAAGCAAACTCCGAACGATTAGGCCAACGGGCACAATTGGGTTCGAACCCAGCACCTCCCGTCTACCAGCTTCGAGAGCAGAACCTCTCGGCCACCCAATTAAAATGATACTGTAAAAAGTGTAATGTAGGGTGAAACTCCAAGTAACTGACACCTTAAGGCTAATGTCAGACGAACGTCTTTTTGCACGCTCATTTCCCTACATATCATCCTTACACAATCCTAGAAAGACGTTAATCTGACAATAATCTAAAGATGCTTCGTGTTCAAATCGCTAGTAGATAGTTTTAAATCTATTTTTTACTTATATTTATTTTTGAAAGTATAGCAGATATACATTGAAAACTTACACAAGCCTGCAATATTTATGTTTTTTAACTTCTCACAATTAATTTTTTATGTATTTTTCATTGCTGAAACTGAAAATGACCTTTATTTTTAATCATCACATCAGCAGTTTTTGCCAATCGCACACTTCAAAGATAAATAGTAAACAAGTAAAAATTAAATTTAAAAAACCAAAAAACCCGACTGCGCAAAAAGCGAACTAATTAATTATTTCTCATCAATGTGAACTATTTTTTATATTACTTACCTATTTTTTTATTTACTTGTATTGATTTTAAGTTGTGTTTAATTGTTTGTTCCTATCTATAAACACTATTTTGATGAGACCTATAGATGTCTATGAAGGTTAGAGTTGGAGAAAAGCTAGAGATCCTACCTACACAACTTCCAAGTTGTGTAATATTTAAACGGAGCTTCTGACTGTAAAATAGTCAATGAAACATCGTCTTCATTTTGAAAGACCTATCCAATGATAGGCCATTCAATAGGGTGCGTAATTTTTTTCGTCTCTACCGCCATTTTGAATTTATAAAAACAAAATCTAGCCTATAACCATTGGACGGTTAAAACGAATTGATAGAGACCTCATTCATTAAAATCCATCCAGCCGTCGGGATGTTTCGAGGGTATAAAGAAATCCACATACCCAGATACGCGTGAAACACACAACCCTTCTTGGCAGTCGGGTAAAAAATATCTAAAATCTGTCAAAGCAAAATGTCAAAGACATACGAAAAGAAAGCAAGTATTTTGAATAAATCTTCCAGATATTTCCAGCTTTATCAACAGCCAAAATAAAAGAGGTAATTGAGATGAACCCCATAAAGAATATAAAAGGAAAAGCGTGAGGCAGAGCATGAGTGGTTCAAAAAAACTCCCACGCATAGCATAAAATTGCAAGGATTTTAAATACACAATATTTTACAAATTTAACTTTAAAAATGCATAGTATAAGTCAAAAAATGAATAAATTATTATGGAAAAAAATCTTATATCTTTTTATAGCATCAGGTTTTCGAAATATTTCGACTTTTCAAAATTTTTAAAATTTGCAATTTGCAAATAATCCTGACACGATGGTAAAAGTTGAAGACCATTTTCGGATTTAGCACTACAAAATACATAAGAATCAATTATTGAGAGCTTAAAAGCCCAACCATAACATCTATTTTATAATATTAGATTTGTTCTAATTTTTTTTCAAAAAATCTCCCACGCATAGCGTAAAATTCCAAGGATTTTAAATACACTATATTTTACACATTTAACTGTAAAAATGCATAGTATAAGCCAAAACATGAATAAATTATTATGAGAAAAAAAATCTGATATATTTTTATCCGACCGCCAAGAAGGGTAATGTGTTTCACGCGTATCTGGGTATGTGGATTTCTTTATACCCTCGAAACATTCCAAAAGCTGTGTGGATTTTAATGAATGAGGTCTCTATCAATTCATCTTAACCGTCCGATGGTTATAGTCTAGGTTTTCTTTTTATAAATTCAAAATGGCGGACGTAAAATACAAAAAGGTGGTAGAGACGAAAAAACATTTTACGCACCCTATAGAGTCACATATCATTGGATAGGTCTTTCAAAATGAAGACGATGTTTCATTGACTATTTTACAGTCAGATGCTCAGTTTAAATATTGTGGTGTATGTAGGATCTCTACCTTTACTGCAACTCTAAGCTTCATAGACATCTAAGGCCTCATCAAAACAGTGTTTATAGATAGGAACTAACAATTAAACACAACTTAAAAGTCACCAATACAAGTAAATAAAAAAAATAGGTAAGTAATATAAAAAATAGTTTAACATTGATGAGAAATAATGAATTAGTTTGCTTTTTACGCAGTCGGGTTTTTTGATTTTTCAAATTTAATTTTTACTTGTTACAGTATCAGATTTGCGCAATGTTTCTACCTTTCAAAATTTTTCCAATTTACGATCTGCGAAAACACCTAGCGTGACGATTAAAAGTTAAAGTCATTTTCGGATTCGGCACTACAAAATACATAAGAACCAATTATTGAAAACTTAAAAGCACAACCATTACATTTACGTTATGGTATCAGATTTTCGTTAATTTTGACTTTTTAACTTGACATTTACGATTTGAGAAAAAAGCTTACGTGATGGTTAAAAATGAAGGTCATTTTCGGATTCAGCACTGCAAAATAAATCAGAATCAATTATCAAAAGCTAAAAAACGTGACACAACCCAATTATTGCAGGCTAGTGTTATTGTTGAGAAAAATTTGAAAAACTATTACTTTTTATTATTAGCCCCCCCCCCCCCCCCCCCCCCTGTACGGTATGCTATTTCTTTCTCCCAGCTTATTTTGAATTGTCTCCAAAAGATAACGTTACCTTAGAGAAGCCAGCCGTAAAACAAAGCAATACGATTAAATACTCTATGGCAATTTTTTTTAATTTTAAGCATCGAACATTTTAAATTTTTATACCGTCGTACTGGAAAAAAAAAGCACTTTTAAATGCAATTTGTTTGAAAACTGCATCTCTATTTATTTTAGAAATATTATTATTTTTTTTTTGTAGTTTTTTAAGCAATTTGCTTAATATTGGCAACGGAAGTACTCCATTTCTGTAGAAAGTAAAGGAAAATTAGTTGTAAAATTATATTTTTGTTGCCATTTTTTCATAACAACCGAAAGAAAATGTAATTAAAATACGTGCTATTTTGAAAAAATATAAACGAATGTTTTCAGTTATAACAGGGAGCTATTATAAAAGATATTTAATTTTAAGTATCTATATTAATGTTACAAACAAATGAAGGACTATGAATCATTAGAGAGCCTTTTTTTTGTCGAGTTTCTTGAATGACGGCATCTTTTTGCTGCATTTGTGTATTATTTCGTGATAGTGCTGTCCTATGCATATTTTACTCTAGATGCTTAAGAGTGGATAGTAAATGTGGAATTCTTAAGCGGATACGAATCACGCCATTTTATATTAAATAAAAGCGTGTGTTGTATGTCTTAAAATTAAAAAAGTCCTTCCGGCCAGTGCCGGGAGGAAGAGGTAGCTTTCATCTTCCTTATTTTTAAAAAGCCAACTAATATTATTCAAACACACGAAGCTCAATTTAGTGGAAACCGAATGTAGGAGATTCAATACTAATTTTTATCAATACTAAATCAATGTGAATGAGAATTTCGCGAAATTAGTCAGCTTTATCCAAGCTGCTTTTATTTAAAGTCACTTATATTTGGCTGCCAAATTCGGCGATTTCTTAAAGTGCCTGCCATTTTAAGACAACATGGTAGATGAGGCTAACCAGTGAACTTGGTCGAGACCTTAGTAATTGCTGTGCACATGCTCACTCATATCGGAATCGGTTGATATATACGAGTGCTGTCGCAGACAAAAAATCAGATTTTTCAAAATGTCACCCACATTAGAAATTGAAACTGCTATATCTGAGCCATTTTTTAAGATAAAGACAAACAAAAAATGCTCCTGAATCCTTATATCAAGGTCAAATACTTAAGAAAGAAACCTTTTTCAATTTTAATTTTTTTGCACCTCACTTTAAATATAATTATTTTTTAATTTAATGGCCGCCATTTTGAAACAAGATGGCTGATGAAGCTGGCCAGCAAACTTGGTCGAGATATTGATGTATACTATCCACATGCCTTCTTCCATCGAAATAGGCTAATACGTGTGGTATCACGTGACAAATACAAGATCGTTTCAAAGTGTTAGCCATGATAGAAATTCAAAGTGCTATAATTCAACCACTTTTTAGGATATAAACAAAAGAACAAATTTTCAGAAACAAAAACGGCTCCAGAATCTTTGTATCGAAGCCAAACACATAAAAAAAATCTTTTTCATTTTCCAATTTTTTAATACCTCATTTTAAATTTTAAATTACATTTTTTTTAAAAAATGGCAACCCTTTTGAAACAAGATGGCGAATGAAGCTGGCCAACGAACTCGGTCGAGACATTGGTATGTACTATGTACAGACCAAGTTACATTCAAATCGGTTCATAAATACGCCTGTTATCGCGTGACAAAAATCAGGTCGTTTTAAAATGTCAGCCACAATAGAAATTCAAAATGTTATAACTCAGCCATTTTTTTAGATGTAGACGAAACAAAACCTGTTCCGGAATCTTTGTATTAAGGTCAAACACATACAAAAAAATCTTTTTCATTTTCCAATTTTTTGGTATCTCATTTTAAATTTAATTTTTTTTTAAATTTTTTAAATGGCCACCATTTTGAAACAAGATGGCGAATGAAGCTGGTCAACGAACTCGGTTGAGTTATTTGTATGTACTATGTACACACCAAGGTACATCCAAATCGGTTCATAAATACGTCTGTTATCACGTGGCAAAAATCAGGACGTTTCAAAATGTCAGCCACGCTAGAAATTCAAAATGCTATAACTCAGCCATTTTTTAAGATATAGACGAAACAAAAACTGCTCCCGAATCTTTTTATCAAGGTCAAACACATAAGAAAAAAATATTTTTTCAATTTTCAATTTTTTGCTACCACATTTCAAATTTAAATTTTTCTTAAAATTTTAAATGGCCGCCATTTTTAAACAAGATGTCGGATGAAGTTGGCCAACGAACTCTTTCGAGACATTGGTCTGTACTATGTATAAACGAAGTTGCATCCAAATCGGTTCATAAATACGCCTTTTATCGAGTGACAAAATTCAGGACGTTTCAAAATGTCAGCTTCGCTAGAAATTCAAAATGCTATAACTCAGCCATTTTTTAAGATATAGACGAAACAAAAACTGCTACGGAGTTTTTGTATATATGTCAAATACATAAAAAAAAAATATTTTTCCATTTTCAATTTTTTGGTACCACATTTCAAATGTGAAATTTTTAAAAAACTTTTAAATGGCCGCCATTTTGAAACAAAATGGCGGATGAAGCTGGCCAACGAACTCGGTCGAGACATTGGTATGTACTATGTACACACCGAATTACATCCAAATCGGTTCATAAATACGAGAGTTACAGTGTGACATAGGTCAGATATATATATATATATATATATATATATATATATATTGCAGTGGCGTGGCGTGAAAATTTTCGGTGGTCATCGCAATTATTTAAGTTTGTGGTGAAAAATTATTAACTCTAAAATTCAATGGTTGAATGTTCAAAAAAGAAACTTTAAATCTTACCTTCACTTATACATGAACTCCAAATGTTCTGCTGAAACTGGATCGTAGAGTTTAAAAAGCTTATTAAGAGTTTTAAAATATTGCTTGGTCATCGCCGCAACCAGCGATGACCGGACGCCACGCCACTGATATATTGATATATATATGTATATATGTATATCAATTTTGAACTGAGGGTGGTTTCGGGGTCTGGGGGTCATGATCGATGAAAATATACCAAAAATTTTTTTAATCGCTGTCCTCCGAACGGCTGCAATAGGTAGCTTTTTGTAAAGAAAGCTACCTAATATGTTTTGCACTATTTATATATACATATGTATTTTAGGTAGCTTTCATTACAAAAAGCTACCTATTGCAGCCGTTCGGAGGAAAGCGATTTCAAAAAATTTTGGTATATTTTCATCGATCATGACCCCCAGACCCCGAAACCACCCTCCGTTCAAAAGTTGATATATATATATATATATATCCATATATATATATATATATATATATATATATATTTATATATATATATCTGAAATTTCTCATACTGTAACTCTCGAATGTATGAACCGATTTGGATGTAATTCGGTATGTACAGTCGTGGGAAAAAAAAGTAAACACCCCCTACTAACTCCTCAACAAATTATCGTAGATGAAAGTTACTGGTACCGAACGATTGGAAATAAAGTCTACTTTTAAATGATGTATATAAAATTTGCTTTGAGGGCCATCTACATATTAAAACGAACCATAACTTTGTTTTTTCCAATAGCAGTACCCAATTCTGACTGCATAAATGAACTCTACACCCTTCAATTAGCCTAAAAACGAATTTTTATGCAATTCGTACCATAAGTTTCCAAGAAATTAATTATTTTAAAACGAGCGTATTTTAAGGGCTGTATCCAAATTGAAGTTCCGTACTGGATTGTTAACCTAGAGAGCCCCTTCCTTGATCAAGGCACCTTAAGTGCCACTCAAGGAGTCAATGAAGCGTGTTAGATTACAGTACAGCAGAATAAATTTCAAAATGTCTACTCACTTCCATCATAGACGGCCCCTTAAACCATCATTTTGCCGTTTTTTAAGCATAATTTGAAAACTAATTAGAAGAAAAATGTGAAATTTTTGAATTTCCATAAAGCAGGACTTAATAAATCTAAATCCATCAAAAAAATTGTAGGTTGCACTTCATAATTTTTTCGGATATTAATTTCATAATTCATAATTCATATCATAAAATTATAAAAATTGCAAATTCAGATTACTGATGTTTAGGTATATTAGTATTATTACTACAAAAAAAAATTAGCATATTAGGAGCATAATTTCGGGAGATATAAATAAAAATATGAAAATGTAACTTAACATTAGAAGCACTAAATTTTGAATGTTTATAATTCAAAAACCTATCATTCAAATGACTTGAAATTTGGTGTCTAGGCATAGTTTGAACCGAAGATTTGAAATATCTCGTTAAAATTGGGAATTGCTATTGAAAAAAATGAAGTTCTGATTCGTTTTAATATGCAGATAATCCCCTAAGAAAATTTTATATACATCATTTAAAAGTAGACTTTATTTCCAATCGTTCGGTACCAGTAACTTTCTTCTACTATGATTTGTAGAGGAGGTAGTAGGGGGTGTTTACTTTTTTTTTTCCACGACTGTACATAGTACGTACCAATGTCTCGACCGAGTTCGTTGGCCAGCTTCAGCCGCTATTTTGTTCCAAAATGGCGGCTATTTAAAATTTAAAAAAATATTTTCAATTTGAAATGTGATAACAAAGAATTGAAAATGGAAAAATATTTTTTTCTTATGTATTTGACCTTGATACAAAGATTCGGGAGCAGTTTTTGTTTCGTCTATATCTTAAAAAATGGTTGAGTTATAGCACTTTGTATTTCTAGCGTGGCTGACATTTTGAAACGTCCTGAATTTTGTCACGCGATAAAATGCGTATTTATGAACCGATTTGGATGTAACTTCGTTTGTACATAGTACATACCAATGTCTCGACCGAGTTCGTTGGCCAGCTTCATCCGCCATCTTGTTTAAAAATGGCAGCCATTTAAATTTTTAAGAAAAATTTAAATTTGAAATGTGGTACCAAAAAATTGAAAATTGAAAAAATATTTTTTTCTTATGTATTTGACCTTGATACAAAGATTCGGGAGCAGTTTTTGTTTCGTCTATATCTTAAAAAATGGCTGAGTTATAGCATTTTAAATTTCTAGCGTGGCTGACATTTTGAAACGTCCTGATATTTGTCACGTGATAACAGGCTTATTTATGAACCGATTTGGATATACCTTGGTATGTACATAGTACATACAAATATCTCGACCCTGTTCGTTGGCCAGCTTCATCCGCCATCTTGTTTCAAAATGACGGCCATTTAAAAAAAATTAAAACATTTAAAATTTAAAATGAGATACCAAAAAATTGGAAAATGAAAAAGATTTTTTTTGTATGTGTTGGATCTTAATACAAAGATTCCGGAACAGTTTTTGTTTCGTCTATATCTAAAAAAATGGCTGAGTAATAGCATTTTGAATTTCTATTGTGGCTGACATTTTAAAACGACCTGATTTTTGTCACGCGATAACAAGCGTATTTATGAACCGATTTGGATGTTACTTGGTCTGTACATCGTACATACTAATGTCTCGACCGAGTTCGTTGGCCAGCTTCATTCGCCATCTTGTTTCAAAAGGGTTGCCATTTAAATAAAAATTAAATTTAAAATTTAAAATGAGGTATTAAAAAATTGGAAAATGAAAAAGATTTTTTTATGTGTTTGGCCTTGATACAAAGATTCCGGAGAAGATTTTGTTTGAAAATTTGTTCTTTTGTTTATATCTTAAAAAAATGGTTGAATTATAGCACTTTGAATTTCTAGTATGGCTAACATTTTGAAACGATCTTGTATTTGTCACGCGATAACACACGTATTCGCCTATTTCCATGTAAGAAGGCATGTGGATAGTATACATCAACATCTCAGCCAAATATAAGTTACTTTAAATAAAAGCAGCTTGGATAAAGCTAATTTCGCGAAATTCTCATTCATAATGATTTAGTATTGGTAAAAATTAGTATTGAATCTCCTATATTCGGTTTCCACTAAATTGAGCTTCGTGTGTTTGAATAATATAAGTTGGCTTCTTAAAAATAAGGAATTTGAAAGCTACCTCTTCCTACCGGCACTGACCGGAAGGACTTTTTTTTCCATCGGGGGCGACACTAAATTCTGAAAAAGCAGAGTTCCTGTATCTAGTTTAAAATTAATTATTTTTTTCATAATTTTTAATTATTTTTCATTATTTTTTTCATTCTTGGCTCCATTGAAAATGACGACAGCAACAGTTTAAACGGGCCCCTTTGGAAGCTGGAATGAGAGGGACACAAACTATTGGTCTTCTCGCATACAGTCCACTCTCGTTGAGCCTTCGTGGAGCAAAAGAATGGGTAATAGTCCAAGAGCTGTTAAACATTTTAGGGAAGGTATTTGAGGCACCCTGAGAATTTGT
Organism: Maratus speciosus; assembly: GCA_963932465.1. Taxonomy (NCBI): domain Eukaryota; kingdom Metazoa; phylum Arthropoda; class Arachnida; order Araneae; family Salticidae; genus Maratus; species Maratus speciosus. Next base: position 616,561,951 of record OZ010791.1, read on the forward strand.
GCAACACTTCTTTTGTAATGGCTGAATACAAAATCGAATGTCTGGCTGAAGGATCGTGGCCCAAAAACTGTGCCAGGCACGTGTCAAGTGCCATTTTTTGACTACCCCAAAAAAAGGTATTTGAGGCACGCTGAGATTGAGACAGAATAATATTTATACTTAGAAAAAAATATTTTGAAAACGACAGACACTTTAGTCGGTCCAAAAACTGTGCCAGACACGTGTCAAGTGCCATTTTTTGACTACCCAAAAAAGGTATTTGAGGCACGCTGAGATTGAGGCAGAATAATATTTATGCTTAGAAAAAAATATTTTGAAAATGACAGACACTTTAGTCGGCACAAAAACTGTGCCAGACACGTGCCAAATGGCACTTGACACGTGTCTGGCACAGTTTTTGGGCCACGATTCTTCAGCCAGACATTCGATTTTGTATTCAGGCATTACAAAAGAAGTGTTGCACAAATTTTCAGGGTGCCTCAAATACCTATTCAGAAATGTTCAACAGCTCTCCAACTATAATTCGAATTCCTGTGACAGCCTGAAGGTCTGAAACCAAATCTCTTGTAATAGCTTCGCAGTTTCTTCGAGACAACAACGACAGAAAACGGTCTTCGGATGCAATTGTTGCTCTTTGGTCTCCCTTAACCAGGCTGTCTATCGAAGGATCCAGTGCTTAAAAAGCGGCTCGAAACTCTTGATATGACACTTTGAGGGATATTCAAATCTTGGGCGGCCTCCATTTGTGCTTGACCTCCCTCGATTCTACCAATTATTCGCCACTTTTGACCTTCACTTAAATTAAGCCTTTGAGCCATAATTAATGAATATTGATCACTCTCAGACTCCACATTCACTTTAAACAACATTACAGACCAGAAATCCAGCATACAAGCATTGCGCACCACATTGACAATCACCTAATTTGCATATTTCCGACGTTAACTTATTCGCGGAAGTGCAATTTTGTATTCAGTAGTATTTAATTGAGATAAATTATTGCAGCATTGGGTATTTACTGCAACATTAACTTAGTGGGCATATTTTTTTCTCATTATCCTTTAATTTTGATGACCAGTGTAACAGTTAAAACAAATAATTTACCACTAGATGACATTAATTGCAGAAATTTACAAGAAAGTGCCTATTTGAGTTAGGTATTTGCTGAAGTGCCAGTTACTGGTTAGCTGGCATTAACAGGGTCTTATATTAGATATCTTAGACAGTAATTTGAAATTTTTAAAAAAGCCAGTCTGAAAGAATGTTTCGGAATTCTAACAATAGACAAAAGTGTTCATTGTTTAGTTTAGTTTTAAAAAATTCTCATTTTGAAGGTAAGCTTCATTTATTCTTGACGCAAAGATTTATTAAATATTTTCAGTAAATCCCAGTATTTAATAGTTGTTTAGCTCGAATAATTCCTTTTTCAACGATAATATAAGCAACGAAACAGAGGCAAACTTTTTCATTAAACTAACAGAGAAAAGGCGATTATCATTTTTTTTTTGTTTTTGTTTTTGCTGTTCTCGAGTCTCATATTATTTTCACATATATATTTTATTTAATTTCCTGTCAACAAAAATGTCCACCCGCCTTATTGTCACTTCATTTATGAATAATGCATGAACAGATTAAAAGCGTTGATTGATTACTGGGATTATTATTTTTTTTACATATAGGCTTTATTTCAACGTCAGGTGTGATATTAAAAATTCTCTTCTTATGCGCCACGATACAGATTTTCATTTAAAAGCAATATGTAAAGGAATAATTATTTTATCAAATTAATGCGGGTATATTAGAAGATTTGCATCTTTTATTTGTTATACACTGATGGGGAAAATAAAAGGCACAAGTATAAAATGGCACACTGTAAAAAAGACAGGAATTCTTAATCTAGAAAAATATAATATAATGACGAAAGAAAATATACTACTAGAAAACAGGAATCCTGCTTTTACAGAATTTAGTGTCGCCCCGATGAAATATATATATATATATGTATATAAATATAGATAATACAAAACATATTTCAGTTTTAAGACTTAAAACACACGCTTTTATTTTATATAAAATGGCGTCATTCGCATCCGCTGAAGAATTCCTCATTTAATATCCAGTCTTAAACAACATTTACAGTAAAGTACGCATAGGACTTCGCTATCGCTGACTAATACATAAATCCAAGAAACAGATGTCGTCACTCAAGAAACTCGACAAAAAATAAAAATAATAATAAAATAATAGGCTATTTAATGATTCATATGCCTTCATTTGTTTCTAATATAGATAATTAAATTAAATATAGTTTATAACAGCTCCATGTTTTATAGGAAATCATTCATTTATATTTTTTCAAAATAGCACGCATTTTAATTACGTTTGTTTTCAGTAGTTATGGGGAAAATGACAACAAAAAGATATAATTACTATTTCCCAACTATTTTTTCTTTACTTTTTACAGAAATGGAGTACTTGAGTTGCCAAAATAAAACAAATGACGCTAAAAACTACAAAAACAATAATATCTCAAAAATAAAGTGAGATGCCTTTTTCAGACAAATTGCATTAAAAAGCACTTTTTTCCGCCAATGCGACGGTATAAAAATCGAAAATGTGCGATGCTTAGAAGTTTAAAAAATGCAGTAGAGTATTTAACAGTACAATGATGTATCTGCTTTGTTTTACGGCTGGCTTATGCAACGGAACGTTATTTTTTGGAGACGACACATCACTGGGAGAAAGAAATAGCATATCGGGGGCTAATAACCTTATCCAAATTATCCATGATTCCGAAGAGCGTTTTTTACCTCAGAAATTAACATATTTTCGAAATTTAAAAAAACGTTTATATAAAAGAAGTTTCTTTTGCTACAATTGAGTTTTGGAAACGTTTCGGTATTTTTGTACTGTTTTAATCAGTTTTCTCAAATTGGAATATCGGATTTTCGGATTCTATCGACTCTCAAATAAACATTTTCAAACATAATTGAATCTATACATACAAGAGTAAGAAAATAATACTAATTTTAATGTTGTTAATTTATCGCGTTTGTCTGTAAAACATGGATACATATGTGTTAAACAGACTTAAACACAATTAATACGATAACCCAACAGGAGAGAAAAATTAGCGGAGGCCAGGACTCGAACCTGGGTCCACAGCGTATCGTGCTGTTGCTTTAAGGGGTCTCGGGACTTTTAAGCTGTTCTCAACTGCTCTGGCCAACAAGCGCAAAAAGTTTTTTGTTTACAAATTCATTTTTTAACGGAAAGATATAAAATTGGCAAGCATGACCATGGAAGCGATTTGGAATCGAACTGTTTTTACATTTTTTGATCAAACAATTAGCTATTGATTTATAAGCGATTTGGATCACGTAACAAACACGTTTTTCGCCCTTCCTATGGTGGTTATTCTTCTTTCGCCTCGGAAATTTGGTTCAAAACGTCCACTTTGACATTATTTTCTGAAAACACTATTGCATTTGCAAAAAAACGGAAAACACAGTTCGATTACATAATTTCTGAACAACAACTCCCGCAAGTTTCATACCTTTCCGAACAAAAATAAATTAAAACTTATGTCAGAAGTTGCCCTTTTGGATTTGAAAACAGCCTTAAAGCTTCAAAATTTTCCGAAATTGTAATTTTTTTGGATGTTAAACCCATATCTTTTCTGAACTTTTGATATAATTGTTTCCTTGAAACTCCCATTAGAACAGGAGTTATGGCTTTTAGAATTATATTCGCTGAATAGCTGAGGCGGCGTTTCCGAAACGTTGAAGTCATTTTTCTCGAAATGACGTTTTGTGGCATAACCGCACGATATCTCAAAAACTTCTGAATTTTTTTCATGAAATTTTCTAAACTTATGTTTTATGTTAGTCTGTATAAACTGAACCTTAAATTTTCTTTTTCTTGTTCTTTTTTTTTTTTTTTTTTTTTTTTTTTTTTTTTTTTTTTTTGAGGTGACTATACTGTTGAAATTTTCTAAATTTTGCATTAGTTAAATACAACTTTGTATTAAAAATATAAAAATACTTTGCATACAAATTTATTTGGGATCAGGATAATTATTATAGTTTGAAATATAATTAGGCCCAAAAAAGTTCATTCTAATTGCAACATTTATTTTGTAATCCTGCCAGTAAGCTGTTACACCAATTTTCTGCTCGACAAATGTCTGGCAGTTTGGAGACTAATTCTGAATCTTGTAATTTTTTAAATGCGTGAAAGGCAAGAACATGCTTAAATCTTTTAATCCCAATAAAAATTGTTTTTTTTTTTTTTTAATCATATACATTTTAAGATATTAAATGTTGAAAATGGTCTTTTCTTTTTCTTTATTTCTTAATTTTAAGAGTGCTGAGATCCCTTAAGGGTACGGTGGACGTTAATTTTTTTTCTAATTTTTATTATAAAGATATAAAATTTTGTGTAAATATACAATTCACCATAAGTATATAGAACACTTTAAAAGAATTTTCCAATCTTAATAAATTTTTAAGATTTTTTTTTTAAATTTAAATTTTAAAACGATTTTTTAAAATGCTCCATGCGTCTTAATTTTTTAGATATTTCGTCGATTTTGCATTTTAATCACTACAACTCTATTACAAACAAATCTGTGTATCGATTTTTTAATCCTCTAAATAGCTAAATTTTTTAGAGAATTTTTCTGAATTTCATATCGATTCTCATCAAAATTTGCCTTTTAATAAGTTAAAAATGAAATTTAAATATCTTAATGAAGTCGAATTTTAAAATGCGTACACAGTTTCTTTGTAAGCAATATCAGGATTCATCTTTATCAATTTCATGAATTTTGATAAAAAAATTAAGACGGATGGAGCATTTTAAAAATCTAAAAACGTTGAAAAATCAGTTTTGAGAAAAATAGACTTAAAGTATATATTAAAGGGCCGAAAATATGTTTGTGTGCAAAATTCAAACGCTTGTAACTTCGTAAAAAATAATCGACTCTGTATGCGGTTTTTAGCAAATGGCTCAGAGCAAACTAGAGTTTAATAACACACACAAAAATAATTTCCGATTTTTCCTTAGATAAAGGCCCACGGACCCCTTAACCACTAAGCTATCCTGGCCGACGTCCTAGCTAAGCGACTTCTTACTTATAAACCATGTTGGGGAACGTCACCGGCTGGCAATTAAACTGCACAAGATGAGGGGAAATATGATGAATAAATTAATATTTCATCGATCCAGAATATATATATATATTAAAGTACACACAAGTTTAGTAGTTAAGGTGTCTCAGGACTCTTACAATTGAAAAAAGGCGGGGGGGAAGACCATTTTCAACATTTAATATCTTAAGGGGGCTCCAAAGTTTCAGACAATTGTTGAGCAGAAAATTGGTATAACAGCTTACGCCCAGGATCACAACATAAATATTGCAACTAGAATGACATTTTTTGTGCCCAATTATACTTCAGATTGCATTAATTACTCTGAACCTAAATAAATTTGTATTTAAATCATTTTTATATTTTTAATACAGAGTTGTATTTAGCTAATACAAAATTTTGAAACTTTCAACAGTATAATCACCTAAAAAATATATTTTTTTGAGCAATAAAAATGAAAATTTAGGTTCACTTTATACAGACTAACATGAAACATGTGTTCTGAAAATTTTTGAAAAAATGCATAGAAGTTTTTGAGATATCCTGCGCGTTATGCCTATAAGTTTTGTTCTAATGGGAATTTCAAGGAAACAATTCTATCAAAATGTTCAGAAAAGATAGGAGTTTAACATCTAAAAAAATTAAAATTTTAAAACTTTAAGAGTCTTGAGACACAAAGCAGTTTAGTGGTTAGCTTAGTTGTTAAAGCAACATCACGGTACGCTGTGGATCCAGGCTCGAGTACTAGCCTCGGCTAATTTTTCACTCATATTGTGTTATTGTATTAATTGTGTTCAGGTCTGTCTTAACATATGTACCTTTAATAAAAATTAATTCAGATGTTAATTTATGTGTGCTTTAATATATGAAAATGTTTACTTGAAAAAAAAACAGCATCCAAAAAACCTATTATCAAGGTTGAGAAAACTGATTAATAAACCATAAAAATACTTGAAAACGTTTCTGTTAATCACACAGAGCAAAAGAAACTTTGTTTTTATAAATGCGTCTTTATATCACGAAAACATATTGGCCTATGAGCTTTCTAAAGATAAACAACGCTCTGCGGAATCATGGGTAATTCGTGAAACATTATTAGCGCCCGGTATGCTATTTCTTTCTCCCAGATTATTTTGTATCGTCTCCGAAAAATAATGTTACGTTGCAAAGCCAACTGTAAAACAAAGCAGATGTATCATTGTACGATTAAATGCTCTATAGCAGTTTTTTAAACTTCTAAGCATCGCACATTTTAAATTTTTAGACCGTCGTATTGGGGAAGGCCTTCATTTGTTTTAAATGCTTTTAAATGCACTTTTAAATGCAATTTGTTTTAAAACTGTATCTCCATTTATTTTTGAGATATTAATTTTTTTGTAGTTTTTTGAGACATTTGCTTAATATTGGTAACGGAAGTACTCTATTTCTGTAGAAAGTAAAGGGAAAATATTTGAAAATAGTAATTATATTTTTTGTTGCCATTTTCTCATAACAACCGAAAGAAAATGTAATTAAAATACGCGCTATTTTGAAAAAATATAAACGAATGATTTCTGTTAAAACATTGAGCTATTGCAAACTATATTTAATTTTAAGTGTCTATATTAATGTTACAAACAAATGAAGGCCTTTTGAATCATTAGACAGCCGTTCTTTTGTCGAGTTTCTTGAATGACGGCATGTTTTCGCTGCATTTGTGTATTATTTCGCGATAGTGACGTCCTATGCATACATTACTGTAGATGTTTAAGAGTGGATCGTAAATGTGGAATTCTTAAGCGGATGCGAATGAAGTCATTTTACATAAAAGAAAAGCGTATGCTTTAAGTCTTAAAATTGAAATATGTTTTGTACTATTTATATATGCATGTATTTTTTTTCATCGGGTGCGACATTAAATTCTGAAAAAGCAGAACTCCTGTTTTTTAGTAATTAATTTTTGTGTCTTTTCTTTCGTCGTTACATTATATTTTCCTGGATTTAGAAACATTTATCTTTTTTAGGGTTTAGTTCATCTTATGAAACCCTATTCCTCTCACTCCGCTGCACTGTCAAAAAAAATCTGTAAAGTTACTAAAAGTTTTCTAGGAAACTGTGATTCCTAGGACTATTTATGTAACGGCAACGACAAAAATTCATATAACAGATTTCACAATTTTTTTTTTACTGTTTATCTGTCGGTCACAGAGCTCGTTCTGCCATATATGTTGGAGACTTGAAATTTTGGATACTTATAGCTGTGCACTTCACATGAAACAACAAATTATAAAATTTTGAAAAAGTCTTATATTTACCCGTTTGGGCTCTAACTTGTGTATTTGACTTGTGCATAAGACTTGAAATTTTGAATACTTATAGCTGAACACTTGCGACCACACGACAAATCATAAAAATTTCAAAAAGTCTTATATGTACCCCTCCGGTCTCTAACTTGTGTATTTTAAGCAATTTTTCTAACCTCTACCCTTTTCACTCGGAGGGCACTTTTCAAACTTTTACAAGCACCCTTTTGACCACTCTTTCCTATTATGCACCATAGCCTTACATATTTTAGTTCCACTTTTTACCACCAGGGGGTGCCTAACAATCTCGTGTGCTATGGGCCCGATCTCATCAACTAATATATCTACGGATAGGTTGTAAAACGGAGTTTCGTTCGGATAGAGGTTTGTTTAGAATAGAGCGCCCCCTGGTTGCGAAATGTGGAACTAGCAGATTTTGCAAAAGGATAAATTGTTTTGAAAGGAATATTAAACGAAACCCTTTGCATTACTTGCAGAGATATTTGTAATCATATTTTCACACTCTTCGATTTTTCATGACCCTGTATTTCCTTCAATTTCAATTCAAAGATATATTTTAATTGACACTCTTAAAATGAGACTCTTAATCCGACGCAGTAAATAGTTAGTTAATATTATTATTATTTTTGGAGCTATAGGAATGTCCCTTTTACACAATTTGGCACTACTTGATTATCCCGTCTACCAAAAAACTATCGCCAAACTATAAGATTAAATGCCAATAGTGGCTTATCATAAATGTCACACTCACTTGACATTAAACACGTTAGACGTGTTTGTTACGTCATCAAGTGACTTTTAATTCAACGCTTTATTTCTATTTTTATTAATCTTTTACTAATTTATTTGTTCTTTCGTTATTTAAAATAAAAATTGTGCCAGCTTTTACAATTTTGCGAGTAGTTTGGCGATTTATATAATTTGTCGAAATTCGCCGACGGGATAATCAAGTAGTACCCGCAATTCAGTAATAGAACATTACTATGTATTAAAAATATTTAAATATACGTTTAAATTTGTAATTGCAATGAATTTTATAAATAGTTTACGCATGTTTTATTTTCATATTTTATGTTATGCATATCCGTGATGGGTAAGTATTATGGTAGGCCCCAACGACTAGTTTTTATAAATGCTTTATTAAATCTCGAAAATAAATAAATTTCTTTGGGTTTTAAAGATAAAGAAGGCTTTTTGGAATCATGGAAAACTTGAAAGAGGCTATTTATTTATTTATTAACCATTTGGAAATGGTTGTTGTTTTCGGTCGAGGGTGGGGCCAAATGATGCTCGCATTTTACTTTTTTTAACGAAATTCAACGATGTTCTTTGCTTTTAGAAGAATTTTGATTTGAATAGGTAATAGAAAGGCATAAAATCGTTAAAAATTGTTTAAATAGGTAATCGAAAGGCATGAAATCGTTAAAAGTTGAAAAAGGTTACAAAATGGGTAGACGCAAATTATTAGATGTGGAAAAATCCAAAGCCAAAAAACGACGCCGAAATGAAAATCATTTTGCAAAGCAAAAATCCAGGTCTTCAACTCATTATGTAGGCCATGAAATTCGAGATCTTCAACTGATTATGTAGCCCATGAAAATCGATTACAGAATAAAAGATGAACGCGAAAAAGGAAACAATCTAATGTTTAATCGATTGATAGTAAAAGGCCATGTCTCGAGGGGCTCCAATCCACTAGCCACGGCGTTTTACAATAAAGCCACGGCGTTTTTTGTCGGCCGATTCTAACCGGGAAAAATTGAGCTCAACGTAGGTAATTTGTCGCAATCTGTGGATGATTCGGTGGAACTGCTTTCGATTTATAAACTGTTTTTCTTCTCGAAACGGGACTTGGAGAGCTTATCGATGAAGGTTTTGGTCGTCTGAAGTTTGATCTTTGCGATCTGTTGTTGAAGAGGATGCGACGGAATTTGGTGAACGAAATTGAGATTTTTCGGTTAAATTTTGTTACGAAGGTGATTTGTCTGTGGATAATTCGGTGGAACTGCTTTCGATTTTTAACCTCTTATCTTTCTCGGCTTCCCTTGTCGAAATGCTGCAAAATTAAAACTAAGTAAATATTAAGTCCCATAAAATTCCAAATGGTCGTTATAATCTATTAAATTAGTTTTTTTTTTCGTTTGTGGTTAAATAACATTTTCGAAGTTTAAGAAATATCTATTTTTTTTTTAAGAGTAACAAGTTAGGTTTAAAATGCACATTTTTAAATAAAAATTCACCGTAATGCAATTAATTACAAGAAACATTTCATGTATCTGAAATTTAAAAAAAAAAACACATTATAGTAAGAATCTTAATTCATTAAGCGTATATTTGTCTGTATAAAAAAAAATTCGGCATTCAACAAAAATTTTAATAAATATAAATTCAAAATTAGAAACGATCCTCGGAGAATCCTGTAATTTTCAGGCATTTTTATTTTTTCACTAAGCGAAAATAACAGTTGTTCTGTCCCTAAAAAAGCAATCATCGTAATTTTCAAAAGAGATAAATTTATAATAAATAACTGAGAAAAGGACGATAGTAATTTTTCTTTAGCTCTATATTGTTTTCACATACATTCATTTTATATATTTTCCTGTCAACAAAAATGTCCACCCGCTTATTGGCACTTCACTTATGAATAATGCAAGAACAGATTAAAAGCGTTGATTGATCACTGCGATTGTTTTTTCTTTTCTTTTCTTTTTTTTTTTTTTTTTTTTTTTTTTGTAGATGCACTTTATTCCTCCCCCTTTTATTTTTCATTTTGAAGATGAAGATCAAGGATGCTATTAAAAATTTTCCATTTGATGCGCAAAACAGATTTTATTTAACAATAAAGTATGGAGAGTAATTGAGAAAATTAATTTTTATTACATTGGAAGACTTATATTTTAAGAAATATACAAGGTGGATGAAAACTATTTTTATAAACATTCAGGGCTCCCACTGGTCCGCCATTTTTAATACCAGTTTTTCCGAGTAATAACTTATAAACTTTAAATTTACATCTATCTTATTGTAAACCCTAAATATTGTAAACCCCTATGTATAATTTTAATAAGCTTAAACGTCGAAATCATTGCATTAGTAAATGTCATATTCTGCAAATAAAGTTTTCAACTGACATATTTGTGCATGTCTTTCATATGGTTAATGTGTGATAAATGATCATGTGTTTCCATACGATAAGCTAATTTACGTTAATCGAATTCGCTTCATTGTAACAAAATTATTATTATCAGGTAGAAATAACTTCATGGTGTGTATTAAAATTAAATGAACAGAAATCTAACATTTTAGCCATTATGTACAGATATGCATCTAATGATAGTTTTGTCAAATAGTTACTTTATATTTGACTAATCTGTTATTGAACCGTTATGAATTGCATATGTTCGGGGCATTTTTGTTTTAGAAAATATGTTATAGAAACACATTGGCCAATATTTGAGAAAATGTTATAGATAAGCAATTAATAATTGTATTTCATATAAAATGTCGTTAAATTAAGCCCGTCATTAAGGGGTTAACAGGAATAACTTATGAACTTTCAATTTACATCTATCTATTATAAACCCTAACAAATATCTGTATGTAATTTTAATAAGCTTAAACGTCGAAATCATTACATTAGCAAATGTCATATTCTGCAAATAAAGTTTTCAACTGACATATTTGTGCGTGTCTTTCATATGGTTAATGTGTGATTAATGATCATGCGTTTCCATACGATAAGCTAATTTACGTTAATCGAATTTGTTTCATTGTAACAAAATTATTATTATCAGCTAGAAATAACTTCATGGTATGTATTAAAATTAAATGAACAGAAATCTAACATTTCAGCCATTGTGTACAGATATGCATCTAATAATAGTTTGGTCAAATAGTTACTTTAACTATTTGGCTAATCTGTCATTGAACCGTTATGAATTGCACATGTTCGGGGCATTTTTGTTTTAGAAAATATGTTATAGAAACAGATTTACCAATATTTGAGAAAAAGTTATAGATAAACAATTAATAATTGTATTTCATATAAGACGCCATGATTTAACAAACAAGAAAGACATATAATTGAAACGCATAGATTATGCAACATCTTCCAAGTTAATTTCGTCATTTGATGTGGTGATTTGAGTTTATTTCACTCTCGCTTAAGAAGCGACCAGTTAGATATAAGAACTAACCTGATAAAAGAAAGAAGAAAGCGCATTACGCAGTTGAAAACTTAGTTTCAGCTACTACTGCCCGTAGTTGGTAAGTTATGCAAATTCATTTATGAGTGCTGTGTTTGATTTAAAGAATTTTAAACGCATCACACGTTATGCTAAATATATTTTAGATAGAAAACGCATAACACTGTTGAAACCTCACTTTCAGAAATATCTGTTTAAGGATTCTAATTTGTTATATTGTTTTATGCAGCCATATATATCTAAAGATATTTATACAAAACTTACCGTATGCTGAAATTAATTCACCTATAAAACGCGGTAATGTGTCTAATTTCATTTGTGCAGCCATATATATAAACTTATCTATATTCTATAAACATGTCTCGGTGAACAGAAATATACATCAGCTAGAAAATGCATATTACATTTCAAAAAACAGTTTAAATAATTTGTTCCCCTATATGGTGATGCTTATGAATTACTTTGTGCAACTCTGTATATAAACTCTAGAATTTATACACACCAAGTAATACAGTTAAATTTAGTGAAGGCTGCTGAAAATGCATTCTCATCAATTATCACTCATAGACAATACAGTAACCGAATTATTTTGTTTGTCCCTGTAAATAAACGGTAAATGCTATGCATGCCATTTTATGCAGTATACATCTGGTGGAGCATCTCAGTAATGCGAATCAATAGCATAAAATTTGAAATAGTGTAAAACCATTAAATTATGTGGCAAATGTTTTCCCTCATAGACCACAATGTAACGGAAGTATTTAGTGCTTCACTGTAAACGTATGATAAGTGATACGCACACCTACTGTAAGAAAAACATGTTGGAGTGTATCTCAATAATGCATATCAATTCCATTATTTTTGAAGTAGTCTAACATCATTAAAATACACTGCAAAGGATTTTTCCCACAGATCATAATGTTATGGAATTCCTTTTTGTGTCTCTATAAAAGAGCTAATGATACTGTGCACTCCATTTTCAATAGGGAATGTCCTATATTGAACATCGATAACATATACCAATTACGTGAAAATCCAAGAGTGTTTACGTAAGTTAGAGTGCTGACAAACTGGAGAACTGAAAACTGTGTTAATGATGAACTTAAGTCAATAAATTATTAAATTTTGGAGAAAAATGTCGAAAACTTAAAAAAAAAAAATACCGAAAATTAGGAAAAAAATTATATAAGGATTTTTTTCACCGAAATTGACATTTTCAAGGCTTTTTATTACAAAATTATTCATTTTATGGACCATAATTTGCATAAAATAATCTCGCAATTAAGATTAACTAGCCGCCCTTGGTGACCTGTTTGGCCCCCCTTAAAATTTATGTTTGGATAAACATGCTAAGCATTGTATCATGTTACGTTTATTCATAATTTAATTTACTTGGGCTCCCTTAAATATAATAAATATAATCCCTTGAGCTAATATTAGTTTTTTTTTAATTAAAATATCTCAATTTGTTGATTTTATATAAGGAAGTAAACCATATTGGTTTACAATGGGTGGGAATTTCGCGAAATATCAGAGATATCGCCAAGTTGGCGTTACTTTTTGCGACTCATTTTGGTCGCCAAATTTGGCGATATATCGCCAAATTGGCGACAAACTTGGTGATATTTGGCAACGGAACAGGGTCCCTCCTAAGGTAATCCCCCTTATAGGTATGGGGATGCATTAAATGCTGTTCAATAACCAATCAAATGAGTTTCATTTGGGCGTTGCCATTAAACAATTAGCAAATAATCGCGAATTCTGTGCCACGTACGATAGCGTAATATATATATGAATTTTACACCAATGTTTAGGAAAATCCAGTTTTACCTCGTTGTTACGTATAATCCTGCAAACATTTTCCTTTTTATTCAGAAAAGTTCACATCTAGAAGAATCTCTTAAAACACTCATAAACCAGTAGTTTTCCAAAACTAACCGAAACGCTTCATCTGAAAGTTGAGGCCTGCAAATGAGTTTTTTTATTTAAGAATTATTTTCGTAATTCCAGGAAAGTTACTATTTTCTGAGATTTTTAATTGTTTGCAAAATGTATTACAAAATTTAACGAAATTGTGGGTAACTACGAGCAGACACAATTAAATGCAACATAACCTATCGCTTGAAAAAAATTAATAAAGATAGCATATAAGAAAAGGCTTTGTGTTTGTCTCTAAACTGTTACTTTGTGTCCATAATGCAAATTTCTTCGCGAAATTTATACGTAGTACAATGAATATTTAAGTTGCCAGAAAGAAAATTCATTCCTTTGGTGGGTTAGTATGACCAGTTGTATAGTGCTATCAATCGGTGGATTCTGAAACTATTTTATTTTTTTCATAATTCGTTTCCTCCACTGAGCGGTTTCCTCATGTCTGGAATATCATGTGCGGTCGTACACTGTATAGTTCAATATACAGAATTCGAAGTAGAAGTGTTTTAATTATGATGGTCATCCTGTATCAATTTCAATATTTTTGAAATAATGCAACATTATTAAAATGTGTTGCAAAGATTTTTCCATAGGCCATATTGAAATGTAATTCTTTTGGGTGTCTTTGGGGTAATAGATGAACTATAAATTCTACGCAATTCCTTTTAATACAGAACATGCGATGGTAGACCTAAATAACATATATATTAAATGCATGGTAATCCGAATATATTTAGTCTAATTAGTGTAAGGACATACAGATAAATCAAATTCATAAATACTTTTCAACTAAGTTGAAAAGTGCTAAAAATGATGTGTATCTCATAGCAATAAAATTAGGAAAAATTTGTCTTGGTAATTTTTGTCAGTTAAGGCAGCCTTGTAATCGAATGTTTTTGAGTGCTTCTTTAAATAAAAGTCCTTCCAGACAGTGCCGGGAGGAAGAGGTAGCTTTCATATTCCTTATTTAAAAAAAGATAACTTATATTATTCAAACACACAAAGCTCAATTTAGTGGAAACCGAATATAGGAGATTCAATACTAATTTTTATCAATACTAAATCATTATGAATGAGAATTTTGCGAAATTAGTCAGCTTTATCCAAGCTGCTTTTATTTAAAGTAACTTATATTTGGCTGCCAAATTCGGCGATTTCTTAAAGTGCCTGCCATTTTAAGACAACATGGTGGATGAGGCTAACCAGTGAACTTGGACGAGACCTTAGTAATTGCTGTGCACATGCTCACACACATCGGAATCGATTGATATATATGAGTGCTGTCGAAGGCAAAAAATCAGATTTTTCAAAATGTCACCCACATTAGAAATTGAAACTGCTATATCTGAGCCATTTTTTAAGATAAAGACAAACAAAAAATGCTACTGAATCCTTATATCAAGGTCAAATACTTAAGAAAGAAACCTTTTTCAATTTCTAATTTTTTTGCACCTCACTTTAAATATAATTTTTTTAATTTAATGGCCGCCATTTTGACACAAAATGGCTGATGAAGCTGGCCAGCGAATTTGGTCGAGATATTGATGTATATGTTGTAGGCTTATTGAGAAATCCGGCTCTTTGCGAACAGCCTAGGCTCTTTGCAAAGAGCCGGGCTAATTGGAGAATCCATCTCCCTTTTTCCAATTAGCCTGATATTTTTCAGGCTTATTGCAAAGAGCCTAGAAAGCGTTAGGCTAATTGAAAAATGACCACTTATTATCCGATCAGAGTGATATTTTTAGCTCACAGACTATCAAAGCCTGAGAGCTTATGTGCCCGCCGATTCTGTATGTACGTGTGTACGTACGTACGCACGTACGTATGTACGTAACGCGATAACTCTTGATAGAAAAATCCGATTTGCTTCAATTTTTTTTCTAGGTTCATTCTGATAAGGTGCTTCCTTGATTAGTTTTTGGGGTTCATTGGTTAAGGATAAAGGGGGAAAAGGGGGCTAGCCTCCCCACCCCCTTTAATTTATATACATTGGTTTTTCATGCAGAAATATTCGATTTGCTCCAAATTTGGTATACCGGTTTATTGTGTTAAGGAGCTTCCCTGATTAGATTTGGAAGCTCATTTTTTAAGTATAAAGGGGGAAAGGGGGGCTACCTTCCTTAAATTAGATAAATCGGTTTTTCATGATGAATTATTCGATTTGCTCCAAGTTTGGTATACCGGTTTATTAAGTTAAGGAGCTGCCTTGATTAGATTTGGAGGTTCATTAGTTACATATAAAGGGAGGAAAGGGGGGCTATCCCCCCCCCGTAAATCAGATAATTGGGTTTTTCATGCAGAAATATGCGATTTGCTATAAATTTGGTATACCGGTTAATTATGTTAAGCAGCTTCCCTGATTACATTTGGAAGATCATTATTATGTATAAAGGGGGGCAATTGCCTCTCCCCTTAATTTAGATAAATGCGTTTTTCATGTAGAATTATTCGATTAGCTCAAATTTGGTATACTGGTTTATTATGTTAAGGAGCTTCCCTGATTAGATTTGGAGGTTCATTAGTTAAGTATAAAGGGAGGAAAGGGGGCTAGACCCCCCCCCTTAATTTAGATAAATGGGTTTTTCATGCAAAGTTATTCGATTTGCTTCAAATTTCGTATACCGGTTTATTATGCTAAGGTGCTTCCCTGATTAGATTTGGAGGTTCATTAGTTAAGTATAAAGGGAGGAAAGGGGGCTAGATCCCCCCCCCCCTCCATAATTTAGATAAATGGGTTTTTCATGCAGAGTTATTCGATCTGCTCCAAATTTCGTATACCGGTTTATTATGTTAAGGAGCTTCCCTGATTAGATTTGGAGGTTCGTTAGTTAAGTATAAAGGGAGGAAAGGGGTGTTAGACCCCCCCCCCCCCACTTAATTTAGATAAATGGGTTTTTCTTGCAAAGTTATTCGATTTGCTCCAAATTTCGTATACCGGTTTATTATGTTAAAGAGCTGCCTTGATTAGATTTGGAGATTTATTGGTTAAGTATAAACGAGGGACAGGGGCTAGTGTACCCTTAATTTAGATAAATGGGTTTTTCATACAGATTTATTCGATTTGTTTCAAATTTGATATATCAGTTTATTACGATAGGGCTTCCTTCATTTGATTTGGAGGTTCATTGGTTAAGTATAAAAGAGGGGAAAGGGGGGCAATTGCACCTCCTCTTAATTTAGATAAATGGGTTTTCATGCAGAATTATCTAATTTAGTTTAATTTTTTTTCTAGGTTCATTCTAATAAGAAGCTTTTCTGATTAGATTGGAAAGTTCATTGGTTCAGCATAAATTGAGAAATGGGGGAGCTAATACTCCCCCTTAATTTAGTGAAATGGTTTTTTCATGCAAAATTATCTGATTTGCTTCAAATTTGGTATACCAGTTTATTATGTTAAGTAGCTTCCCTGATTAGATTTGGAGGTTCTTTGGTTAAGTAGAAAGGGGGGCAACGGGACTAATCCCTTCATTTATTTTTCGAGGGGCATTATTCTTTGAAATAAGAGTATAATATACAATTAGTGTGAATAGCCTATGAGCTCAATGCCATCAGTTTAACTGGGCAATTTTCTTTTTATTAGGTTTATTAACGCATAACCCTACCCAAACCTGAAAAATAAATTACAACAGACCGTACCCCGATCCGAGCAAGACAAAATAATTTCAGTCTACATGCAACCCAACCCGAACCTGAGAGTTCCATTTGAAAAAAACCCGAAATCCCGAACCAAATCTGATAACCAACAAAAATCTTCCAAAGATGCATAACCGGATCCGAACAAGACAAATTAGTTTCCGTGGACACGCAACGCTACCAGAACCTAAAAATTCCATTCGAAGTCAACCTGAAACCTGTCCCGAACCAAATCTTAACCGACAAAAATATTCCAAAGAACTATAACCCGATGCAAGCCAGAAAAAATAATCTCAGTCCACCGGCAACCCGATCCGAACCTGAAAGTTGTAATTGAACTCAATCCGAAACCTGGTTGTGGTCGATTTTCGGGTTGACTTCAAATTGAACCTTCAAGTTCAAACTAAATTAGACAATTCTGCATGAAAACCCATTTATCTAAATTAAGGGGAGGGGCAATTGCCCCCCTTTACCCCCTTTTATACTTAACCAATGAACCTCCAAATCAAATGCAGGAAGCCATATCGTAATAAACTGAAATATCAAATTTGAAGCAAATCGAATAATTCTGTATGAAAAACCCATTTATCTAAATTAAGGGGACACTAGCCCCTGTCCCTACTTTATACTTAACCAATACATCTCCAAATCTAATCAAGGCAGCTCCTTAACATAATAAACCGGTATACGAAATTTGGGGCAGATCGAATAACTCTGCATGAAAAACCCATTTATCTAAATTAAGGGAGGGGTCTATCCCCCCTTTCCTCCATTTATACTTAACTAATGAACCTCCAAATCTAATCAGGGAAGCTCCTTAACATAATAAACCGGTATACGAAATTTGGAGCAAATCGAATAACTCTGCATGAAAAACCCATTTATCTAAATTAAGGGGGTGGGTTCTAGCCCCCCTTTCCTCCTTTTATACTTAACTAATGAACCTCCAAATCTAATCAGGGAAGCTCCTTAACATAATAAACCGGTATACGAAATTTGGGGCAGATCGAATAACTCTGCATGAAAAACAAATTTATCTAAATTAAGGGAGGGGTCTATCCCCCCTTTCCACCCTTTATACTTAACTAATGAACCTCCAAATCTAATCAGGGAAGATCCTTAACATAATAAACCGGTATACGAAATTTGGAGCAGATCGAATAACTCTGCATGAAAAACTCATTTATCTAAATTAAGGAGGGGGGGGGGGGCGTCTATCCTCCCTTTCCACACTTTATACTTAACTAATGAATCTCCGAATCTAATCAGGGAAGCTCCTTAACATAATAAACCGGTATACGAAATTTGGAGCAAATCGAATAACTCTGCATGAAAAACCCATTTATCTAAATTAAGGGGGGGGGGTCTAGCCCCCTTTCCTCCCTTTATACTTAACTAATGAACCTCCAAATCTAATCAGGGAAGCTCCTTAACATAATAAACCGGTATACGAAATTTGGAGCAGATCGAATAATTCTGCATGAAAAACCCATTTATCTAAATTAAGGGGGGGGGGGGTCTAGCCCCCTTTCCTCCCTTTATACTTAACTAATGAACCTCCAAATCTAATCAGGGAAGCTCCTTAACATAATAAACCGGTATACGAAATTTGGAGCAGATCGAATAATTCTGCATGAAAAAACTATTTATCTAAATTAAGGGGGTAGCCCCCCCTTTATACTTAAATAATGAGCTTCCATATCTAATCAGGGAAGCTCCTTAACACAATAAACCGGTATACCAAATTTGGAGCAAATCGAATATTTCTGCATGAAAAACCCATTTATATAAATTAAGGGGGGGGACTAGCCCCCCTTTTCCCCCTTTATCCTTAACCAATGAACCCCAAAAACTAACGAGGAAAGCACCTCATCAGAATGAACCTAGAAAAATTTTTTGAAGCAAATCGGATATTTCTATCAAGAGTTATCGCGTTACGTACATACGTACGTACGTACACACGTGCATACAGAATCGGCGGGAACATAAGCTCTCAGGCTTTGATAGCCTGTGGGCTAAAAATATCACCCTGATCGGATAATAAGTGGTTATTTTTCAATTAGCCTAATGCTTTCTAGGCTCTTTGCAATAAGCCTGAACAATATCTGGCTAATTGGAAAAAGGGAGATGGATTCTCCAACTAGCCCGGCTCTTTGCAAAGAGCCGGATTTCTCAATTAGACTACGACATATACAATCCACATGCCTTCTTACATCGAAGTAGGCGAATACGTGTGTTATCGCGTGACAAATACAAGATCGTTTCAAAATGTTAGCCATGCTAGAAATTCAAAGTGCTATAATTCATCCATTTTTTAAGATATAAACAAAAGAACAAATTTTCAGAAACAAAAACTGCTCCGGAATCTTTGTATCAAGGCCAAACACATAAAAAAAATCTTTTTCATTTTACATTTTTATTAATACCTCATTTTAAATTTATTTATTTATTTTTTTTTTTTTTAATGGCAACCCTTTGGAAACAAAATGGCGAATGAAGCTGGCCAACGAACTCGGTCGAGACATTGGTATGTACTATGTACAGACCAAGTTACATCCAAATCGGTTCATAAATACGCCTGTTATCGCGTGATAAAAATCAGGTCGTTTTAAAATGTCAGCCACAATAGAAATTCAAAATGCTATAACTCAGCCATTTTTTTAGATATAGACGAAACAAAAACTGTTCCGGAATCTTTGTATTAAGGTCAAACACATACGAAAAAAATCTTTTTCATTTTCTAATTTTTTGGTATCTCATTTTAAATTTTAAATTTTTTAAATGGCCGCCATTTTGAAACAAGATGGCGGATGAAGCTGGCCAACGAACTCGGTCGAGATATTTGTATGTACTATGTACAGTACACACCAAGGTACATCCAAATCGGTTCATAAATACGCGCGTTATCACGTGACAAAAATCAGGGCGTTTCAAAATGTCAGCCACGCTAGAAATTCAATATGCTATAACTCAGCCATTTTTTAAGATATAGACGAAACAAAAACTGCTCCGAATCTTTTTATCAAGGTCAAACACATAAGAAAAAATATTTTTTCAATTTTGAATTTTTTGGTACCACATTTCAAATTTAAATTTTTCTTAAAAATTTAAATGGCCGCCATTTTTAAACAAGATGGCGGATGAAGCTGGCCAACGAACTCAGTCGAGACAATGGTATTTACTATGTATAAACGAAGTTACATCCAAATCGGTTCATAAATACGCCTTTTATCGCGTGACAAAATTCAGGACGTTTCAAAATGTCAGCTACGGTAGAAATTCAAAATGCTATACCTCAGCCATTTTTTAAGATATAGACGAAACAAAAACTGCTCCGGAATCTTTGTATAAAGGTCAAATACATAAGAAAAAAATATTTTTCCATTTTCAATTTTTTGGTACCACATTTCAAATTTTAAATTAAAAAAAAAAATTTAAATGGCCGCCTTTTTTAAACAAAATGGCGGATGAAGCTGGCCAACGAACTCGGTCGAGACATTGGTATGTACTATGTACACACCGAATTACATCCAAATCGGTTCATAAATACGAGAGTTACAGTGTGACAAAAGTCAAATATATATATATATATATGTCAATTTTGAACGGAGGGTGGTTTCGGGGTCTGGGGGTCATGATCGATGAAAATATACCAAAATTTTTTGAAATCGCTTACCTCCGAACGGCTGCAATAGGTAGCTTTTTGTAATGAAAGCTACCTAAAAGATAAATCTACGCACTTAGTAATATATAGAAATCATACTGGCGTCTTCCTCAGTGACGGATATCCTTTTCATTGTGTTTGAAGTAACATAACATCATTAAAATGCGCCGCAAACGAATTTTCCTCAGAATCCATAGTGTAACAGAATTTTTGACAGTAGAAAAATCCTTTTTTTAACACGTTCCAACATAGTTGAAAAGTGCTTATGACTTCGGTTTGTCTGTCCGTTCTCTAACTCGCGTAAATATAGTCGGATTGCCATGCAATTGATATATGTTATTGGTATTCACTATGGCATGTTCGGTATAAAAAATAAGCATGTAGCAGTTACAGTTTCTGTACAGAGACATTCAAAATAATTCCGTTACATAATGGCTTATGGGGGAAAATCGTTTGCTGTTGTTTTTAATAATGATTCACAATTTCAAACTCATTGAAATTTATGTATAGCTCGCTTTAGAAGTACACTAAAAGATGCTTATTGTAGAATATGATATGGATAGTATTTATTGCTCATTTACAGGAAAATTAAAAAGAACTCTATTACATGTCTATGGAATAAACTCGTTTGCGGTGTATTTTATTCGTGCTACATGTTATAATAAATATATATCTTTGATGTGCACTGCAAAACGTTTACATTATAATATGATGTGCAATAATCGTTGATATACAGGGACACTCAAAATAATTCGGGTACAGTACTCTCTATGAACAATATTTGCTGGAAGTGCGTTTTCTATTGTGGTACGTATTTTTAAATGAGGTCTTTTTTTTTTTTTTTTTTTTTTTTTTTTTGCACATTTATTATTTTGTATAAATCCTACTGGTTATATACAGGGCTACACAAAAATTCTGAAGTGCCTTTCTCTTTTTTAAGGGAAATTGCTGAAGAGGAATTTTCAACTGTGATATACGTTTTCTAATTGAGCTAAATTTTCGAATACTATGTGTCATGTGATAAATTTGTAGTTCATGTACAAAGCTTCACAAAAAATGGGGGTTTTGTTTCGTCTATCGATAATAATTGATGAAATTGTGCTTTCATATGTTTTATGTGTTTTACAAATTGTTTATTTCGACAACTTTTTCCAACTGATTAACGAGCGAAGTTTTAAGTCTGAATGTGTGGACAGTGTTTCATAAGCTATGTTTAACACATAATTTTACGTTCTTATTTATCTTAAGTGGTCTCAGGACTCTTAAACCTTCAAAATTTTCGAAAATTTAAATTTTTTAGATGTCAAACTTCCATCTTTTCTGAAAATTTTGATTCCCTGAAATCCTCGTTAGAACAGAAGTTATAGCTTTTAGAATTATACCCGTTCAATAGCTGAAGCGGCGTTTCCGATCCTTTGAAACCATTTTTCTCCAAATGACGCTTTTGAGTATAACGCGCTGGGTATCTCAAAAACTTCTGAATATTTTTTCATGAAATTTTCGAAACGTATACTTTATGTCAATCTGTAGAAACTGAACCTAAAATTTAATATTTATGGCTTCTTTATATACGCACTAAATGCTTTTTAGCACTTTCCAACATAGTTAACCCTTTGCGGGCGAGTGTCGGCAAATAGCTGCCCAATCATAAAATACGTGATTTTATTTTTAAATTCAATTCGCACCACTATATTAGGTAGCTTTCATTACAAAAAGCTACCTATTGCAGCCGTTCGGAGGAAAGCGATTTCAAAAAATTTTGGTATATTTTCATCGATCATGACCCCCAGACCCCGAAACCACCCTCCGTTCAAAAATTGATATATATATATATATATATATATATATATATATATATATATATATATATATATATATATATATATATATATATATCCATATATATATATATATATATCTGACCTTTGTCATACTGTAACTCTCGAATTTATGAACCGATTTGGATGTAATTCGGTATGTACATAGTACATACCAATGTCTCGACCGAGTTCGTTGGTCAGCTTCATCCGCCATTTTGTTTCAAAATGGCGGCCATTTAAAATTTTCTTAAAACTTTTAAATTTGAAATGTGGTACCAAAGAATTGAAAATGGAAAAATATTTTTTTCTTATGTATTTTACCTTTATACAAAGATTCCGGAGCAGTTTTTGTTTCGTCTATATCTTAAAAAATGGCTGAGTTATAGCATTTTGAATTTCTATTGTGGCTGACATTTTAAAACGACCTTATTTTTGTCACGCGATAACAAGCGTATTTATGAACCGATTTGGATGTTACTTGGTCTGTACATAGTACATACCAATGTCTCGACCGAGTTCGTTGGCCAGCTTCATTCGCCATCTTGTTTCAAAAGGACTGCCATTAAAAAAAAAATTAAATTTTAAATTTAAAATAAGGTATTAAAAAATTGGAAAATGAAAAAGATTTTTTTTATGTGTTTGGCCTTGATACAAAGATTCCGGATCAGATTTTGTTTCTGAAAATTTGTTCTTTTGTTTATATCTTAAAAAATGGTTGAATTATAGCACTTTGAATTTCTAGTATGGCTAACATTTTGAAACGATCTTGTATTTGTCACGCGATAACACACGTATTCGCCTATTTCCATGTGAGAAAGCATGTGGATAGTATACATCAACATCTGAGCCAAATATAAGTTACTTTAAATAAAGGCAGCTTGGATAAAGTTGACTAATTTCGTGAAATTCTCATTCATAATGATTTAGTATTGATAAAAATTAGTATTGAATCTCCTATATTCGGTTTCCACTAAATTGAGCTTCGTGTGTTTGAAGTTGGCTTTTTTAAAATAAGGTATTTGAAAGCTACCTCTTCCTCCCGGCACTGGCCGGAAGGACTTTTTTAAAAGTAAATTTTTTAGCAAGTTTCTCTTGCAGATATTGACTAAGCACAAGTAAAAATGCTTCTTAAAAAAATTGGTGCAAACCGAATAAATTCTTTAAGAGATGCTTCTGCCTAGCAGGAATATTTCGAACGTTAACCCTTTGAGGGGCAAGCAATAATGTCTCTGTAATATTGAATTCTTACCGGAATAGCCGAAAAATTTTATTTTTAAATATGGAAAAGCAATGTTGCAACATTTCTCCCCCAAAGTTGAAAATATAAAATTTAGTTAAAAGTTTCTGGTGCGAATCTTGTTTAAATTAGGTGGGGTAAAATATATCAAACCGCCCTTCAAGGGGTTAAGGGGTCTCAGGACTCTTAAAGCATCAAAATTTTCGAAATTTTTATTTTTTTTTAGATGTCGAACTCCTTTCTTTTCTGAATATTTTTATGTAATTATTTCCTTGAAATTCTCATTAGAGCAGAAGTTATGACTTTTAGAATTACACCGGCGCAATAGCTGAAGCGGCGTTTCCGAAACTTTGAAGTCATTTTTCTCCAAATGACGTTTTTGAGCATAATGCGCTGGATATCTCAAAAATTTCTGAATATTTTTTCATGAAATTTTCAAAACATATACTTCATGTCAATCTGTATAAACTGAACCTAAAATTTAATATTTACTGTTCAAATAAATACATTGTTTAGCTTTGTTTAGCTTTGTTATGCTGTTGAAATTTTTAAAATTTTGTATTAGATAAATACAACCTTGTATTAAAAAAATAAAAATGCTTTAAATACAAATTTATTTAGGTTCGGGGTATTTACTACAGTCTGAAGCATAATTAGGCATGAAATTTTTCATTCTAGTTCCAAAATGTATGTTGTAATCCTGCTCTTAAGCTGTTATACCAATTTTATGCTCGACAAATTTCTGACAGTTTGGAGCACCCTATAAATTCTAATTCTGCATCTTGCAATTTTTTAAATACATAAAATGAAAGAACATACTTACATCTTTCATTCCAATAAAAATTGTTTATCTAAATCATATATATTTTAAGATATTAAATGTTGAAAATGGTCTTTTTTTTTCTTTTTTTTCCAATTTTAAGAGTCCTGAGACCCCTTAACATAAGACTACATAATATTAAAATATTTTTTTTAAACAGTCTAAAATATTCAGTATTCAACCAAATAAGTAAATTATTGATTATCAGCTAAATCTTCGTTTAACGGTTGCTAAAAATTTTAATTATGTATAATTGAACAAAATAATAAAGTAAATATAAATTGTCCGAATTCTAACAAGTTAGCACCTCTCAGTAAAAATCTGTCTTATAAATATCGTTCCATTACTGGCGGTTAATTTATGGTGATATTAGTGGCAATAGTTAATTTTCTTGAAGAGCAATATTCCGCTCTAATGGGCGGAAATGAATAAACGTGACTTGAAATGTTGAATCGACGGCTGAATAAAATGTAGACAATCATTCGAGATAAAAGCTGGTATTTAAATAAAACAACAGAGGTAGAATAGAAATCCTTAGACCCTGATGACGCTGAATTCTGCAATATAAAAAGGAAATAATGAAAATTTTCTTTTTTCCCACTGATATTATAATTCAGTTTTTTTTTATTACGTTTATACAAAAAGAAATAAATAAAGCTCCTGCCTTCTCTTCAGCTAATTTTAAATACAATTTTCTTTTTAAAATGACCATATTTATCCCCTTCGCAACGAGTGTTATTTAGAAAAATTTGAATTACACTGTTATACCAGCTTTTTAAAAGAGAAATTTTTGCGTTATTTAATCGCTGAACAGTGCTGAATAGCATAAAATAATTTTACTAAATAAGTAAACCTTTTTTTATAAAAAATTACTGGTTGGAGAATAAAATATTCTGAATACATTGTGTGTCACGAACGGTTTAAACATAATAAATAAGCTCTACAATTATACAGGGTGTCCCAGAAGTAATGGGACAAACTTTAAGGGGAGGTAGGGGACATCACAAGGATTCAGATTTGCATAGCAACCCAGGGTCGGAAACGCTTTCCTGTCACGGTAGTGACGATGCAAAACACAAGAAAGAAATGACACGAACAGGGAGAGAAAAAATGCTTATTATTCTTAGTACTGCAAAAATGCCGGGACTCTTTTTCAAGGAGGCTCACGTTTTGAGCACTTTATCGCCAGAGTAACGGTTGGCGCTGGGATGAGTTCAATGCTATGCACCCTTTCTTGTTCCTGACTGCTTACGCGTAGCGAACAGCAACCCCATTCCTTTGCTGAGAATTTTTTGCTTTTAGAACAAAGAGCTTTTTCGCATTAAAATGCTTTTAATTGCACAATATATATAATTCAAACATAAGTTATGTTTTTAAGCTCAATAATATTCATTTATTTCGTTAATTCGCTGTGTTCGAAGAAATTGAGAACGTATTTTATTTTTTAGGAAAAATAAAAACAGACGTAAAGATTTTTTTGTAATAAATATAATTCTATTGATCATGTTTTTATGACACAATTGAACTTAGTTTTATTAGCATTACTACTGAATTAATTTAGTTTTTTTTTTAATTAAGCGGCATAATTGTGTGACGTGTTGATTGCATTATTAAAACATATTTTCACTGAAATAATTGATTAAAAATTAATTATTCTTAATTTAATTGCGATTAGACGTTAATAGGAAGTTGAAACTAAAATCAATTCGGTTATAATGCGATTGAATGATAAATCATAAATTATTTAGCCGTATCCTGCAATTAAATCAATCAGTAAAAATAATTGCAAGTTGATGCATGCAATTAAATCAATTACTATTACATTTTAATGCTGTTAAATATTCATCATTATTCGAGTTTTCATGAAAAAAACATTGGTCTGCCCCTTGTGCACAAAATTAAAAATCTTTAAAATTCTTCAGTTCTTTATTTAAAAATTTTTGCCATATTTTTAAATATTATTTCGTCCTAGTTGTTTTATTTGTTATTTTAAAATAGTCATTCGTCACATTTGAATAAATCATCTAAATTCTCTCGAATGAAATCCCCCCCCCCCTACACACACTCTCCATTTTTCATCATTCTGCACACAGATTGTACTATTTATTAAGTTGAAGTGGCAATAAAATAATGATCAAACGTCTGAGGCAACCTCCCATTTCAAATTTTCTCTTCTCCTTCCACCCCCACCCTCTTCTCCAGCACACTATTTTTGGACCATTTAAAATTCATTGTTGCCTTTGCAGAAACGATTAGTTAAAATTGTGTTTTGATCTATCTGTTGATTTTTAAATAACAAATAAATAATTTACCATAAAAAAAAGAAAAGAAAAAATAGAATAAAAGATAAAATAAATAAATAAATCAGGATTAACCTTTTGTGCACACGCTTTCTTTCTTTTTTTTTAATTCTTTACATTTTTTTAAATTTTCTGTCCTATTTATTACTTTGAAGTAACTATAAATAAAGAACCCATTATTCAAATTCTGCCCTCCCCCCCCCCCCCCAAAAAAAAAGTTCCAATTTTTTATATTTTTGGTTTATTTTTCTATTTGTTAATTGATAAATTTAACCATTTAAATCTACAGCCCCTTACTATCATACATAGTTAAAAAATTTCTCTAGTGATTTTATTTGTTATTTTGAAGTAACAAAAGATTGTCATTCAATATTCCTTCTCCCCCACCTCCCCTTAAGAATTTCATCTCACATTGAAAAGGCAATTTCTAAATATCCTGGTTGGGGTGTGATAGTTTTTTTCCTGGTGTTTAGCCTATTTTCACTCGACTTTGGGTACTGTTTCTGCAGAATGATTTAGTATTAAATTAATTATATAAGTTCATCGCAGAAAATACAGTAATTTTCTGCCACATGTATTTTTTTAAATGTGTGTTTATGTTTATATACATCAAAATGCATTGAAACTGCATTAATTCATCATCCCCATAAATCCATCTTTATATGTAATCAAATATCTAGATTTATGAAGGTAATGAGTTTTTGTTTAACAGGTATGGAATTAATAATTCTCAATTGAATGAAAATGTAGATTTTTGAGGTGATCAAATAATCAAAATTTTAGTCTATATGATCAAAAGTAATAAAGGCCTTTGATAAAACAGAGTATAAGAGTTCGTAATACAATTCCTTTTGAAGAAGATTTCTTTTCATCTAGAACACATAATTGCAAATTTTTCTTTAATTTAGGTAGGACTGTTATTCTAAAATATGCTAGTTCGTCTTCCACCATTTCGGTTCAAAACAAAACATGAGACAACGATTGGCGTTAGAGCTGGCTGAACGTTCTCGCTTTCGCCAACTCGCCAAGGCTGGTGCTGAAAACGTGAGCCTTCCTGAGAAAGCTGCCGGGACAATGTTGGAAAGTGTTGAGGAACTTGTTGCACGGATCGTGGCACCTGCTGGGGAAGTCCGGGGCACTCTCAGTATTTTCGAGAACATTAGATCTTCCATACGCTGGAGATGCGCTTCCATGCATCACGGCCCGGGGTCGTAATTTCGAACACCTACTTTGATGACGATCATTGTCTCTTTAATGTTCTTTCTTCTTAGTTTTTTGATGTACTGAGGATAATAAATTTTGTTTTCTCCTCTTATTCGCATCCTGTCTTTCTTGTGTTTTGTGTCGTCACTACCGCGCCAGGAAAGCGTTTACGACACTGGATTGCTATGCAAATCTGAATCCTTGTGATGTCCCCTACCTCCCCTTAAAGTTTGTCCCATTACTTCTGGGACACCCTGTACAATGAAAAAGTTACTGTAAAATTTTAAACAACATAAAATTATATTAAAATACTTAAAATCGACGTTTCGGTCAACTTCTCTATGACCATCATCAGGAAAAAGATATTACATCGCTTTTAAAGTTTAAATAAAGTTTTATTTTATTAAAATTATTTTAAAATAAACTTTAAAAGCAATGTAATATCTTTTTCCTGATAATGATCATAGAAGTTGACAGAAACGTCATTTTAAGTATTTTAATTTAATATTAATGTTTGTTTATTTTTTAAGTATTCAATATTGTGTATACACCATTTAGTAACATTGTGACTTGTTTTATTTTAACGATAAATGTTTACAGGTAAGAAAAATAATGGAGAGCTCTTTAACTAATAGGCAAAGCACGGCTAGTTAATAAATAATTTAAACACTTTATGTACTGAATTAGTAATTCATGAAAATTTTATCTTATAAAGCATTTTTCGTGAATTGTTTAAACTACATTAGAAGATTTACATAATCATTATTTACATAATCATTTAATAAATTTTGGAAGGATTGAAGGATTTAGAATGATTCATTAAGGGGGTCCGGGACACATTTTCAAATTTTTTTTATTTATTGAGTTAAAATTTTGAATTTTTTTGTGATGGTTAACCATATCATTTGTAAACAAAATCAAATGATAAAACTTCTCATAGCTTTTTAAAAAAAATTTTAATTTAAAATTTATGAAAAAAGTGGTATAATTTAAAATCGTTATAAATCGAAATATTATTTGTAGAATTTAAATTGTTTTTCATTTAAATAAACAGAAATATATATTTTTTAATTTAGAGCAAGTATTTAAAAAAATATTAATTGAAAAAAAAATTAAAAATATTTAAAGTAAAAACTTAATAAAAATTGATGTAACTTTTTTTTAAAAATTCATATTTTCAAAAGTAAATATTTTTTTCAAATTTTCTGGCTCAAAGTTAAAGTAAAGCAATTGAAAAATATATGTTCCAAGTTTCAAACATTTATCTTTAACGGTTCTAGACTTATAACAACTTAAAGATGAGAAATGGTGAAAAAACCAATCATGAAGAAAAACGCAATTTCACAAGAAGTCGTTTCCTTGACAACCATAGCTTGAAAGGTAGATTTTGAAAACAAACCAAAACGAAAAAATTAATATTTCCTGTTCTAATTAAGATAGAAACATGATTTAAACGTCATTTTAAGCAAAAAACGACAGAGAAAATTTTAATCCAATAAATTTTTTTTTTTTGAAAATTTTAAGATTTTTGTGTCCCGGACCCCCTTAAATATGAATTTATAGGGATTTTGTGCAATATTTATAACCCTATTTAAATCTTTTATTTTAAATATTTTTCTTAGTACTTTGTAGAATTAGGAAATGTACAAATATAATGTTCTTACAATAGAGATATTTTCGAATTGAAAAATCCTTCCCTCTCCCCCCCCTCCCCCCCGAACGCCAAGAAAGCTGAAAAGATTCAAAGGCAAAATAAATCATCCTTTTAAAAATATTTTTGTTTTGTGTAACCCATAATGCTTTTGGAACAAGATAAAGTAATGCATCTATAACTCAATCTAAACTGTATTACTACTAATCGATGTATTAAATGAATTTTATAACAAGTTATTTTAATGGTACTCATAAGTACCGTCAGTAGATAAATGGTTAAACTTTCGTTTTAACCATTTATAGTCCGAAGGTACTTTTAAGTACCATTAAAGTAAATTTAATATAAAGTTGATTTGATCCT
Source organism: Maratus speciosus (assembly GCA_963932465.1). Taxonomy (NCBI): domain Eukaryota; kingdom Metazoa; phylum Arthropoda; class Arachnida; order Araneae; family Salticidae; genus Maratus; species Maratus speciosus. The sequence goes on from OZ010791.1 coordinate 616,592,232, forward strand.
ATTATTAATAAAAATAAATTTTGCTTTTCATACAAAATACTTTACTATATCCCATTTAGAAAACATAGCATAAAAATCGAAGCTAAATATTTTTTTAGAATGGTTGTTTTCTCTACCACTTACATAGGCGTATCTTTAATCTAATTAGAAAACGTTATATGAAAAGCTGCAAGTAAAAAAAAACTTTCCATTTACCAATAGGATCACATTTACTTACATTGTTTTTATACTATAACAATATTTTTTGTTAATTAATCTAATTATAAATATTTTACAAAACAAACTGGAACTGTCAACTTATTAAATCAGTTTTAATGAAAAAACTTATATAAATTCATATTATTATTATATAAATTTTTTGATATACCTTCAGAGATTAAGGAAAATAATTACTGAGGTGGAGCAATTTCTTGATTCACAATTTAGTGATTAAAGGGTTACAATAGATTTGTGTGGGGGAAGGGGTATTGTGCCTCTTTGAACTCATTTTAACTGTCCCAACATGTCTCACTTCTTGTTTTATGTATTTACAATTCATGCATGTTAAGCTTGGGAGTACAATGCAATTCTAAAAACTTAATAGCATACTAAATGTGTGTAAATTGTAAGTTTGGAATTTCTTTTTAAACTCTTTATATTGAAAAAATTCTTAGACATCAATAAAGTAATGTCACTGCAACGTTATAAAAACAAAGTGATATAAATTCTAATTCGTTCACCAAATAAAATTTATATCGCACTCAGGATTAACCCCTCGTTTTTCCCCTTTATACTTAACCAATGAGCCCCCAAAACTAATCAGAGAAGCAAGCGCCTAGTCAAACTGAACCTATATCCAAAATTTGAAGCAAATAGGATATTCCTGTCGAGATTTATCGCGTTACATACATACATACAGAACCTGCGATCACATTAGCTCTCAGGCTTTGATAGCCTGTAAGCTAAAAATAATCCAGCGTTGGTTTCTTAAGTATCTGTTTTTATTTCCAAAAGCTTTTCCCATGACGAAGCAAGTGACCTCGCGGTCAGTAGCTTTTTTTTTTTTTTTCATTTAGCGAGTGAAAAAAGTTGATTTGTGATTTTATGCTTATTAATGGTGCAGAGGTGCATTCCCCCTTTCCCAGGAGCTCCATAGCTCTAGTAGTCCCCTATGGAGTCGCTGAAATCCACCCCTCTCCTTCACCGGAGAAAAATGTCTGGATTAACCCTTTCAGGGGCAAAGTTCTTCTAATGCTAAACTGTTAAAATAGTCGAATGACACCGGTATTTATTAACAAATTTATATGAAACTAAATAAAAGTTTTATTTTCCGCATACATTATATAAAGCAAAATTTAATTCCTAAATTTTTGTGCCAATGTGGTATTTGGGGATTAAAATTAAGTGGTATATTTAATATACCGGTGCCATTCAAGGGGTTAAATGGTGACTTTAGGTATAATTATTATTTCGTACCCTTCAACTCCAGGTGACTCAGGTAGTAGTTAAATAAAGGAAAAGTTTTTAATAAGAGAGAAATTATATATAACAGACTAATTTAAGCAACAAGGACGTAAGATAAATAATATTTTTAACTACATGCTAATTAATAAGAGTTGTTAATCAAATAGCACATTCTTAATATGTAAGTACATGAATGTATGTGTTATATTTTTTATCGCATATATTCATCTACTTGTATATGTACACACACACAGAGAGAAAAAAAGTATGTACATATAATGTAGAAACAAACATAAACACAAACAATGATTTTAGTTTTTGCAACATTCATAATCATTTAAAAACACTGCTGGAAAAGTATATAATGCATAAAAGAGATATGTGATACCATCAATAAATTTCTTTTTTCTTTTTGTTTTTATCCCAATACGTATGAAAATAGCGTCGGTGAAAAAACTGTCTGTACAATTTTTTGCACCATCGCATAATTTTAATGAGCTATAATCAAGACTTTTTAAATATTTTTGGAGCTGACGCAAACATAAATACTGCAAAATCATTACATATTTACATTTGCAACTTTTTATTCTCAATTTAACCTTTTGAGATGTATTTTTTTCCCATAAAAACAAAAGATGCATGACTTAAAAAAATATTTTTTACGAAACTGTGATGCATAAATCTCTTACTTTTGATAAACTGAAATGTATTTTGTTACTAATTATTTCCTCAAATAAAACTGTAAAAAATTATTTTTGGAAAAATAATTTTTTTAATTAAATGATTTTTTTTTTCTGCAGCATTTACCTCTTTTCGAAAACGTTGTTAGTTTTCTCTCATCCAGATTTTCTTTTGCACACATACATATACAATTGTTTTTAAAAAATATTATCTGATTGTGTAATAGACATATAAGTATAAAAAAAGGATTTTATAAAAAAATATGTAATGTTTAAATGAAGGTGAGTTATAATACACTTATGTTCAAATTTAAGAGAATTTTCAGTTTGGTCGATTATCTCCAGAACTACTGGACATATTTTAATGAAATTAGGTTATACAGTACATTGGTTGATGTAATAAAAAAAAAATAACCATTCAACAGTTATAATTCACACGCATGATCGTGCGTAAGACTCATCAGCGTCGGAATGTCTAAAACAGAGCTTACAGTATTGAACGAAAAAATCGGTTAATAGGAGGTATGGCTCCTTCTTACAGATATACAGTTCTCACAACGTGAATTCATACTGGAAATCAGACAGTTTATGAGTTCCTGGGGCAGTTAGACCAAAGCCTCCTAGAATTTGAGAAAGCCTTGACATGCGTCACGAAAACGTCACACAAAGCAGGCAAAACAAAGAAAAAAGATCATTTATTGGCCCGTGGTAATGATCTTTTTTTCTTTGTTTTGCTGGCTTTGTGTGACATTTTTGTGACGCGTGTCAAGGCTTTCTCAAATATCTAGGGGGAATAGGTTAGACCCACTCCTCCAACAACGCTGTTTTCAGGCCCTGTAGGGTTCTGGAAGGTGGAAAGCAAGTTGCAATTCTCTTTCCCAGAGCGCCCCTGACTTGATCTATAGGGTTTAGATCTGAAGATCTGGCTGGCATATCAATCAAGATCTTGACTTTCCAGAAATTCGTCGACTAGATGAGCTACAACAGGGTTTGCGTTGAAGTCCATTAAACGAAAGCAGGGTCAACTGCATCGCTGAAAAGGCGAACAAAGGGTACTAAGATATCATTCTTATACCTCACACCAGCCACGGAGTCTGTGCCAAACACATGGAGGGGTAGGCGCCCATCCAACGGGATGCCCGCCCAGACCATCAGCCTCTACTGCCACAGTGGTCACTATCTCGGACGTTAGAGGGCAGGTAGCGAATCTCTGCTTTTTTCCAGATGAAAGTACGTCGGAAATTAGTGTTTAGGCTGAACCGAGACTCATCAGTGAATAGATCTGTCCCTCATTAATCCCTGGTTCAAATTCGATGATCCACGCTAAACGGGTTCTATTGTGTTCAGAAGTGAGCGGGACGCAAGCAGCAGGGCTTCTTCCAAACAGCCCTCTATCATGTAGTCGTCTGGAAAAAGTAACCCTTGAAACTCGGCTTCCTGTGGCCGCTAAGAAGCTGTTGCACCCCTGTTTGCCTGGCTGTAATGGACAAATAGCGATCTTCATTGTTAATTGTGGCTTTTGTACTACTTTGCCCAGGATTTCTCTCTATGTATCCGGGATCACTAGACTGTTTCCATAAGTTAGACACAATCCTGAGAGTTACATTGAAGTCTCTATAAATCTGCACTTGAGGCTGCCCTGTTTCCAGTATCCCCGTGACTCATTACCGCATTCCATCATTTAAACGTTGGTGTTCATTTTTACTTGCTTTTCAGTTTCACCGAATGTTGCACCCCCCCCCCCTTCCCCGAAAAAAAAAACAAAAAAACAAAAACAAGATATTCGGCGAGGTATGCGAGTGAACGAAACGCGAAAATTGCCATGCTTGCTTACAAAGCCTGTTCCTCTACTCGCTCCAACAAATGTACGCTTACGTATTCGACACTAAATATTTGCATCTTTGTTTCGAAGCATTAGTTTTAACTTTCGTTCAGTACTTTTCATAAAATTCGACAAAAAATTCGTGGGGTTCTTTTCCGTCACATATTGAGGTTTCTTATTGTGTAAATCGAAGTAAGTAAAAAAAGTATCTGACTCGGGACCTCACTCTTTGAACTAAAACTTAGTTTATTTTCCTAGTTCAAAGATACAGCGTAGTCCTGACACCACCAAGAAACCATATTTTTCGTTTTCCCACATGCTGAGATCATCAGTTTAAAAAAACCCTACCCATTTGGCGGGAGCAAATGAGTTTTGTTAAGAATTTCCCGGCAGATGTCGAAAAGTGTCAATCTGGGAGGATAATTTGATTTTATTGGTTAAGTAGCTCTTGATTGATACCTGGGCTTTATGACTAAAATAGACTGGACTAAGACCCAGCTGCTTTACTAACCGCAAACGCCTGCCATAAGTACAAACTCAGCAATTTTTATTTTACAGATCATCCAAAATTGTATTCAGAAAGTAATAAATGTTGACTTGGAAAACAAAGTTACCAGAAAAAAACACGTTTTGAAGATGCGATTTAAAGTTAGGAAAAGGAATTTGGGGATTTTAAGTTAAATTTTGAAATTTAATTTGAATTTTAAAGAGGTTTTTAATTCTTATCTTTTCATATATATGTATTAAAAAGCATAAAAACAAACATTCATTTTAGTTTTTGCAATATACATACTAACTTTAAAAAGAAAAAGGAAAAAAGTACAATCATTAATATATATATATGATACCATCAACAAATTTCTTTTTTTCTTTTCGTATTCTTTATATCTATATATATATACGTATGAAATAGTTGGAGAAAAAACTGCTTGCACGTTTTTTTTTTTGTTTTTTTTTGTTTTTTTTTTTTTTCCGCTATCACATAATTTTAATGAGGTATAATCAAGAATTTTCATTTATTTTTTTAAGCTGACGGAAACACATACCGAAAAATCATTAAATATTCACATTTATAAATTTTTGTCGTTAATTTAATCTTTTATAAATACATTTTTTTCTCATGAAAAGTAGACTCCTGTAATTTAAAAAATATTTTTCACATTTCAATGATGCACAAGTTTCTTATTTTTGATAAACTGAAACGCATTTTGTTACTAATTATTTGCATTAAAAAACTTTCTGAAGAATAATTTTAAAACCAAATGTTTTTTTTTTCTCTCATAATTATTTTCCGTTCGAAAATATTCTCTGATATATTTACTTGCTTTTTCTTTCAAACACACACTTATGCAAATAAATTTGGAAAACAACAATATGTAGTAATCAAGTATATATGAAATAAGAACAGAAAATCATGTGTTAATCATAGATTATTAAACACTTTCCAACACATTTAGACTAATATAATAACATTTCATAGTTTAATAAAGTGAAAATGGTGGTCTAAATAAGCAATTTGTAGAACACATAACGCATTTGAAAACTTAATTACATCAATTTTCATCAAAAGACGAAAAAAATCTGAAATTTTTTGCAGCTTTTTATATGTACTATAGATTTATCACATAATACATAGTACGCTAAAATTTAGTTCAATTCGAAAACGCATATCACAGTTTAAAATTCTCCTTTAGCAATTTCCATCAATAAACGAAAATGTACTTGAGATGTTTTGTGCAGCCCTGTATATTATCTGTAATTTATACACACTAAAAATATGCAAAAAAAAAAAAAAAAAAAAAAAAAAGAGTTTAATTTAAAAGCAGTTACCAGAACAAAAAATGTATTACTTACAGCAATTATTGTTCATGGAGAATATTATAACCGAATTATTTTGTGTGTCCTTGTATATCAGTGATGAATGCTATGCAGATCATATTCTATAGTAAATATCTTGCAGTGTACCTTAGCGATATACATTATATGGCCATTAATGACATACACTTTCAATTTTAAACATTTTGTCGAATATTTAGAAACATACTTCTCAGATTCTTCTGGAATTTTAGGATTAAAAAGCAGACGTTGGATCTCATATTTACCAACGTCGATTTAATAAGGGAAACAATTAGGGGGAGAACAAAAAATAAAAGGGAAAAAATACTACTTGGGATCACCCTGTAAATTAAAACGCACGAAATGATCTATCGCTGCAGCATGCAAATTTGTGGATACTGTACAACATGCTTACTGATTTTTGTAAGAATAGCATGTATATTCTTAGAGATATAGCGATTTTTTTAAGTTTAAAAAATTCATGCATGTTTTTAGCTTATAGCACGCAGGGTTTTTAACCAAATTCAACGTCAGTTTCAGAAAAATTGGCAAAATGTAGTTGAAACAATACAGTGCAATTGGAATATAAATGCATTAAATATTTTTAATTATTATTTATATTAAATATTATGCACCTCCCGAGCCCGTCCCTCCAAATTTACCATCCGGGTTGCACTTTTCTAGACTTTTCGGACATCAGTCATACTCCCGGGGGGCAAATTTGGGGGGAGGGGCTTGGAAAAGCATAACATGAATAAGTGGTCACAGGTTTTTCCAACAACATGTCACATGTGGGTGTCGGAAAAAGTTAGAAAAAATACCCTTCCCCTTTGAGTCTTACTATCGCGCTTCCTGGAATACATCCTTCCCCCTCTCTTTGAAATATCTTTTACAGAAATACGTTATTGTGCACGGTGACCACATAGAAAAGTACTCATACAATGTAGCAAATTCATAAATTTCACCCAATTATTTCTATGTTAGGGCAAAATCTTATTGATACACCCTCGTATATGTGTGTGTAATAAGATGATCCTAATTATTTGGATACTACACATATAATATGAAACTAAGATTAATATGATTATCATTACAGTAATAGCTTTTAGTTTTACAAACTCTTCAAGAACTGTTATGAAAATGAATCTTCTTAATTAATGATACGCGCAGGTCATTAAAAGGACTAATTAGTTTGTTAAATAACTTCGATCGATGTCCAGCATGAATTCATCGTACAGTGCATAAGTTTCTCGCACCTTTTGGTTTTAAAGAATTTGAGATTAAACTGAACTTGGGATTTCTTATATATGAATTTTTTCTCTTTGTTTTCATAGTATCTTTACTTTAGAATAAATACTAGTGCAATTAAATGTAGGAAAAAAATACAGAAATTTTATCGATTTTCAATATTTTTTTCTAAATTATTATTTTAAATTATACATTTACATATTTACCGATATTCATCCGGTATTATTGTGCTAAAAAATGGGGAATTCATGCATGCTTGTGTTTCTTGATATTTGCTAAATAGTCATAATGTAGTTAACAAAAAATACTTTAATTTGATACATAAAATACATTTGTCATTGCTTTCTAAAAACATTTTTCATTTTCACTTTTCCTGAAAATACAGTATTTTTGTGTGTCTAATAAAAATCTAATAATATTTAAAAATATTAACAGGTAAAATGAAAATGAAAATTTTTTTAGAAAGCAATGATAGATGTATTTTATGTATTGAATTAAAATATTTTTTGTTAACTACATTACGACTATTTAGCTAATATCAAGAAACAGACATGCATGAATTCCCCATTTTCTAGCACAATAATACCTGATGAAAATAGGTAAATATGTAAATGTATAATGTAATACAGATGTTAACCAAAACCTTTGGTTTTATTTATTTGAATATTGTTTTAAATCATTAATTTCACTTTAACAGTCGAGCAATCTAACTTGCCCCTACTGATTAAATAAGTACAGTAGAACCCCACTAATCCGAAATTCCGGTTAATCCGAACCGATTTTATTTTTAAAAATTATACTTGAACAGATTAATTGAAAAGATTAATCTATAAGGGTGTTTACTTTTTCTTTCCACGACTGCAGATTGCTGCTTTAGCCTACAAAGCACTATTCCAGGATTTGATGTTTTTACAAGACCTATATTTTTACAATGATGTAAATGAAAAGATCTTCCTTGTAACAAAAAAGCATTTGTGCAGTTATTTATGGAATCTTGGCGAAAAAACAGTTACTTTAGGAATTTTTGACGATGCAATTCCAGTTGAACAAAAAATAAAGACGTCCAATTGCTCAAGGAAAATAAATCACATAACTGTGACTCTATGCGTTTAAATGTTCAATAGGAATAAATGTATCAATATACACAGAAAAAAAAAAACATCCAATTGTTTTTTAAAGATTCAAAATTTCATCTGATTTTATGACTCTGGAATCAAATATATGGAATTCTCTTTCTGATTATCAACATTATTAACTAAAGAATTTATTCAATATAGTTCTAAAAGATATTGGCTTTTAAAAATAAACTGCATAACTTAAATAAAATTATTAGATTTAAGTTTCATAAATTTATCCCATCAAATTCCATTAACCCTTAAATGCCTGGTGTTGCTTTTCGGCAACATACCCAATTTAGGCTCTAAAATACTATTAGAATAATATTGAAGCTATAATGAGTTATGTTGCCAATAAAATACATTCTGAAAATATTATTAAATCGATTTTCAACATGTAGAGGGTAACACTTGTGCTGTTTAAGAATAAAGATAGAATTATTTTTTCAATTATTGCTACTTGTTCTTTTTGTTTTGTTTGGGAGATTGCGAAATACCCTATTTTGACCTGCAGTGAACAAGTAAAATTTATTTCTCATTATAGTTCCTAAAATTCTTGTGTGTTTAATATTATAGAATTTTATCAAGGGAAATTATTTTTTCAATTAAACACCAGTATTGCCGATTAGTAATAAACTGTTTTTTAGCCGTAAACTATAGGTACTTAAAACAAAATATGATTTTTTAAAGTATTTTTCCCATGATTTATTTAAAAAATGAAAGCCGAAAAACATTATTACAGTGATTTTTGAAAAATCAGGCATTTAAGGTTAAATTGTTAAATACATTGCGCATAATTATTACAAACTCAGTTGTTTATTTGAAATAAATTCAATGAAAAGTCCAAAAAGCAGTTATATGTATGTGGCTTTTATTAAAGAGATGAGATTTGCAAAGTGTCCTCAGCCAATAATGGTCATCACAGGGTGCGTTAACATCGCATCCCGGACGCTGCGATAGAACCCAACTCAAAAAAGTCCTTCCGGCCAGTGCCGGGAGGAAGAGGTAGCTTTCATATTCCTTATTTAAAAAAAGCCAACTTATATTATTCAAACACACGAAGCTCAATTAAGTGGAAACCGAATGTAGGAGATTCAATCCTAATTTTTATCAATACTAAATCATTATGAATGAGAATTTCGCAAAATTAGTCAGCTTTATCCAAGCTGCTTTTATTTAAAGTAACTTATATTTCGCTGCCAAATTCGGCGATTTCTTAAAGTGCCTGCCATTTTAAGACAACATGGTGGATGAGGCTAACCAGTGAACTTGGTCGAGACCTTATTAATTGCTGTGCACATGCTCACTCACATCGGAATCGGTTGATACATACGAGTGCTGTCGCAGGCAAAAAATCAGATTTTTCAAAATGTCACCCACGTTAGAAATTGAAACTGCTATATCTGAGCGATTTTTTAAGATAAAGACAAACAAAAAATGCTCCTAAATCCTTATATCAAGGTCAAATACTTAAGAAAGAAACCTTTTTCAATTTCTAATTTTTTTGCACCTCACTTTAAATATATATTTTTTTAATTTAATGGCCGCCATTTTGAAACAAGATGGCTGATGAAGCTGGCCAACGAACTTGGTCGAGATATTGATGTATACTATCCACATGCCTTCTTCCATCGAAATAGGCGAATACGTGTGGTATCGCGAGACAAATACAAGATCGTTTCAAAGTGTTAGCCATGATAGAAATTTAAAGTGCTATAATTCAACCACTTTTTAAGATATAAACAAAAGAACAAATTTTCAGAAACAAAAACTGCTTCCGAATCTTTGTATCAAGGCCAAACACATAAAAAAAATCTTTTTCATTTTGCAGTTTTTTAATACCTCATTTTAAATTTTAAATTACATTTTTTTTTTAAATGGCAACCCTTTTGAAACAAGATGGCGAATGAAGCTGGCCAACAAACTCGGTCGAAACATTGGTATGTACTATGTACAGACCAAGTTACATTCAAATCGGTTCATAAATACGCCTGTTATCGCGTGACAAAAATCAGGGCGTTTCAAAACGTCAGTCACGCTAGAAATTCAAAATGCTATAACTCAGCCATTTTTCAAGATATAGACGAAACAAAAACTTCTCCCGAATCTTTTTATCGAGGTCAAACACATAAGAAAAAAATATTTTTTCAATTTTCAATTTTTTGGTACCACATTTCAAATTTAAATTTTTCTTAAAATTTTAAATGGCCGCCATTTTTAAACAAAATGGCGGATGAAGCTGGCCAACGAACTCGGTCGAGACATTGGTCTGTACTATGTATAAACGAAGTTACATCCAAATCGGTTCATAAATACGCCTTTTATCGCGTGACAAAATTCAGGACTTTTCAAAATGTCAGCTTCGCTAGAAATTCAAAATGCTATAACTCAGCCATTTTTTAAGATAGAGACGAAACAAAAACTGCTACGGAGTCTTTGTATAAAGGTCAAATACATAAAAAAAAAAATATTTTTCCATTTTCAATTTTTTGGTACCACATTTTAAATTTTAATTTTTTTAAAAAATTTTAAATGGCCGCCATTTTGAAACAAAATGGCGGATGAAGCTGGCCAACGAACTCGGTCGAGACATTGGTATGTACTATGTACACACCGAATTACATCCAAATCGGTTCATAAATACGAGCGTTACAGTGTGACATAGGTCAGATATATATATATATATATATATATATATATATATATTGATATATATATATATATATATATATCAATTTTGAACGGAGGGTGGTTTCGGGGTCTGGGAGTCATGATCGATGAAAATATACCAAAATTTTTTGAAATCGCTTTCCTCCGAACGGCTGCAATAGGTAGCTTTTTGTAAAGAAAGCTACCTAATATGGAGAGAGAACGGAGGTCCGAAACTGCCGCTAGACCGCCACATCATGGAGTCCCTTTCGTGGAACTTCATAGGAGATAACCACTTCTGAAGACTAGTGAGGTTTCTCCACCACAAAATTTCTTTACGTCAGCTGGAATTGAGGATACCCTATGAACAGGCTACCTCTGCATTTCAAGCCAGCAAAATTAGTCCCCTCATTGTGCGTACACAGGCCAACTACCTCAGGGGATGACAGCGCTAAGGGGTATGAAATTACAGCAAAATTGGTGGTCAGACCGGAACCTGTTGTATCGTCTGTTCCCCATTTAATATTAATATTAAATTCTAATTTAGCCAAGCAATTTTAATGGACATTTTAACGTATGCCATTAAATTTCGGAAAATCCATAATAACGAACATAATGAGAGCATAAATTATAGAAAATGAACAGAAGGCGCCATATAATACAAATTAACAAACAGTAATACGTCTGATATTGGGTGGTTGATTTATGACGGCCGGCTATCTACACTTGGGATATAGGCCCAAGGGGGAGGGGGTGCCCTTCGTGGGGGTCTTTCTAAGGGAACCAAACTCGTATTTACGCATGGAAATCTAAGGTTTCGAAGAAAAACATGAAAACTCCGAAACGGTTAGGCCGACGAGCGCGACTGGGTTCGAACCCAGCACCCCCTGTCTACCAGCTTCGAGAGCAGATCCTCTCAGCCACTGGTGGGGCCGTCTGATATTAATGTCTGTCACTGTACGCAAAGTAAAATATTTCAGTGAAATTGCAAGCAGAATACTTATTTTTATATGCTATAAATTAGGAAGATTATAGAGCGATTAGATCATTTTGGAAGAGAAGGCAAATAATCAAAGATTTCCTGTATATTTATTTACTTTAATGGTCTGATAAATATGTGTGACTGCATTGTTGAAGAAAAGTTATTTGATAATTTTACTTGAGGGTAATTAATGATATATGATGATTTGGTTATTGCGACATCATAAGCATGGACTTATTGTTGTCAGAATCTCACAGTTGCCAATGATATTGCAGAAAGAAGTGTGAACCTTATAAAAGAATTCAATTCAATTTTAACACAAGATGAAGAGCAAAAGCAGTACTTACCTCAATCTGTAAACTACTATAGAAACCATCTTCCTCAAATAGTCAAATCAAAATTTTATTAACGCAATTTAATGTAATAAAAATTTCATTTAAGTGGTTAAGCAGTTTTGTGTCTTATTTCCTAAATTTTTATTTTAAATTTAAATTTAAAACAAAAATTTGAAAAATATGTTATTGTAAAAATTTAGGAATTAATGAAGTAATTAAATTTTTCAGTCTACTTGCGACGCGTGTGAACTTTCAACAATTTCAATGCTATTTTCATACGTTACATATTAACACAAAAAGAAAAAAAAATAGAGTCTCTTTTAAAATTATAAAATTGATATTTTAGATATATGTTACAGAGAACCCTATTACTCGTCACATCACATAAATTTTGCCTGGAAATTTTCAAAAACCAAGACCATAAGTCGCTTTCCAGATCAACAAAAAAAGAATTATAAAACTGTATTTAATTTTAATTCATAGCCTTTTTTTTAATACCGCTTACAAGCTCTCCTTACCAAAGTAGTAAGATCCAATAATGAACAATTATGCTCTCATTTGAAGTTATTGCAGCAGACTTCCCAAGATGTTCTTCTTGCAATCAGAGTGCAATTAATGTCTTAATTTATGACTTCCGCCGGTTTCTATTTGTGCATTAAGTTTCCTTCTTTATCGAGATATTCAAATATACTTTTAGATAATTGAGAATAGAATGGATCTTTTTACCGTCATTATAGTCTTTTTATTGTATCCTCAGTTTGACAAATTTTCTATTCGCAAAATTGCAATTAGCTGTGTAATACCCTAATGAAAATTGCATCATTGAAATAATTGCAATATCAGGCTTAACGGATTATATGAAATATGTTAATTAAATGCATAAGTTCAAAAGTGTTATAAATAATGTAATAGAAAAGTAATTTTTGAACACAGTACGTATGACCAATGAATGTCGATTAGAAAAAATAATCTTCATCAGCCAAAAGGGATTCGACATGAGAACTAAAGGGAAAAAATGTCATAGTCTTGTTTTGTTTGTTCCTCCTTTCGTAGTAGTAGCAAGTACAGTAGAATCTCGATTATCCGAAGTAATTAGGACCGACCCTCTTTCGGAAAATCGAAATTTTCGGATAATCGAGAATGCTTCCATTTTAAGATTAAGGATATATACATATGCGCTATTTCTTATTATGGTAATGAGTGCTTAATAAAAATAAAGCAATAGAAAAATAGAAACGAGAATAAATTACCGGAATATTCATTTTCAAATTAAGTACCTTTTACATATATCACAAAGGGTTTGAAAAAATGTTTTGTTTATCGCAGTTTCGATTGCCTTTGCTTTGAAGCTCTATCAACGAGTTTTTTAATATTATTATTTCACCAGTATCACAGTCTTTCAGCTGCTCCAGCCATGCCAAATCTTTACAAAACATTCAAAAGCTTCAAAATTGCTAATTTGTTCGTTTTCTTCGTTCCACACCGCAATTTACGGGATCTCAAGTTAAATTTAAAGGAATTCTAAGAAAGGGGATCGAAAATATTTATATATGTACTTGTAGTTCGGAAAGGACCACTTTCACACAAGGAATATAGTAGTACATAATAATAAAAAATAAATAAAGCTTCCAAAATGGATTTTGCACACAAGGAATGTGATAGTAAAAATTTAAAAAAAAAGATTCAAAAATGGATTTCGGTTAATCGAGAGTTTCGGTTTAAAGAGTTTCGGATAAAAGAGGTTCTACTGTACTAGAATTGAATTTCTGCGTTCGTATATTGATTTTTATTTTTTACAATGTGTATAAGTAATTATGGTGTCAAAATATAGTTGGGCATCGGTAAGTTTTGACAGAAGAAATCAATCTTTTATGTTCATTCCACATGTATCATGCGTTTTAAAATGTGATTTAATTTTTTTCAACTCAAACCCAGCTATTCAAGCCAGCGGACAAAACATAAAATACTACTAAAAATAAAATAAAGGATAAAAAAAAGTAGGAAAATTAGTACCCACATAGTGCATACGCAGGCCAATTCCCTCCCGGAATGTCAAGTTTACAGTGTAGGAAATGACTGCAAAAATGGTGGTCTCACCCTGTGGTATTGCCCGTTCCCCTCGTTCATCTGCCACCAATGCAGCCGCAAAACAAATTACGTTGGTCAGGTTACGACCAAGGAGGTAACATGCGGCGGTACATTCAAAGTCGGTGTCGGACTTTGATTTTCATCTTAACCCTTCACTGCACGACGTGCCACATCTGGAACATACCTAAAAACACTGTAATTCTTACTATGTGCCATGAATTTGGCCAATATGATCTCTATTCCTGATCAAAAACAGTCCAAAGAATTGAAAAACCCTTATTTTGTCCATGTTAGATGGATGCATTTGACAAAAAATTAGAATTTGTTCCTTGAAAGCAAAAAAAAAAAAAAAAAAAAAAAAAAAAAAAAAAAAAAAAAAAAAAAATCGATCAAGCTATTAAGGTAAAATTTACGTTTATTATTTTTAGTGAATACATAAAAATATTAATATAAAAAGTCCTTGCCTGCCCGGCCTACAGGCGGAGGAAGATTTCGAAGTTAAGTATACTAATTTCACCAACAAAAACTAAGTCATGATTAGAGATAAACCCACTTTAACAATTTTATCTGGTCGCTTTTGACGAGTTTTTATTTCATTTTTATATAATAGCCGGTTTTATCCGAATCATGTTAAGGCGGTAATAAAAAAATGCTTTTTCATGCTCAACAACTCGAAATTATCTGGCAAATTTTCAGGTTAATTTTTAATAGACAATATATGAAACTTACTGACGTGATTTTTGAAGAGAATTATAAGCGACCTGTGTTTTTACTTTTCGTTCAATTAATTAAATCTTGATTTATAAACAATTATTTTCATTTTTAATACAATATTTTTCGCTTCTAATACAATCGCTTCGCGAAATTCTGTTCAAAATGACCACTTTGACATCATTTTTTGAAATATATTCTGCCTCTATCAAAAAATCGATCACTACGGTACATTATATAGTTTTCTGAATAAGACAATCTACCAATTGTATGCGTTTGAGAGCAAAAATGAATTTGAAAATGAGTAAGATTTTTTTTCTTCAACCGCTATGTATTTTTAATTTGTTTTTGCTGTAAGAATTGGCCCTATCAAAAACTTGTCTGCATAAATGTTGTAGACAAAATTAAGCAGATGTATGATAAATTCATTTGGATTTTATATCTTGTGATTTGGCAGAGTTATGGATTTTTTCTTCTTCAACCCCCCCCCCCCTTTTATTTTCGTTTTTAATTTTTTTTTTGCGGTACGAATTGGTCCTATCAAAAACTTGTGAATATAATACTTGTAGATAACATTAAGGAGATTTATAATAAAATTGACTGGATTTGATATTTTAAGAATTCACGAAGTTAGGAATTAATTTTCTCTCCCAAAAACCCTATTTTTTGCGCCCCTTGAGCCCATTTTTAAATTTATCAAAAATCTGTGATACATAAATTTTTGGCCCTATTTTTAGAAGTAATAAAAGCTTTAAACTGATTTGATATGTACAAAAATTAAGAAGTTATGGGCTTTTTTCGGTTATGACAAAACCCCTCCTTATTTCCATCTCCTTGGTCCGATTTTGCCCATTAACGAACTTAACCGAGATTTTATGCCCCTTGATTTTATGTATCAGCTTGGAAGAGATCTGTGCAGAATTGTGGAAGTTATCGTGTCCAGAAGAAAGTGATATATATATATATATATATATATATATATATATATATATATATATATATAAAGTTTTTTACTGAGGGTGGTTTTGGGTTCTAGGGGTCATGATCGGTGTAGATGTGCAAAAATTTTTCAGGAATTCCAACACAGGAGAGAATGTAATAGGTAGTACTTCATACGAAATCTACTTAAAATAAAAAAAATCCCTGCTGGCCCGGCCTACTGGCGGAGGTAGATTTCGAAGTTAAGTATACTAATTTCACCAGCAAAAACTAAGTCATTATTAGATATAAATCCACTTTAACAGTTACATCTGGCCGCTTTTGACGAGTTTTTATTTAATTTTTATATAATAGCTGGTTTTATCAGAATCATGTTAAGGTGGTATTAAAAAATATATATATACTTTTCCATGCTCAACAACTCGAAATTTTCTGGCACATTTTCAGATTCATTTTTAATAAAAAAAAAATATGAAACTTGCTGACGTGATTTTTGAAAAGATTTATAAGGACATGAGTTTTTATTTTTCTTTCAATTAATTAAAACTTGATTAATAAACAATTATTTTCTCAATAGGGCAATATTTTTCGTTTCTAACACAATCGCTTCGGGAAATTCTGTTAAAAATGCCCACTTTGACATCATTTTTTGAAATATATTCTGCCTCTATCAAAAAATCGATCATTACGGTACATTATATAGTTCCTGAATAAGAGAATCTACCAATCGTATGCGTTTGAGAGCAAAAATGAATTTAAAAATGAGTAAGAAAATAAGCAGTTTGGATTGGAATACACCCATAACCCCTTGGGGACGAGCGACACGTATACGTGCCGCACGAAGCGCTCAGAATCCTTGTTTTTCCTCACCAGTAAAATTTTACTGTAAAATTTGTCTTATTTAGTCAGCGCATTTTCTCGATTCAAGTAGAAACAAATTTCTCTTTTTAAAAAACGGTGACAAAATATTAAAAATTTTGTAAAAGTCTCCCGTCGCGAAGGGGTTAAGAAGATGTTTTTTTTTTTTTCAACCGCTATGTATTTTTTATTTGTTTTTTCTGGAAGAATTGGTCCTATCAAAAACTTGTCTATATAAATGTTGAAGACCATATTAAGAAGATATATGATAAATTCATGGGAATTTTATGTCTTGTGAATTGACGGAGTTATGGAAATTTTTCTTCTTCACCCCCCCCCTTTTTTTTTTTTGTTTTCGTTTTTTATTTTTTTTTTTTATTTTTTTTTGCGGTACGAATTGGCCCTATCAAAAACTTGTGAATATGAAAGTTGTAGATAATGTTAAGGAGATGTATAATAAAATTAATTTGATTTGATATCTTGAGAATTGACGAAGTTAGGAATTTTTTTTTCTCCCAAAAACCCCATTTTTGCGCCCCTTGAGACCATTTTTAGGTGCGTTCGTAATTATATAAATACGTAGCACCTATAGTCGTCGTTCAGTCCGTCCGTCCGTCCGTCCGTCTGTCCGTCCGTCCGTCTGTCCGCATGTAACAGAGCAAAAACTACCCAACCGAATGGTCTGAAATTTCAAATATATGATTGTTGCAAAATTTTGTCGAGCCATTTCAAATTTTATGAAAATCGGATGTATAGTTTAATTACAGGGACAGTCAAAAGTTTTTCTTTACATTACGGCCAATGGGAAAAATTATTGCAAGTGCATTTTAATGATATTAGAGCCTTCCGAATGATCTGAAATTTTAAAGATATAACTGTTGCAAAATTTTGTCGAGCCCTTTCAAATTTTAGGAAAATTG
Organism: Maratus speciosus; assembly: GCA_963932465.1. NCBI lineage: Eukaryota > Metazoa > Arthropoda > Arachnida > Araneae > Salticidae > Maratus > Maratus speciosus. Next base: position 616,609,858 of record OZ010791.1, read on the forward strand.
GATGTATAGTTTAATTACAGGGACAGTCAAAAGTTTTTCCTTACATTACGGCCAATGGGAAAAATTATTGCAAGTGCATTTTAATGATATTGGAGCCTTCCGAATGATCTGAAATTTTAAAGATATAACTGTTGCAAAATTTTGTCGAGCCCTTTCAAATTTTAGGAAAATCGGATGTATAGTTTAATTACAGGGACAGTCAAAAGTTTTTCTTTACATTACGACCAATGGGAAAAATTATTGCAAGTGCATTTTAATGATATGAGAGCCTTCCGAATGATCTGAAATTTTAAAGATATAACTGTTGCAAAATTTTGTCGAGCCCTTTCAAATTTTAGAAAAATCGATGTATAGTTTAATTACAGAGACAGTCAAAAGTTTTCCTTTACATTACGGCCAATGGGAAAAATTATTGCAAGTGGATTTTAATGATATTAGAGCCTTCCGAATGATCTGAAATTTTAAAGATATAACTGCTGCAAAATTTTGTCGAGCCCTTTCAAATTTTAGGAAAATCGGATGTATAGTTTAATTACAGGGACAGTCAAAAGTTTTTCTTTACATTACGGCCAATGGGAAAAATTATTTCAAGTGCATTTTAATGATATTACAGCCTTCGAGATTGGTCTGAAATTTTAAAGATATAATTGTTGCAAAATTTTGTTGAGCTATTTCAAATTTTAGGAAAATCGGATGTATAGTTTAATTACAGGGACAGTCAAAAGTGTTCCGTTACATTACGGGGAATGGGAAAAAAATATTGGAAGTGCATTTTAATGATGTATCAGACTATGCGCTTTATGAAGTGCAAAAAATTATACATTCAGTACAATATGGGGTGCAAAAAATAATTATAAAACTACTTATAGTACGAACGCACCTCATTTGCCCCGTTTGACGAGCAATTTCCAACTTGTTAATTTTATCAAACATCTGTGAAACATAAATTTTTGACCCTATTTTTAGAAGTAATAAAAACTTTAAACTGATTCGATATGTACAAAAATTAAGAAGTTATAGGGTTTTTTCGATTTTCACAAAACCCCTCCATATTTCCATTTCCTTGGCCCGATTTAGCCCATTAACGAACTTGACCGAGATTTTATACCCCTTGATTTTATGTATCAGTTTGGAAGAGATTTGTGCAGAATTGTAGAAGTTATCGTGTCCAGAAAAAAGTGATATATATATATATATATATATAGATAGATAGATAGATAGATAGATAGATAGATAGATAAAGTTTTTTACTGAGGGTGGTTTTGGGTTCTAGGAGTCATAATCGGTGTAGATCTGCAAAAATTTTTCAGAAATTCCAACATAGGAACGATCCCAATAGGTAGTATTTCATACGAAATCTACCTAAAAGTTGCAGAGTGTTAAGCAGATAAAATTAATTAATTTAAGCTCATTTAGTTGTAAAATATAGCAATACAATATTTTTAAAGCCTAATTGTGTACATAGGGTACATACCATAAAATATCAAATTTTAGCCAAAATTTTGAAATTTAATATTTTTTACTATTTTTTCCATTATTAGACCGATATATACGAGGGCTTTTCGAAAAGTAAAGATACGATGGCTCGCATTCCTTAAAAAAATATATTTATTTAGAAAACGTAAGTTACATCTTATTAACTTGATTATTTATTATTTTTCGACATAATCACCCCCGTTATCCAAACATTTGTTAAGTCGGGGCACAAGCTTTTGTATACCACAGTCATAGAAGGTTTCCGCCTATTGTCGAAACCACATTTCAACTTCATCTTTGATCTCATCATCGTCGTGGAATGATTTTCCTCCAAGATGTGACTTCAGGTAACAGGAGACGTCTATTCGCACGAATTGCTTCCTCCGTTCTCTGAAGAAGGGCATCAGAGATCACAGATGGCCGACCTGTTCTTTGTTCGTCATGAACATCGGTCCTACCTTCAGAGAAATGACGACATCATTTCGTTACATTTTGTCGATTCATAATGTTCCCATAAAAAGAAACAATTTCTTTGTGAATATCCGCTGGTCGCTGACCTCTTGCATGAAGAAAACGTATGACGGAGCGCACTTCGCATTTGGCGGGATTCTGAATCGGCTGAACCATTTTAAACACGACCTACTCCAACCAGAATCAACGTTGAAATGCCGAACGACCGCGAGGAGAAAGCTAACGGTTCAAGGTTAACACCTGTGTTGCCAACTTGCTTGCCAAAACTTTTCTTTTCCTCCGGCGCTTTACTTTTCGAAATGCCCTCGTACATTTCAAATAATTTTTTTCATAAAAATAGGGAAAATCGTGCAGTGAAGGGTTAAATTTCTTCTTCCTTCTATTAATCGGAGTAATAACAAGTTAATCTGATCGTGACATTTAATTAAATCAACATTTTTCGTTTTTCTGTTGTAAATGAGCTCCTTGCGAATCGCCGAATTGGCTAGATGCGAAGTGCATGTCATTGTACGAGCAGCCGATGTGCAACTGAACTACGAAAAATTAAGAGAATTGCACAAAAGTAGTTCTCACAGCGCCGCTTTCCGGACGAATATCTCTGTTTTTAAATAGGACCTGAAGCCCATAGTCAAAAACATATATATCGCTATTACAACGCCTCCTTCCGGCGGAATATCACCAATTCCACCTGGGGCCTGCTGACCATAGCCAAAAATATATACTATACTAGCATCCGTCAGACCGAAATATCGGAGTATAGAATCTCATAAACATAAAAGATAATATTTTTTTTTTAATGTTTACTTTCATGTTTACTGTTTAATAGTTTAAAAGTAAGTTTTGAATGACAGCCGTCGAATCTTTATTTTCAATTCAGTTGTCAGTAGCTTCAGTTAATGCTTAAATGCTAATATATCGGCAAGTGCTCCCATCCTTTTAACATGGTCGAGCCTATGCTTTGCGAAAAGTGCTTCAATTAGAACTTTCTCTAAACTACAAACGACATAAGTTGCTTTAACTGACAAATCCTTTTTATTTATCTGAGTTGTTGTTATATCGTTACCCTGAAAATACTCGGAAGGCCTGTGGCTTATTGTTATGCGACTTTCCCACATAGAATTACACAGAATAACTCTTTTTATCTCAATTTACTTTCTTTCAACCGGCATTTTCACAACTTCTGCATATAACGTTACACATATAAAAATATGTGCATTTTTAAAATGTACACTAAATCTACGCAACAGATTAAAAAAAAAAAAAAAAAAAAAAAAAAAGAAAAAAGAAAGAAAAAGAAAAGTAAAATCAGGGATTGATTTATGAGTTTTAGTGAAAGTGATTTCTTACAAAAATTACAAATATACAATAAATCTAGGCAACAGATAAAAAAAAAAAAATCAAGGATTGACTTATGAGTTTTAATGAAAGTGATTTCTCACAAATCTCACAAATGTACACTAAATCTAGGCAACAGATTAAGAAAAGAAAAAGAAAAAAATATATCAGGAATTGTTTTATGAGTTTTAGTGAAAGTGATTTCTCACAAATTATCTTTCAAAAATTTGGTTTGATTTTATGCGTAACTTCATACACTTTTCCATGGTACAATGATGAAAATGGCACAAAAATTGCTATTACATCGTCCCCTTCCGTCAGAATATTTCAAAATTCAAGTGGGAACTGCTGCTGGCCATAGCCAAAAACATATATATCAAATTTGGTTCAATTCTATGCGTATAGATTCAGCAATTTTCGGTGGTACAATGAAGACACACGACACATAGACAGGCAGACATTTTGTATAAACATGCTTTTTGGGTTCGTGACACCTAAAACATGTAAATCCATCGACAACTTGAAGTCAAAAAAATTTCCGATTACAATAATTTGCTCTATTATAGGTAGAAGAAAATAAAAATTGAGAAAACTTAGTTGCAAACCATACCAGTAGAAAACAATCCATAAAAGTGCACTCAGAAGTAATTTCTTCAATTCATGAAAATTTTCCTGGCAGCAGTGCTATAAGGATTTTTCCGTTAATAGACGAATATCCGTTTCTTTTTCTCCGTTACAGGAGGTACAATATACGTCAATGGAAGAAAATGGGGATAAAATGAAAGTTGCTGACCTTGGAATCCACCAGCTACCTTAAGGCTGTTCTCAAATCCAAAGGGTCAACTTTCTGACATAAGTTTTAATTCATTTTTGTTCGGAAACGCATGAAACTAGAAGGTGTTGTTATTCAGAAACTATGTCATCGAACTGTTTTTTTTTTTTTTTTTTCGTTTTCTTGTAAACGCAATAGATCTTTTAGAAAATACAGTCAAATTTGGCATTTTGAACTGAACTTCCGAACGAAATAAGAAAATCCAGTCAATAAGAGGAGAAAAATGCCATGTCACGTGATCAAAATCTCTTATAACTCAATAGGTATTTTATTAATCAAAAAATGGAAAAAACAGTTCAATTCCAAATCGCTTCCATGGTCAGGCTTTTCAATTTTATATCTTTCCGTTAAAAAATAAGGCCCCACCAGCGGCCGAGAGGTTCTGCTCTCGAAGCTGGTAGACGGGAGGTGCTGGGTTCAATCCCAATCGCGCTCGCCGCCCTAATCGTTCGGAGTTTTCGTGGTTTTCTTCGAACCTTGGTTTTCCAAGCGTAAATACGGGCTAGGTTCCCTTAGAAAGACCGCCACGAAGGGCACCCCCCCCCCCCCCTTAGGGCCTATATCCCTCGTGCTGATAATTGGCCGTCATAAACACAACCAACCAACAGTTAAAAAATAAATTTGTAAATGTGTCAAACCGTTTTGCGCTTGTTGAGCAGAGCAGTTGAGGGCAGCCTTAATGTTACGAAATCAGTACTCTAATCACTCGGCTACGGTTGTACGATACCGTGAAACAGCTTGAAGTAAATGTGTTTGCGTCACATGGGTATGGCTTGAATAATTTATTTGAAAAGCTTTGAATTTTGAAAATAATTTCGAGAAGATTTCGTCTTTAATGAGACTGTGGCTGGCGTTTCAATACTTTAGTATTAAAATAGGATAAAAATATGAATTAAAAGTATTTTTATGTAGATTGCTAGACGTAAAATATGAGTATTATATTTTTATGTGAGATTTTTTTTTTTCGAGTAAAATTGATTTTTTTCCGTTTAATATTTTAATTAAAATATCTATTTTAAATGTTTTCATTTAAAATATATTTCAATATTAATATTTGGAAATTTTTCCAGAGAGAAACATTCGCCTTGAATACATAATAATTCGCCTTGAACACCTTGAATAATTTCTCTCTGGAAAAATTTCCAAATATTAATATAGATTCATTTGATGCTGGATTTAATTAAGTGTCTGTGTTTGCCCCATGTTGGTGGCTCACGGAAAATATTCCATCTTGTGCTGCGTTTGTAGCCTTGCCAACTTGTAATAGTGAGAAGTTCCAGGCTGGGTATCGTTCCATGTGGTTTAGCGGTAGAACGTCAGTGCGCTATACTGATGGCCCGGGTTCGATTCCCGGCACGGAATCTTTTTCACTAAGTTGGTCTTTGCGCCTTTTAAGCAAAAATAATTTGAAATTTGATTTTCATTTGAAAATATATTTCAAATTTGAATATATTTTATAACTTTGAAAAATAAATTTTTAATACTTTTAAATGAATGAGAAAATAAATTGTTATTTATTTTTAAATTAGAAAACGTTTCTATTCGTGGTTGCTGGTTTCGTTTTTTATATTTATTTTTTTAATTAAATTACAAAACTTAATTTATAGAGCTAGGGGGCGCGGCCCCCAACCGCTCGCCAACCTCCGTTCAGACACCGCAGTCTCTAAAAGCACGCTAATTTGATCGGCTTTAAAAAGATTTTGGAAGATTGAATTATAATTTAAAAAACAGTGAAGATCTCCCTATAAACGGGTTTATATTCATTTCTCTTTGATTGGGGAATTTTAAGGAAAAATCAGCTGCTGTTAAAAGGTACAATGGCTGTTTTCGTCTTTGATTAAATAAAATCAGTTAAACATTTCAAAATAAGCTAATATAAAATGAATTAATTAAACAGAGTCTTTGTCTCCCGGTATTTTTAAAGAAAGTTCTTTTAAATAAGACATTTTAAATGTATCGTTTTTAATCTGACGTAATTTTCATCAAATTTTTCTTTCCCTTTTTAAAATTCACGTGAAAATACTTTTGTTAGAAATGAAAATATCTTTTGCGCTGTCCTAACAAAAATAGTTGAAAAGATAAAATCAAAATATCAAATAAATGTCTAGAGCAATTTATAAATTTAAACTGTTTTGCAATATTATTTTTTGTTCATTTTACGTAATAAGTGTAATGGGACGTAATTTCTCCTATTTAAGACTTCTAACTCATGTTAATGAATTTATTATTTTACAATATCTTTTCTCTTTCACGTGTAAATATAGTGTAAATATAAATTCACGTCTAAATATAGTTCTTATGAAGTAATTTTATGAAGTAAAGTTCCTGCTTTTTATACGTAATTATTTCATTCTAATTTGAAAGTTTTTTTTTTCTGTTAATAATAGTCACGTGTAAATAAATTTTTAATTTGAAGAAAACATTATTGTTTGAGCTGTTTATACAGTTGGCAACAGTTTAAATTAATACCGTTTTCTAAAATAAGTAAAAAATATCTCTCGAAATGCTGAAAATTTGAATTTAAAATAGAAATAAAACCTCAGAAAATGAGTCAAATTAAAAAAAATAAAGACAGTCTGCAAACCGGAAAATTCTAACGTATAAAATGATCTAAAAATGAATTAATTCCCATGTATAATTTTTGATCCTATAAAACTATTTTAATGGAACTATTTTGTCCCAACTTTAATATTAAATATCTCTTAAAATAATTCTTCGATTTGAAAACTGTCTGCATCAGCGTGTTTATTAAACATTTCTCTATAATAGCACCGATTTTCATATTTTTATATGCAATATTTTTCTTAATATTAACGGAGATAGACCTCCGGTCACAAAAATTTCAAAGCCGGCGGCGGCGGCGGTAACAGCGTAAGTTACTTTTATGTAGAATAGGGAGATTTTTGATTTTTCGTTTTTAAAATGAATTCGAATTTCAGTATGAATAGAGTGAATATGCATGCGTGATAGGAATGAACGGAATTTCTCCTTTTTTTCAGGCTTTCGGGAAGATTTCCGGATAAAATATATTTTCTAGAAGTATGGAAATTATTTGTTAAAACATTAGAAATAATTTAGAGTATATATATTCGAGTTTTTATTTTTATTTATTTATTTATTTATTTATTTATTTATTTATTTTTTTGACAATGTGCATGCAATCTTAATATATTTTTCTTAATTATTATAGGTTATCTTTTAATAATGCTTTAGATCTCCTTACAAAATAAAGGCCCAATAATGAAAAATTATGCTCATATTTCAAATTACTGAAGAAAACTTCCCAAGACTTCTTACAGCAATCAGAACGCAATTAATCTCTCCATTTATGATTTACGTTCATTCCCATTTGATATTAAATTTCGCTCTTCATTGAGGTACATAAAAAATTCTTTTAGGAAATTGATATTTTATTGAATAATTTTAGCAGCATTATAGATTTTTTTCAATTGTGTTCTTAGTTTAGTGAACGTTTTGCTCGCAAAATTGCACTTTCTGCGCAATATTCGTGGCGAAATATTGAAATTGAAATTGGAGCAGAATTAAAATAATTGTGCCTTTAATTTTGAAAGCGAGGCAGGCACATTTTATAATAAATAAACAGACAAATGAGAGTATTATTCGCGCTCAGAGGGTTCCGTAAAATAAATATATGAATTATTAACTGTATTATTAAAAAAACCGTTGCTAAAAGAATAATAAGACTTAGTAAAAAACTATGCGAGGGTGGTTCAATAATTATTGTCCCTAGTGTATATAAAATATTTGTACTGCGATTGTTGTTGTGGAATATCGAAGCCTAATGTCTTAGATGCCTATATGCTGAATTTCAGAACCGTAGCTGCTATATTCACATAGTTTTGGAGGGAGGAGTGAAAGGGGGGAAGTGAGGTTGAAAGGTTGATTTTTAGCTTATGGTGCTAGATTTGTGACAGTGGATGAGACGTAACTTCTGTTGTTTGGACTCGGGATCATACTGATGTAACCACATCTCATCCACTGTCCAAATGTAGCCTCATAAGCCCCGAACCAGCATTTCACCCTCACCCCACCCTCCTTCTTAAAAACTCCCCCCCCCCCCAAAAAAAAAAAATAGGTCTTTAAAACGAATATAAAATTTGCTTAGGTGTCCTTCTACATATCAAAACGAACCTAAACTTTGTTTTTCTTTTTTCAATAGCAATACCTAATTTTGACACCATAAAGAAATTCTACACGCTTTAATCAGCCTAAATTCAAATTTTCATGAAGTTCGCACGATTAGTTTCCGAGAAATTATTTATTTTATAATGAACCTATTTTAGCGGCCGTAATGAAATTGAAATTCCGTACTCTATTTTTGAAATGCTATAGAATGACTATGTCACTTCTATTAATGTATTATTTCCTGCCAATAGCGCCATTTCATTCACTTACAATGTTTCGACTATTTCCAGCCCAAATGTTTCAATAAAATGAGTAATATATATATACTTTTTCAAATTATGCATCATTAATATTAATTACCAGCCCTTAAACCATGATTTTGACGTTTTTTAATCATAACTAGGGGGTTCTGCCCCCTAAGAGCTACACGCGCCAACCCCCCCCCCCCCCCCGTTCAGACAGCGCAAACTTTAAAAGCACGCTTATTTGATCGGATTTAAACATTTTTCGGAAGAATGAATTAGAATTAAAGCAAGTAAAAATTAAATATAAAAAATCAAAAAACCCGACTACGTAAAAAGCGAACTAATTAATTATTTAACTATTTTTTAACCTTAAAGATTATAGCATTTGGTCTGAAACCTAGTTGAACTCAACAGAATAAAACTCAGGTAATGGAACCCCAGAAATCGCTTTAAACGTAATTACATTAGATTAATTTTAACACAGTTAGGGTTAATTAAGGTTAGCTGGGTGAGAAGTTCCACCAGATTCGTCCGGGATAGCTCAGATGGTAGAGCACTGGCGGCTTCAGCCAGGAGATCCCTGTTTCGAATCCTGGTCCGGGCAGTTTTTGCCCAGTTGGAAATTTACTTCTAATATGATTTATTTACCAATTAGTATAATTGTGTTAAAATTAATCTAGACTAAAATATCAGTCAACGTCCAGTCTTTTTCCATTAGTTTTTCTCCTTGACAATAACTTAGGTTTAGCCGAAAGCGCTTGGAGTGTTTTTTATATATAGCTTTAACATCTAGTGCTTTTAATTTTTGATAACCATTTGTACATTTCGTCATGCCTATTTTAGTAATGTATATTAGTAAATCATTTTTTGAATGTTTTCATATTTTTGAATGCAGTAAACAAATCTCAATTTAACGTTCAAATGGTCTATTTATAAAGTCATCTTATTGGCATCTACTATATATACTTTTGGATTCAGCTAAAACTGACGAAATATTCAGTTACATTCAGTTAAATGAGTCTTTATTTAAAAAAAATATATATATTCGACTCAAGTTTTTTTTCTTTTTTTTTTCTTTTACATTTTCTTTCTTCCGTATATAAATAAATGATAAAAAATAAATTGCAAATAACATTGCGAATTTTAAGTAAATAATGTCCTTTTTAACTTATTTTTTTTTAAATAAATAAATAAATAAAAGGTAATTAAAGGAGCAACAGTATTTTTTTCTCCTTAACGAGTAGGTTTACCTGAATTTTTAAAAAAATGCACAATATATATATATAAAAAACAGATGATAAAATCCTTCTTTACATAATATGACTTCTCATTTTTATTCGGAGAAATATTTCAAATATTAAAAAATCCCTGCCGGCTCGGGCCTACAGGCGGAGGTAGATTTCGAAGTTAAGTACTAAATTCTCCAACAAAACTTAAATCAAGATTAGAGATAAACCCAGTTTCTTCACAAAGAGTGAGCTGTATGGAGCTAAACGTTTTGTGAAAATTATAATATACACGAATACACACACGCAAGCATATGGAATAGGTTTAAAAAATGGCTACAAAAAATTCAGAGAGCCTTAAAGTGTTAAAATATGTTAATATTTCCATAGTCGGGTTTTTATCATGTTTTAATACGTTTCTTCAAACTCACATGGCGTTAAATATTCACCTGCTGAGGTCCATTATATTTCCAATATGACGCAATATACATATTTTTTTAATTCGTCAAACTATTTATTTTATTTTGAGTTTTCATGCTGAAATCTTGCTCTAAAAAACTTATGACGTAATATTCAATTTGTTTTCAATTTGTCAAACTATTTAATTTTACACGTGAAAATTTGGCATTAGAAAAGTAATTGTTGTGGTGAGAATTTTATTTTTTTTTTAATTGTTGGCAACTGCTATAACGAAAACTTTTATTTTTTTTTCTGCCATTGTTGTGTAAGAGCTGGTTTTATCAGAATCATGTTAAGACAGTATTCAAAATTTTGAACCCTTCCCATTTCCACCCTCTTGGACCGATTTCGCCCATTTTCAATCCCCGCCGAGATATTAGCCATATCAAAGTTGTTGGCGAGTTTGAGGACAATCCGTGCATAATTGCGACTTTTATCGTGCGGACAAAATTTAGTACATACATACATACATATATATATATATATATATATATATATATAAACTTTTTAGGTGGGGGTGGTTTTGGGATCCTAGGGTCCTATAATGAAAAGTTATGAAGGAATTTTTCAAAAGTCGCACCATAGTAACGACTGCAATAGGTAGTATTTCTTACGAAACCTACCTAAAATGACAATGTGAGGAAATTTTTATTCAGTTGAAAATTACATATTTGGTGATATAAAGTATGAACCTTTTAAGAAATTGCAAAATATTAACCCTTTATCTACTGACGGTACTTATAAGTATCATTAAAATAACTTGTTATAAAATTAATTTAATACATCAATTAGTAGTAATACAGTTTGTTACAGTAGCGATGTTTTCTCTTGCTTTTGCATATTATCAGCTTTCTTGGTGTTGGGATAGGGGATAGGGTATTTTTCAATTCGGAAATATGGAAGTATTTCTATATTTCTATTGTAAGAACATTATATTTGTACATTTCCTAATTCTACAAAATACTAAGAAAAATATTTAAATAAAAGATTTGAGTGGGGTTATAAATATTTTACAAAATCCCTATAAATTCAAATTTAAAGAATCCTTCTAAATCCTTCAATTCTTCTAAAATCCTTCAGAAATTTATTAAATGATTATGTAAATCTTCTAATGTAGTTTCAAAAATTCACGAAAAATGATTTAGAAGATAAAATTTTCATTTATAAGGTACCTGTACCCAATATGGACACCCTAAGGGAAATTGATTTTTTTCACCCCCGTGTACACGTCATAGGACTCCAAAAATATGTGACCGCTATTCCTGGACTGTTGACTATAATTATTAAAATTAGCGACCTTGTAATTATTCTGGTTTAATTTTAATGATAAAAACAAAAATGTTTACAAGTGTCCATATAAGGAACCACCTGTCCCTATTATGGACATGCATGTCCATATTAGGGACAGGTGACTCCTTATTGACCTACTACACAGGGTGTATGGAAGAGCCACTCTTCCAAGGGATTTTAGAGGAGAGGGGATAAAAGAAATATATCTTAAAGTATTGCGGGGGAGGGGGCAACATAGTAAATATCTTCAGAACATGCACTTTAGAAGGGGGTGGGGGGTGTCATTTTCGGTTGTGGATCTTCGAAGACCCATGTAAAGCCCCTCAGTTACTACAAAATATTATGAAATAATATAGTTGGTTTTACTTAGCTTTATTGAATCTGTCTGCAGAATTTACATCTGTTATTACTCAGTCCTCACAGGATGGACAAATAAAAACTTCTTCATCATGGGCGGTAAGTCCCACACAGTCCTCATGGACATATCTGCTGCATGTGATGCATAGCCGCATGTCTGCAACAGCATCAATACTGCATAAGAAGCAGTACCAGCTCTCCTTTGTTGCGGAAGTCAAATCTCTGGTACCTGCGATTTCGCCGACAGATACCCTACTGAGGGGAGGCTTCTTTTGATTTTTCTGCAAGAACATTTTGGAGGATTTTTTTCTTGCAGGATTGGAGGATACAGCAAGTGAATCTGAAGATTCACTTGCTGTATTTCCAATGTGGACATAAGTTGTCCATATTGGGAATCGGGCATACTTCTACTAAATCTTATAATAAATAAACAAAGAAAACATTTTAAAGCAATATATGCAATAGCAATCGAAAATATGTTTCATCAGCTTTCTAAAACCCTCCCCTTTTCAATATTTAAAGTAATTTTACTATATCTAATAAGAATTTAAACTTACCTGTAATTACGATCAACACACCACGAAACAACAAGTTTCCTTCCAAATGGCGAACAGCGCGTTTTTTCCCACTTTCCAGGATTAATTATCTTTTCAACTGCCTTTGTTCACGGACATGTAGCACCATCTCTTGATCAAAATTGTTACTTTTAAAGGTATTAGGGGTGTCCATATTGAGAGCACTGTCCATATTGGGTACAAGTACCTTATATATACAGTATAACTTTGGAAATCTGGCATCGTCGGGACCGAAAGTAAGCCGGATTTTTAAAAAATCCGGATTTCTGAAAGAATATTTCCGACATTCTTAATGGTGCCTTCATGTAACCAAGTGATAATTATGTGAGAAAAAGAGAAATATAAAAAACTTACGTTAGTTGATATTTTTTAGGTTACAAAAAAAATCTGATAAACAGTGAAGTTTTTTCTTCTCATGCAATTTCCAAAACATCGATGTCAATTTTACTCGCTTTAAATTTTTATGTCATATTTTTTGAAAAGAACTTTTCTTTTTATATTAAGAACTCTAGAAATTATAAGCAAAAAACTTGGCAAAATTTGGGACTCTTTTTATAAAAACTTTAATTTATCTACGAGTATACATGCTATCCTCATAAAAATGAACACAGTTTATTACAATAAGCCACTTAATCATAATCAAATGGCGCTAAAAACGGCAAAAAAATTAATATCTCAAAAATAAATTGAGATGCAGTTTTCAAACAGATTGCATTTAAAAGTGCATTTTCCCCCAATACGACGGTATAAAAATTGAAAATGTGCCACGCTTAGAAGTTTAAAAAAATTACAGTAGAGTTACAATGATACATCTACTTTGTTTTACGGCTGGTTTATACAACGGAACGTTATTTTTGAAAGACGACACTTTAATTGCAGGGCGAAAGAAGTAGCATATCGGTGGCTAATAAATGTTGGTAATAATTTAAAATTCATTTAATATTAACAATTATTCCTAAGAAAGAAAAGAGTTCAGCGATTTTCAAAATACATTTTAACATATTTCAGTAAAAGCTGAATTTTTAACTAAATATTTTAAGATAAAAATACTTTTGTGGGAAAAAAAGATAAATCATGCTTCAAGCATCGATTATGAAACACTTTCCAACACTTCCAGAATACTTTTACAATATTTTGCTGTTTGATAAGGTTATTAAGATAAGTTATCATTTTAGAAAACGCATAACGTATTTGAAAAACAGGGAGTAAAAGTACTTCAATTCTTTTGTAAAAAAAAAAAAAAAAAATACAGTGAAACACCTCTCTGTAAGGACCATTTGCCGTTCCCATTGAAAATTGGCCCTTATGAGGGGAGGTCTTTGAATAGGGGTGACAAGGAAAAAAAATTAATATAAGGAAATCAAAACCTATGTAGGTGAAAAAATCTGTTTATTAACATTTTAAAACTCTATACATGGTTGAAAAAATTTCTATTGAAGTTTTTTTACTTTTCATATCTATTTCGCAGACAATTTTGGTTTCTAATGATTCTTCTATTTTATGGGACAAATTACCTAAATTTGCGTCATTTATTAATGATTTAGAATGATTTATTAGTTTATATATTTCTGTTAGCATTTCCTGACATGTGCAAAAATTGTGCTTTAATATGCATTCACAGTTTTAGTAAATGTGGAATCAGTTTTTCTAGATAACCTATTATCCTTTGTGTGCACACAACAAAGAGTCAACTTTCCCTCCAACCCAACCCCTACAGGTTGAGGTGACCCTAACAAAGTGCGAGAAACATCTGTTTGTCTCACTTGTGGAAAAGTTTGTGGTCCTTCATTATGTTACTAAAGTCTCCCCATCTCCTCTGCCTTTTTTGTTGCAAGTGCAGTTGTTTGCTGAATTCTTACCTTTTGTTTCAGGAATTCAATACACCTGTTTAGGATTTAAGGCACATGTGAAAAAAATTGGCCTTTATGAGGTGTAGTTGCGGCCACTAATAGGAGTAAATTTAACATTTTGTCTATGGGAAAATTTTTCGTTCCCAATAATGTTGGCCTTTAATAGAGGTGGCCATTGAATAGGGGTGGCCTTTAAAAGAAGTTTCACTGTACTTGAATTCTTTTGTACATGTGTACATTTGTTTGTATATTACCTACAGATTTTTATACACGAAACGTGTTACGCTAAAACTAAATTCAGAAAAAGAAAATACGCTAAAACTACTAAAATTACACTTTTAGAAATTATATCTCATAAGCGATCATTTATCCAGTTCTTCGTGCGACCCTGTATTTTATTTACATTCTACAAGCATCTCTTATTATGCTAAATTTAGTTCAGTTAGAAAATGCATAACTCGATTTAAAACCACCTTTAAGCAATTCACGCTCATATTCAGTAATGCTTAGGAAATCCTTTATGTAGCCCTGTATATGATCTAGGGTATTTATATATACCCCGTAATATGCAAAATTTAGTAAAACTTAAAAACGTATATCACAACTGAAAACGCATTTACAGCAGTACTTCGGATACAGTATAGTATCCGATTTTTTTTTTTGTGTCACTGTAAATGTACAGTAAATGATTACAAATCAAATTCTACAGGAAGTAAACCTCAGTAATATTACAATATATTTGAAATATCATAACATAATTAAAATACACTGCGAACAGTTTAGCTCCGTAGACCATTACGTAATGAAATTTTTTTGTGTGTCCTTTTAAATATATAATAAATTCTTTGCACCCTATATTCCGTAGAATTCTTGCAGTTCATAAATCTATATCAATTTCATTATGTCTGATGGAACAACATTAAAATGCACTTGAAACTATTCTTTCCCACTGACCGTAATGTAACGGAATACTTTTCTTTGTCTCTGTAAATGAACTTTAAATGCTATAGTCTTCATTTTCAATGGGGATCATTCCACAGTTAATGCCAATAACACTTTATAATTACACAGCAATCAGAGTATATTTACGAGAGTTAGAGCATACACGAACGAATAGATGGACAGACCAATCGAATGCATAAACACTTTTCAACTGCACTGTAAAAAAAAAAAAAAAAAAAAAAAAAAAAATACGACCAGTTTTCCTGTAGGAATCGGAAAAATAGTTGCCCTTATCGTACCGGAAAAATTTCCGACTCACCTCGGAATAAAATCCGTGAAATCGTAATAAAATCCGTAAAATACCGTTTTATTGACTATTTCCTTTTTTTTACGGATTTTATTCCGAGCTGGGTCGGAAAATTTTCCAGTACGATAAGGGCAACTATTTTTCCAATTCCTACAGGAAAACTGGTCGGATTTTTTTTTTTTACAGTGTAGGTTGGAAAGTGTTTAAAAAAGCTGCTTAACCCTTTCAGGGTCAAGTAATTGTGTTAGTTTAATGTTGAATTCACATCGGAACTTTAAAAAAAAAATTATTTCAAAATAATGAAAAGCAGCTTTACGATGTTTTTCTACAAAAATTGTGGTAAGAAAATTTAATTAAAAGTTTCTAGAGAAAATTTTGATTAAAATTAGGTTGTATATAATATGTCCCAGCGTCCCTCAAGGGGTTAAAAAGAAATTTTTTATTCAATGATATAAAATGGATCAAACAGTACATAAGAAAATATATTTATTGGGATAAATGCAAAAAAAAAAAAAAAAAAAAAAAATTAAAAAAAAAATCTTTAAACAAAGCTTTAAAATTTATTTAACATTTTTTATTTATTCCTGAAAACCGAATTATACATTAAAAACTAATTATATTAAAAAACAGATAATCATATGAAAATATTATTATTTATATCTCCCCCTCCCCCCCCTCAATCAAACCCAGATTCCAATGTCAGAAAAGAACTTTTCGATTATATTTTCCTTTACGGGGTAATCCAGATGAAAAACTGTTTTGCATTTCGCAAGTCATTATAGCCAATACTCAGGAGTAACGTTAAAAAAAATCTGGGTTTAGAGAACAAAGGGGTAGCAAAATCCCCAGTTATTCATCATTCACGGATACTCTCTCTGATTAGAAAATTTTCTGCCGAAGTGAGATTAACGGCATAAGTAGGAGACAGGTGAAGAGTTAACTCTGTAAATGATGGGCTCTTTCACAAATAAAAGACGTTAGAGAAACTTTCTTTTTACTAGAAATAACTTTTGGTTTATTTTTAAGCTGATGTATCAGTCGAAGCAATTAATTACGCAAAACTGTGCAGTAATAAAATTTTAAAGCCTTTGTCTTTTACGAGGTCTCATGTTTAAATACGAATAAATATTTTTAATTACAGTAGAACCTCGATTATCCGAAGTAATTGGGACCGACCCTCTTTCGGAAATTGAGAATGCTTCAATTTTAAGATTAATGAGAAATATATGCAATATTTCGTATTATGGTAACAAGTGCTTAATAAAAATAAAGCAACAGCAAAATAGAAACAAGGATAAATTACCTGAATTTTAATTTTGAAATCAAGTACCTTTTACATATATCACGAGGGTTTGAAAAAATATTTTGTTTATCACAGTTTCGATTGTCTTTACTTTGAAGCTCTATCACGGAGTTTTTTAATATTATTAGTTCACCCGTACCACAGTCTTTCTGCTGCTCCAGCCATGCCAAACCTTTTGCAA
Source organism: Maratus speciosus (assembly GCA_963932465.1). Classification (NCBI taxonomy): domain Eukaryota; kingdom Metazoa; phylum Arthropoda; class Arachnida; order Araneae; family Salticidae; genus Maratus; species Maratus speciosus. Next base: position 616,626,853 of record OZ010791.1, read on the forward strand.
AACATTCAAATACTTCAGAATTGCTAATTCGTTCATTTTCTTCGTTCCACTACGCAGCTTACAGAAGCTCAAGTTAAATTCAAAAGAATTCTAAGAAAGGGGATCGAAAATTTTTATATGCATTCGTAGTTCGGAAAGGACCGCTTGCACACAAGGAATATGGTAGTTTAAAAAAAAAAAAAACTTTTCAAAATGGATGTGATAGTAAAAAAAAAAAAAAAAAAAGAAAAGAAAAAAATCTTTAAAAATGGATTTCGGTTAATCGAGAGTTTCTGTTAAAAGAGTTTCGGATAAAAGAGGTTCTACTGTATTGTGAAGCTCTGAACGTAGATATATCCTTGTAATCCGAATATTAATCATTGTGCTTAAAAATATTATTAATCTACTATAATTTATTTTCTCTATAATTTTAATATTAAAATTTGCATATATAACACTCAGTTATTATCTTTATATCAATAAGATTCAATGTCTAGGCTTAATCTTAAGATACGTTTATTATAAGTTTTGTTAGTTTCCTATTTTATCAGAATTATGTTGAATTTTTTCTTTCTTCTATCTTCACAAGAAGTAAGCATTGGATTCGTGAAAATTGTCGACTTCCGTTTTTCGACAGATTTATACGTTTTGGAAGGTCCTGAACACGATTTGACTATTTTTAGAAAATGTCTGTCTGTGAGTCTGTCTGTCTGTATGTAACACAAATTTTGTATATGCTTTTTCTCAAAAACTAATGCACGAAATTTAATAAAAATGTTTATTCAGTTAATCCCTGATATAAATTGGTGTTTATTAGTTTTTGGTGTAAATCACCCACAAGGTGACACTGCTATGCTGCATTTTACAACATTTCTGCAATAGCTATATTTCAAGAACAAATGCACGAATTTTTATGAAACTTCGGATTCAGGTATACCTTGATATGAATTGATGCTGATTTTGTTTTGGTGTAAGTCGCCCAACAGATGGTGCTGCTATGTTGCATTTTTCCTGATTACCGCAATAGCTCTGTCTCAAAAACTAATGCACAGATTTTCATTTCATAATCAGCTATGCCTTGATATGAGTAGTTGCTGATTATGTTTTGGTGTAAATCGCCCAACGGGTGGTGCTGCTATGCTGCGTTTTCCATGATTATCGCAATAGCTCTATCTCAAAAATTAATGAACGGATTTTCAGTTCAGATTCAGATATGCCTTGATATGAGTAGTTGCTGATTATGTTTTGGTGTAAATCGCCCAACAGGTGGTGCTGTTATGCTGCATTTTCTATGATTATCGCAATAGCTCTATCTCAAAATCTAATGCACGGATTTTCATCAAACTTCAGATTCACTTAAGACATTCACATAAGTTGTCGGATTTTGGTGTTAATCGCCGAACAGGTGGCGCTGCTATGCTGTATTTTTCACGATTTTTGTAATAGCTGTATCTCAAAAACTGATGCACGGGATTTAATCAAACTTTATATTATGTAACAATTTCACATAAATACATCCTTATTAGGTTTGGGTGTTATACAACGCGACAGGTGTCGCTATTATGTCCCTTGGGTTGGAAATTTTGGTTGCAAACATCTAAGAGGGTGGGGGCCGAAGTTCAGTGATTTGTTTGAAAGATGAGATGCTTGTATCTTCTTTTTAACTTACAATTCATTGAACCTATACTTTTAGAATCCTCATGATGGGGATAGATTATCATTTACTTTTGGTACTGCGATTCCAAATTTTCAAAGATTATCATGTATTGTATGAGATAAAAGAAAATTTTAGGATTGGCAAAACGGCCGACTAGATTTAGTTTTTGCGATTAAAAGAAAAATATCTACATTTTTATTTAATTACTACAGTCGAACCTCTATTTAACGAAGTCGCTAAATCCCGGAAAGTTCGTTACACAGAATATTCGTTAAATAGAGATTCACCTTTTAAAATGCTTTAAACTACATAAAACAAATTTTAAATTCATAAACACTAAATATTTTTACTAAAAGTAATTAACCCCATTTTTTATAAAATTATATCGATTTGTTTTATTTATTTTACCCACCAATATCCATTATAAATTCATTTTTTCGATGCGTTTAAAACTTTGAAATCTGCATGGAAAACAAAACATTGTCCGGGAATACACTGTATTTTCTATTTAAAGTAAACATTAAAATTAACGAATTTTAATGGCATTATCGTATTTATTATTATAACAAATAGTTTTAACCATACATTAACATATGCATCCTTAAATTTAATTTCTCAAAAACTCTGTTAATTTTGCCTGAGTTTTTTCTTTTAAAAAGTGCTTTCTCTGATAATACGTCTCGCATCTTTGCAGTGCACCAAAAACCCCTTCATGCGTTATTCTCTTCTAACTATAATCCGCGTCGGATTGTTTCAAATGATTTTAGCATTTCATCATACAAAATTTTGTTAATTCCTGAATAATGATCATTTCCATCATCATCATATTCGTCTTCATCGCAATTCATTGCTGTATTGTTTTTATTTTTCACACTGTCGGAAATATCCAATTCGGATAGTGTTTACGAGGTCTCAATTTTAGAATTAAGTGAAATACAATCATCATGGTTAATTTCTTCTTTTTTTCTCGCTGTATCCACATTTTTTTTAAGTTACTCTAAGGAATTATCGTCTTCGTCTTCCGCACTTACCGAATTCTCACTGCTGACAAAGAAGGCGCCTGGTAAAACCAGTTCAAGGCCATTGAACATCATAAAATGTATTTAAAGAAAGAATAAGTTTGAAATGTCCAGAAATATTTTGAGAAATGGGGAGAAAAGAAAAACTGATCACAAGAAAAAGTTCGTTAGATAGAGAATGCACTTGGCTATTTGGAGGTTATTTTACGAAGAAATTCACAAAATGTTCTTGGTTCCAAGGAAAAGTTCGCAAAATAGAGAAATTCGCAAAATAGAGGTTCGTTAAATAGAGGTCCGACTGTACTTTCACTGAAATATCTCTGTATAAATATGGAAATTACGCCATGTATCTCACAGTTGCAATGCCAGCAAGAACGTAAGTTTTTTTAGGCTAGTAATCGCATGTTAATAACTTAACCCATATTTAGACAAGCATTGAAAATTCTTTTTTTTTTGGGGGGGGGGAGGGAGACATAAATTATGGTTTAGCTTTATAAAGACACAAAGAAAGACATCAAATTGTAAAACTAACCAAAATTTTATTATCTTCAAATTTACAGGATGTCCTATATAAAGGATTATCGTCACATCCACTGCTATGACACTATTCTTACTTTCTTAAACCTTTACAAGAAGAAAGTATTGGATTCGTGAAAAATTTCGACTTCCGGTTTTCGATGGATTTATACGTTTCAGAATGGCCTGAACACGATTTGATAGTTTTTAGAAAATGTCTGTCTGTCTTTGAGTCTGTGAGTCTGTCCCTATGTATGTGAAAAAAATTTTGTGGGCGCTCTATCCCAAGAACTAATTCACGGAATTTCACAAAATTTTAGATTCAGTTAGACCTTGATATATACCGGCACTGATTAGTTCTTTATGTATGTCGCCCAACAAATGGCGCTGCTATGCTGCATTTTTCACGATTACCGCATTAGCTCTATCTCAAGGACTAGCGTATGAATTTTCATAAAACTTCAGACTCAATTAATCATTGATATGAATTGATGCTGATTACGCTTTGGTGTAAATTTCTCAAGAGCGGGCGCTAGTTTTCTGCATTTTTTTTTTTTTAATTTTTGCAATATCTATATCTTAAGTACGAATTTTCATGAAACTTCAGATTCAGGTAAACCTTGATAAATATTAATACTGATTGTGTTTCGGTGCAACTTTCCCAACAGGTGGCGCTGCTATGCTACATTTTTCACGATTTCCGCAATAGTTCTATCTCAAGAAATAATGCACGAACTTTCGTCTAATTTCAGATTCAGCTAGACTTTGACCGCAGGGGTCTCTCTAAACTTTTTCACCAGGGTCCTGTTTTTGTGAAATTGTGGTCAGCTTTTAGGTAGCTTTCATTTCAAAAAGCTACCTACTGCAGCCGTTCGGAGGAAAGCGATTTCAAAAGATTTTGGTATATTTTCATCGATCATGACCCCCAGACCCCGAAACCACCCTCCGTTCAAAATTGATATACACATATATATATATCTTACCTTTGTCACACTGTAACTCTCGTATTTATGAACCGATTTGGATGTAATTCGGTGTGTACATAGTACATACCAATGTCTCGCCCGAATTCGTTGGCCAGCTTCATCCGCCATTTTGTTTCAAAAGGACGGCCATTTAAAAAATTTAAAAAACTTTAAATCTTGAAATGTGGTATCAAAAAATTAAAAATGGAAAAATATTTTTTTTCTTATATATTTGACCTTTATACAAAGATTCTGGAGCAGTTTTTGTTTCGTCTATATCTTAAAAAATGGCTGAGTTATAGCATTTTGAATTTCTAGCGTGGCTGACATTTTGAAAGGTCCTGAAATTTGTCGCGCGATAAAAGGCGTATTTATGAACCGATTTCGATGAAATTCACTGTGTACCTAGTAAATACCAATGGCTCGACCGAGTTCGTTGTCGAGCTTCATCCGCCATTTTGTTTCAAAATGGCGGCCATTTAAACTTTAAAAAAAAATTAAAATTTAAAATGTGGTACCAAAAAATTGGAAATGGAAAAATATTTTTTTCTTTTGTATCTGACCTTTATACAAAGATTCCGGAGCAGTTTTTGTTTCGTCTATATCTTAAAAAATGGCTGAGTTATAGCATTTTGAAATTCTAGCGTGGCTGACATTTTGAAACGTCCTGAATTTGTCACGCGATAAAAGGCGTATTTATGAACCGATTTGGATGTAATTTCGTTTATACATAGTACATACAAATGTCTCGATCGAGTTCGTTGGTCAGCTTCATCCGCCATCTTGTTTAAAAATGGCGGCCATTTAAATTTTTAAGAAAAATTTAAATTTGAAATGTGGTACCAAAAAATTGAAAATTGAAAAAATATTTTTTTCTTATGTGTTTGACCTTGGTAAAAAGATTCGGGAGCAGTTTTTGTTTCGTCTATATCTTAAAAAATGGCTGAGTTATAGCATTTTGAATTTCTAGCGTGGCTGACATTTTGAAACGTCCTGATTTTTGTCACGTGATAACAGGCGTATTTATGAACCGATTTGGATGTACCCTTGTGTATACATAGTACATACAAATATCTCGACCGAGTTCGTTGGCTAGCTTCATCCGCCATCTTGTTTAAAAATGGCGGCCATTTAAATAAATTAAAAAAATTTAAAATTTAAAATAAGATACCAAAAAATTGGAAAATGAAAAAGATTTTTTTCGTATGTGTTTGACTATAATACAAAGATTCCGGAACAGTTTTTGTTTCGTCTATATCTAAAAAAATGGCTGAGTTATAGCATTTTGAATTTCTATTGTGGCTGACATTTTAAAACGACCTGATATTTGTCACGCGATAACAGGCGTATTTATGAACCGATTTGGATGTAACTTGGTCTGTACATAGTACATACCAATGTCTCGACCGAGTTCGTTGGCCAGCTTCATTCGCCATCTTGTTTTAAAAGGGTTGCCATTAAAAAAAATTTAATTTAAAATTTAAAATGAGGTATTAAAAAATTGGAAAATGAAAAATGTTTTTTTTTTTCATGTGTTTGGCCTTGATACAAAGATTCCGGAGCAGTTTTTGTTTCTGAAAATTTGTTCTTTTGTTTATATCTTAAAAAATGTTGAATTATAGCACTTTGAATTTCTAGCATGGCTAACATTTTGAAACGATCTTGTATTTGTCACGCGATAACACACGTATTGGCCTATTCGGATGTAAGAAGGCATGTGGATAGTATGCATCAGTATCTCGACCAAGTTCACTGGCCAGATTCATAAGCCATCTTGTTTCAAAATAGCGGCCATTAAATTAAAAAATATATATATTTAAAGTGAGTTGCAAAAAAATTAGAAATTGAAAAAGGTTTCTTTCTTAAGTATTTGACCTTTATATAAGGATTTAGGAGCATTTTTTGTTTGTCCTTATCTTAAAAAATGGCTCAGATGTAGCAGTTTCAATTTCTAATGTGGGTGACATTTTGAAAAATCTGTTTTTTTTTTTTTTTTTGCCTGCGACAGCACTCGTATATATCAACCGATTTCCGATGTGAGTGAGCATGTGCACAGCAATTACTAAGGTCTCGACCAAGTTCACTGGTTAGCCTCAGCCACCATGTTGTCTTAAAATAGCAGGCACTTTAAGAAATCGCCAAATATAAGTTACTAAAGAAAAGCAGCTTGGATGAAGCTGACTAATTTTGCGAAATTCTCATTCATTATATTGATAAAAATTAGTATTGAATTTCCTATATTCGGTTTCCACTAAATTGAGCTTCGTGTGTTTGAATAATATAAGTTGGCTTTTTTTAAAATAAGGAATATGAAAACTGCCTCTTCCTCCCGGCACTGGCCGGAAGGACTTTTTACAATTGTGGAAAATCTAGTCATAATATTGTGAATGTGAAATAATCTTTATATTCAGGTTCTTGTTTATGCATTTTTAAGAAGATATATGTATGTAAAATACACTTATTTTCTTTGCATAGGTAAAAGCGACAGGTCAGATATTTTACTTTAAATGATTAAATTTTTCAAAGATTCAGCTTAGAGATAGAAAAATTTTGTGAAAGGCCTATTTTTAAGATAAAGAATTTTGTTAAGAGTCCTTTTTTGAGATAATAATTTTTGTGAAGGATCCTGTTTTAAAATGAAAAATTTTGTGAAGGTCCTTTAAAGGACCCAATTTTTTGCCAAACAGTTCCCTGACAAGCAGTTGCTTATTAGGTTTTGAAGTAGTGACACGTATGAGGTAGAATAAAGTTTTGGGATTGGTACATCCAGGGATGCATCGCTGCGCAACAAATGACTGATTTTCACCACTAAATTTTAATAGTATTCTTCGCCTTATTAAATCTCAGAAATTCTGTCATTAAATAAGGTCAAGAATACTATAAAAATTTAGTGGTGGCAATTAAGCGCATGCATCCCTGAGTACATCCGACTAGTTTTTTTCGTACTCAAACTCCTTTTTTCAAATGAAATGGTAAGAAACATTTCAAACAGAGTCCAACACCACATTTTTTAAGATATTTTTTATTTTATTTTATTTTATTTTATTTATTTATTTTTTGTGCAATCATGCAGTTGACAACCACATTGTCTTCCGTTCTGTCACAATTGGCGGCCTATTTTTAAAATTTATTGCAAATATATTTTTAAAACTTAAAAATTAAGCCAGAATAATTGATGATTCTTTCACAGTATTGTAATAGTTAAACAAAAGCAATAACACAAATATTTATAAGTATGAGCTAGAAATTCATGCTGCCTTACATATAGGACAATGGTCAAATATATCTTAACACTTGAACGCCCGGAAATTTTACCCAACCTTAACCCTATCGCGACGAAAGCAATTTTTTAATCTTTTACCACCGGTTTTTCAACGCAGAGCAATTTATGGAGCAATTCGAAATGGAGCTAAATGAGAGTCAAATGGAGTCTGAAGTCTCGAAGTTCTCGAAGTAAGCCGGATAGCGATGGCCCGAGGTCGATCCCTGTGCCGGTCTACGGGCCGGACGGTGTCGCTGGGCAAAAACTAGCTAATGTGGTAGGACCCCATCCACCAATTGACTAAGAGGGAGCCTAAGGTGAGAGAGCGGGCTTTGTAGAGGAAAGGTCTCGGTGACTCACTATTGACGACGGGGCTCGCTGGACCTCCATGCAGGGTCTCCCGGTGCAACCGAAGGGTGAGCGGTTCGGACAGCGCCTGATGTACTTTTTGCGTCAGGTGGCTCATCCCGCCGGTATCCGCAGCTGGAGCAGTTGTAAGCCGACCCTAAGGTGGGTAGGGTTTGGTGGTGCCCTCGTTGACCAGGGAGCGGTCGCAGAGGGAGGCCAGTATGGCTCTGGTTACCCGATGTCGTGCCATAAACCCTGGGAGGAGGTCAGCCGGCAGGTCCGCCATTGAACACTATCTCTGGAGTGAACCGGGCCGGAGGCTCGCCGGCTAACGCGGCGACGCTTCGAACCTTGGGGGAACTCTTGGTCCGACCCAGATCCTGCGTGCCTGTGCGCTACTAGATTTTACCGCGATCAGTGGTGAGGATCCAGCGGTGTCTCAAAATAACTTTCGAACGCAACTAACAGGTAGCGGTCGGTCACTGAACGGGGTCAGGGGCATTCGTGACTGGGTACATTCGGCGGCCGTGAGGTAAGGTAGTGGGGGCCGGGCTCTCGCCGTTCTCCACCCCCGTGTAGAGTCGAGTTGTGGGGAACCGGCGGGACTCCGGACCCTCCGACCCCCTAGCGAGGCGGCGTCTATCACGTCTAGGTGGAGCTTTCCGTGCCCGCCTGGTGTCTCTAACGGCACCTAGTCTGCTCTCTCTGGCTCCCGGCGTGATCCGCGAGGGTTGCGTCGGTCAAGAGGATAGATTGGACGAAAAGTCCGGAGGATTGACGCTTTACGTCCGGAGGGGATTTCCCCACCCCTCCAGGGTCTTCCGCTAGAGGCACCTTCACTTTCCATCGGTTGGCATATATGTCTTTGCCGGAAAATGGTAGTTGATCTTATGAGCCCTCCGTAAAGCAACTCCGACTCGGGAAACCACCTGTAGGTTCATGGGCACGACTCTTTTATAGGTGTTCGGTTCCTGTGGGCTGTCGGATCCAGGTGGGTAACCACGAGAAGGACCATTTGGCTCTTCTAGCTGGGTGGTCAGAATTTTCGTATGCGACCGATTCATCTCTCTTTTGGGAATAACCGGCGTGACGTGCGCTGGGCAGTGCGCCGGTCTGACCGGAGCTTTCGTGAGGGCTGCCTTGATGGGGCACACCTGGCGGCGACCTTCTGGACCCGTCGCGGGGTTTGCCTCTCGGGTAGTTCCAAGCGGGGGCAAATGGGCTTGTGAAAGTCTAGGCTCGGGGCGTAGAACCCCCATGTTATCCAGGTTCTACTATATATTCCAATTCTAATCATTCGCCGTTTCCTGCCTTCTATCTTAACAATTTTATTAGCACTAGAATGACGGTGAGGGGCCATTTTGGCCCCTCACCTATCACTATATGGATATATTTCGATTCAAACCAGAAATTTCGTTATGAAATAAGTTTAAAATAAACAAAGGAAGAAAGGGCTAATTAAATAAATAAAACAGTTTTAAATAAAAAATCTGGTATTAAATATTTTTATAAAACTTGAGTAAAAATTACCGTCTTTCTAGTGTTAATAAAAAAGAGTATAATTAAATGTTGTACCATTGATTTTTCTTCGAAATAAGAAAACTGAAATTTGCAAAATTTTATTTTAAAATTTCGCAAACTTAGAAAAAGAAGTAGGGAAAAAAAGGTTAAAACGAGATTCAAAATATTTCAATTATTACAAAACGTCAAGCCTTAGCTAAATGTAATTTATAGATATGCATACACTTCTAATTACTGAATTATTATGTTACTTACAAAGTACTGATTTTTATGTGAAACTATTATTTAGTGATAGTCAAACTAAATTAGTTTTAAAGGTCACCTCAATTATTTATTTTGTCATCTCAGATCGAAATGTTTCGTATATTTTGAGCGAAACAAAAATCTGAACTAATGTATGGATACTGAAAATGCCATCAAAATAGAGCTTGTGATAATGCCAGTTTTATCCTGAGGCTAACCCTCATTACAAGATAATTATTTTCTAAAAATTAATTCTAAGTTTCTATTCATCTATTTAACGAAAAGGATACGTAGTTGTAGAGAATTAATGAACAAAATTATTTGAAACATTGAAGAGGATGTAGTATATTTTGAGCTTCAAAAGTTGTACTTTAGATAATCATCTTCTAGAGAGATTTAAAATGTTTCATCTGATTTACGTAAGTATATAACATAGGTATTGAAAAAAAAAAATGATGTGTTGTACAAAGCACAACATATATCGAATCTTGTGAAAATTAATGAACAAAATTATTTGAAGCAGATGGAGAAAATGTTGAAATCCAAAACTTGTACTATAAATAATCAACTTCTAGAGCGATTTAAAATGTTTCATGTGATTCATACAAGACATAGATCTCGAAAAATAACCGTGTGTTGTAAAAAAGCACAAAAATGTATATGGAAAATATTAGATTTGAAAATTAATGAACGAAATTATTTGAAGCGGTTGTTGAGCTACAAAACTTGTACAGTAAATAATCAACATCTAGAGATATTTAAAAGATCTCTGATGTAGGTATATGACATAAATATTGAAAAATAATTATGTGTTTAAAAAAAGCACAAGATATATAGAGTCTTGTGAGAATTAATGAACACAATTATTTGAAGCCAATGGAGAAAATTTGAAGCTTCAAAACTCGTTTGGAAAATAATAATGCTCTGGAGAGATTTAAAATGTTTCATCTGATTGATGCAAGTATATGACATAGATATTGAAAAATAATGATCCGTTGTACAAAGCACAAGATATATAGAATCTTGTGAAAATTAATGAACAAAATTATTTGAAGCAGATGAGAGAGATTAAAGCTTCAAAACTTGTACTATAAATAATGAACATCTAGAGAGATTTAAAAGGTTTCATCTGATTAATTTAAGTGTATGATATAGATATTGAACAACAATCGTCTATTGTAGAAAAGCACAAGCTATATAGAATCTTATGAGAAATAATCATCAAAATTATTTGAGGTAGATGGAGAAAATTTTTAGCTTCTCATCTTGTACTTTAAATAATCATCTTTCAGAGAGGTTTAAAATGTTTCATCCGATTAATATAAGGGCATGACATAGATGTGGAAAATAATCGTGTGTTGTAAAAAAGCATAAGATATGTTAAATCTTGAGAGAATTAAGGAACAAAATTATTTGAAGCAGATCGAGAAATCTTTGAGATTCACAACTTATTTTCTAGAGAGAATTAAAAGGTTTCATCTGATTCATGTAAGTATAAGGGTGATTCAAAAAGTAAGGTAACAAAGTCCTCTAGGAGAAAAACTTTATTCACGAATTCAAACAGATACTTAACATAGTAAGGCATTGGTACAGTCGTGGAAAAAAAAAAGTAAACACCCCCTACTAACTCCTCAACAAATCATCGTAGAAGAAAGTTACTGGTACCGAACGATTGGAAATAAAGTCTACTTTTAAACGATGTATATAAAATTTTCTTAGGGGGTCATCTACATATTAAAACGAATCTAAACTTCATTTTTTTTCAATGGCAATACCCAATTTTAATAAGATATTTCAAATCTTCGGTTCAAACTATGCCTAGACACCAAATTTCAAGTCATTTGAATGATAAGTTTTTGAATTATAAACATTCAAAATTTAATGCTTCTAATGTTAAATTACATTTTCATATTTGTACTTATATCTCCCGAAATTATGCTCCTAATGTGCTAATTTTTTTTTTTTTTTTGTAGTAATAATACTAATATACCCAAACATAAATAAGCTGAATTTGCAATTTTTATAATTTTATGATATGAATTATGAGTTATGAAATTAATATTCAAAAAAATTATGAATTGCAACCTACAATTTTTTTGATGGATATAGATTTATTAAGTCCTGCTTTATGGAAATTCAAAAATTTCACATTTTTCTTCCAAGTAGTTTTCAAATTATGATTAAAAAACGGCAAAATGATGGTTTAAGGGGCCATCTATGATGGAAGTGAGTAGACATTTTGAAATTTATTTTCCTGTACTGTAATCTTTCATTGACTCCTTGAGTGGCGCTTAAGGTGCCTTGATCAAGGAAGCGGCTCTCTGGGTTAACAATCCAGTACGGAACTTCAATTTGGATACATCCCTTAAAATACGCTCATTTTAAAATAATTAATTTCTCGGAAACTTATTGTACGAATTGCATAAAAATTCGTTTTTAGGCTAATTGAAGGGTGTAGAGTTCATTTATGCTGTCAGAATTGGGTACTGCTATTGAAAAAAACAAAGTTCTGGTTCGTTTTAATATGTAGATGGCCCCCTAAGCAAATTTTATATACATCATTTAAAAGCAGACTTTATTTCCAATCGTTCGGTACCAGTAACTTTCTTCTACGATAATTTGTTGAGGAGTTAGTAGGGGGTGTTTACTTTTTTTTTCCCACGACTGTACATATTACTTCTCCACGTCGTCACCATGGTTATCAAAGCATTTGCTCCATCGGTACACCAACGTATCGAAAGCGGCGAAGTAGAAATCAGCGTAAAGGTTGTGGAGCCACAGACACACGGATTGCTGAACTTCGTCATCGGTTCTGAAATGCCGACTTCGCAGGTGCTTCTTCAATGGTCCGAAGTGATGAAAATCATTTGGTGCGGTGGCCGGGCTGTATGGTGGATGTTCCAATACTTCCCATCAGCTGTTCAGATAGGATTCTCCCGCAGCAAATTTTGCCCCCGATAGAGGGTTTGCTTACCTTACTTCTTGAACCCCCGTCGTATGTACCATAGATATTGAAAAATGATCACGCGTTATGAAAAAAAAACCAACAAGCTGTATAGAATCTTGTGAAAATAAACCTATGTAACCCATACATTCTTGTGATAATCACCAAATTGCGTTTATCAAATATTTTTTTAGTAATTTGCAAAATCGCTTATGTGAATTTTTAAGTAAAGTTGCTATAATCATAGTACGTCTCTCTCTATTCTAAAAAAAAGTAACTAACGCTGTCACCGCCGCCGATTTTGAATTAGGTTTTCTTCGTTAATATTAAGCAAAATATTGCATACAAAAATATGAAAATCGGTGGTATTATAGAGAAATGTTTGATAAATACGCTAATGCAGATAGTTTTCAAATCGAAGTATTATTTTAAGAGATATTTAATGCTAAAGTTGGACAAAATCGTTCCATTAAAAAAGTTTTATAGTAGCAAAAACTGTACTGGGAAATTTAATCATTTTTAGATCATTTTATGCGTCAGAATTTCCCGGTGTGCTGACTGCATTTAGTTTTCTAATTTGACTCATTTTTGAGGTTTTATTTCTATTTTAAATTCAAATTTTCAGCATTTCGAGAGATATTTTTTACATATTTTAGAAAATGGTATTAATTTAAACTGTTGCCAACTGTATAAACAGCGCAAACAATAATATTTGCTTCAAACTAAAAATTTATTTTACACGTGACTATTATAATTAGAAAATATAAAAAGCAGGAACTCATTGAAAATTACGTCATAAAGACTATATTTACACGTGAATTTTAAAAGAGAAAGAATATTGTAAAATAATAAATTCATTAACATACGTTAGAAGTCTTAAATAGGACAAATTACGTCACATTACACTTATTACGTAAAATGAAGAAAAAATATATTGCATAAACACAGTTTAAATTTAAAAATTGCGCGAGACATTTATTTGATATTTTAAGATGATCTTTTCAACTATTTTTATTAGAACAACGCAAATAATATATCATTTCTAACAAAAGTATTTTCACGTGAATATTATAGAGAGAAAGAAAAGTTTGGTGAAAATTACGTCAGATTAAAAACGATACATTTAAAGCGTCTTATTTAAAAAAACTTTCTTTTCGCTTTGCTAAAAAATACCGGGATACAAAGACTCTGTTTATTTCATTCATTTTATATTAGCTTATTTTGAAATATTTAACTGGTTTTATTTAATCAAAGACGGGAAATCTTTTGTATCAATCTTTAAAATCATTGTATCTTTTAACAGCAGCTGATTTGGCCTTAAAATTTCTCAATCAAAGAGAAATGAATAGAAACCCGTTTATAGGGCGATCGCCACTGTTTTTTAACTTATAACTCATATCAATCTTCCGAAATCTTTTTTAAGCCGATCAAATCAGCGTGCTTTTAGAGTCTGAGGTGTTTGAACGGGGGTTGGCGAGCGTAGCTCGTAGGGAGCAGCGCCTCCTAGTAATAGAAAAACATTTTTGGGAAATTATTACATTTTTTCTTCTATCTTTCTTTTTTGTTTCTTCTTTTATGTTTTAATAAAAGTAGTATGTGACAGAAAAAAAAAATCCGAATGCAAATTGGAATTAGACGACTAAAGGTAACTTGTCAGTAATTTAGATCTTCAAGCATTGTCATTTAATCCTGAAGGTGAACTCCGTTTAAAGATGGTTATTTTGTGAGAATTTAATTTGTGTTTCCTTTTACTTGTTGTTTAAAAATCGCACATCGTGATAGAACATTGATAACAAAGTTAATTGAAGCAAATTCAGAAAATTCTGATCGTTAAAGACAGTACAGTAAAACCTTCATAACGGACACTCCCAAATAGTCGAAATTTCTATTTAGCGAATATATTTTCAATCCCCAGTACATGTACAGTAAAATCTCCATCCCGAATAGAGTAAATCTCTATTTAGCGATCACCTTTCCAATCTACAATGCTTAAATGTTTGTATATATTTACCTCTGAGAAGCGGACATCTCGAAAAATGGTGAACAAATTTTGCGATCCCGAGGTGTCCGATATTTGAAAGTACAGTAATCCCTTAACATTCGCTTATTTAACATTCGCGAGTTTTGATTATTTGAGAAATAAAAAATGAAGACAATTTTAACATCCGCGAATACTTAACTTGGTTATTCGCAAATTTTGTTTTATAGAGACTATTTTTTACAAAGTAAACTCGCTTCGTTTTACAAATTTCATAAACTGTTTGACACTGGACAGCTACATTGTACGATATAGCCTAAGTTCCGAAAACTTCAACAATTGTATTGAGACAAAATAATATATAGATCAGTAATTCCAAGAAACCCTAAACAAGACTTGATGCTAAAAATAAAAAATCCCAAATTTTATAAGATTAAAAAATTTATTGCAACTGAATATTTTTCTGCAAACATTATATGGAAAATTTTAAAACTTTAACAACAACTTGTTGAGAAAGCAATAGAATGCGACCCTTAACGAACATCTTAAATTTAAGGGGACCGGGTAAGCTCTGTCTCCGCCATGTTAAAATACACCAACTTTATGTACCTTTTTCTCAGAAATGGTGAAATATAGAGCTCTTGAATTTTTAGAGTAGTTTGGGTAACATACATTACGTATTTTAACAGACCATTTTCTTTTTAAGTGAACCTGAAAATTAATTATTAATTATTTATAGAAAGGCATTCTTAAATTAGCATTTTGGTAAGATTTTACTGCATAAAATAAATAATTCTCTACAAATCATTAAATCCCTGTGTTAGAGTATACAATATAACATAATAAAAGTATTTTTTTTAATGATTTCTTAAGTTTAGTAGATATTGAAAAAAAAAGGATCACAAACAGGAAAAATCCAAGTTTTGAGAAAAAGTCAATTGAAGATTTAAATGGCCATTAAGCTGTGAAGTACTCTTAGAAAGAATGAATAAGTCCAACACTTCTTTTTTTTAATTTATAAACATGTTTGACACATCGTTGGAAAGATAAAAGTTTAAACTATTTGATGATATAAAAAAGTAAAAATCGATTTTTTTCCCAAATTTCGCTTACTTGGTTCCACTTGGTTCCCTTAAAAGAGAAATCGAGACCGCAATTTTGATTTGACCGCAAATGATTTCTTAAGTTTAGTAGATATTGAAAAAGTAAGGAACACAAACATGAAAAATCCAAGTTTTGAGAAAAAGTCAATTGAAGATTTAAATGGCCACTAAGCTGTGAAGTACTCTTAGAAAGAATGAATAAGTCCAACACTTCTTTTTTAATCTATAAACCTGTTTGACACATCGCTGGAAAGATAAAAGTTTAAACTATTTGATGATATAAAAAAGTAAAAATCGATTTTTTCCCAAATTTTGCTTACTTGGTTCCCTTAAAAGAGAAATCGAGACCGCAATTTTTCTTTACATAGAAATTCATAAACAAAAGATCAGTTCTTCCAAACAATCGTATATCAATAAAATTTTTCAGCCATCAACTAAACTTTTTACAATATGTTTATAATCATTCAAATTTATTTACAGCAAGCATTACTTTTTAATGCTTAATAAATATATTTTCACGTTTTAATTGCTTTTTCCATTAAAACAAAATCTTAATACTTAACCCCTTTTTATTCACGGAAACATGGTCTCAACATTCGCGATTTCGACATTCGTGGAGGTTACCGCGAACCCAACCCTCGCGAATGTTAACTCTTAAATGCCTGATTTTTCAAAAATCATTGTAATGATGTTTTTCAGATTTCATTTTTTAAATAAATCACGGGAAAAATAATTTGAAAAAATCATATTTTGTTTTAAGTTTGGTTTACGGCTAAAAAACAGTTTGTTACTAATCGACAATACTGGTCTTTAATTGAAAAATAATTTTCCTTCATAAAATTCTTTAATATCAAACACACAAGAATTTTAGGTACTATAATAAGAAATAAATTTTACTTGCTCACTGCAGAACAAAATGGGGTATTTCGCAAGCTTTCAAACAAAACAAAAAGAGCATGTAGTAACAATTAAAAAAATAAATCTATCTTTATTCTTAAACAGCACAAGTGTTGCCATCTACATGTTGAAAATCGATTTAATAATATTTTCAGAATGTATTTTATTTGCAACATTAGATATTACAGCTTCAATATTATTCTAATAGTATTTTAGAAGCCTAAATTGGGTATGTTGCCGAAAAGCAACACCAGGCATTTTAGGGTTAAGGTATTACTTTATTACATATTTGTATGTTTTTAATTCTGAATAACGGTCACCTTTGAATAGCGGACGATTTCCGCGGTGCCCAGATATCCGTTATTTAGAAGTTTTACTGCATATTATAAATGACTATGTCTCATTAAGATTTGAAATACTGACTAATACATGTTACATTGATTTTAAGAAAAATAATCATGTACTGTAAAAGAAGGGGGGGGGGATTTTACGGAAATGAATCTGTCTTATTATTGAATTCTTTTAACCTTTTATGACCGACGGTACTTTAAAGTTCCATTAAAATAACTTGTTATAAAACTAATTTAATACATCGATTATTAGTAATAAAGTTTGGAATGAGTTACAGATACTTTACTTTATCTTGTTCCAAAAGCATTGTTAGTTGCAAAAAACAAAAATATTTTTAAAAGGATGATTTCTTTTTAATTTGCATCTTTTCAGCTTTCTTGAAGTTGAAAGATTGTGGGGTAACAGTTTCAGTTAGGAAATATTTCTATATTTCTATTTTAAGAGTATTATATTTCCACACTTCCTAATTCTATAAAATACTAAAAAACAAATTTTAATAAAAAGTTTTGAGTGAAGTTATAAATATTGCACAAATTCCTTATAAATTCAAATTAATTAATTTTAATAGGCAAAATTCTTCTAAAATTTATTAAATGATTGTTTAAATCTTCTAATGTAGTTTTAAAAATTCACGAAAAATGCTTTAGATGATGAAATTTTTAAGAATTCATAATTTGGGATAAAAAGGGTTAAAATACTAAACTTGCATAGATAAAATATTTGTGGAAGAACTATTACACAAAATATGCTGCACAGTTCTAAGTAAAAGTATTGTAGGCATATTAATGGAATATAGTTCAGTTCGAAAATCAACTACAATTACCTTTTACTTTAAAATGTTTCAAATATTTTAAAACGCAAAAAATCTGTCATCAACATGGAGAACCATGTAATTCCAATTTAATCCAGGCGCTAAACCTCATTATAAGATAATTATTTTGTAAGAAATTGATTATGCCTTTGCACTCATTTGTTATTTTGAAAGGATACGCAGTGATAGAAAATTGATGAACACGCTTAATTGAAACAAACTCAGAAACTTTGTTCTTCAAAACTTGTATTATAAATAACCAGCTTCTACTAACATTTAAAGTGAGTATTTTATCAGATTGATAAATATAGATATGACCTAGTTTTCTAGATAAATGATCGTATACTTTCTAAAGTACAACATATAAAGGAAAAGTTATAGAAATAATCCTTTCCTTTTTCTGAACTCTAATAACAGTAAATAAACAAAATGTACAAAAAAAAAAAATCTCAAAGAATTAATGGAGACAATGTGCTATGTTTTTTATGTAACACTTATGTAGTGAATAACGTATAGCTATTTAAACAAAAAATCATTTATCATAACAAATTATCATTTCTTGTTTCTTTCTTTGAAAATGTTTCATCAACAAAATATGAATAAAATATTAAAAATAACTTGAGGGTACCTTGAATCTTCAGAACTATCAGCCTTATTCTAAATGATCGACTTTATTATCAATTTTAATATGTTTAAAATAGTATAACAGGATTAAAATACACCGCAAATGATTTCCCTCCATAAATCATTATCTAACGGAATACTTTTGAGTCCCCCTGTAAATGAAGTATAAATTCTACACACTTCATTTTTGATACCGAACATATCACAGTAAACCTAAATAACGTATACCAATTACATGAGAATCCGAGTATATTTACGCTAGTTAGAGCTAGGACAGACTGATCGACAGACAAACCCAGTTCGGAAACACTTTTCAACTATGCCGGAAAGTGTTAAAAATAGTGTCAACTCTACCCGATCTGAACCGCTAGTAGAGTCCTGTTCAGGTAAATCGAGTTATCTTTCTGGATGCAGGACTTTCAATCCAGTTCAATGTTGCTTTTATGCGGGTGATGCTACTTCAACCATTTCTGGTGATGTTGTTACATTTTACACAAAGAAAGATAAACATAAAATCTTTCTTGTTATGAACATCCTTATTTTTATAGTTATGAATCTGGTTTCCGATTCGAGTGAGTTTTTTCCTGTACAAAAGTTTCTTGTTGTACTGGGCTGTACCCTCTCGAAGTTTATAAGTGGAATAGTGTTTAACCTTAAATACGATAAAAGTACTTGAAAGATTTAATATTTAGTATTCAAAATTTATTCATACGAGGGTAAGTCAGTAAGTAGGTTACAAACTGATATGAGACGTCGGAAAATAGTAATAAATTGTTTCCAAATATGCAAAAAGGTGGCAGCATAATCCAACTATATGATGTTAATTTCGAACTTATGAGACACCAGTTGTACAAGACGAGCAGGGTCATTCAACAAGTTGTTGACGAAGAGCGAACTGGTCTTTCAGTTGAGATTACGACAGAAAAATCAGTGCGGAAGGTTGAGGAAATGGTTGCTCGTACGTTAACTCTAACCCTTTCCTCAACCTCCCGCACTGATTCTTCCGTCGTCGCAATCTCAACTGGACGTCCAGTTTGTTCTTCATTAACAACTTTTGAACGACCCTGCTCATCTTGTACAACTGCTGTCTCATAAATTTGAAATTAAAATATTATAGTTGGATTATGCTGCCACCTATTGGCATATTTGGAAACAATTTACTACTACTTTCTGACCTCTCATATCAGTTTGTGACCTACTTACTGATTTTCCCTCGTAGAAATTGAAACATTAATTATAATTTAACAAAATATTCATTTCTTTAAATTAAAATATCATGTGAAGTATCCAAATACTCATTTTTTGAGTATCATTAAATTATTCGATAGTGGATAAAGAAAAATGATATTTAAAAATACGTTCTAATTCAATTTGATGATATTTAATTTTGCTTTTTACTCTTTTTACCCGACTGAAAAGAAGGGTTATGTGTTTCACGCGTATCTGTGTATGTGGATTTCTTTATACCCTCGAAACAGCCCAACGGCTGGATGGATTTTTATGAATGAGGTCTCTATCGATTCGTCTTAACCTTCCGATGGTTATAGGATAGGTTTTGTTTTTATAAATTCAAAATGGCGACTATAAAATTAAAAATGGCGCTGGAGACGAAAAAAAAAATTTACGCATCCTATTGAGTGGCATATCATTGAATAGGCCTTTCAAAGTGATGACGATGTTTATTGACCATTTTGTAGTCAGAAGCTCCGTTTAAATATTACACAAGCTGAAGTTGTGTACTTTGGATCGCTACCTTTACTGTAACTCTAACCTTCATAATAGACATCTATAGGCCTCATCAAAACAGTGTTTGTAGATAGGAACTAATAATTAAACACAACTTAAAAGTCATCAATACAAGTAAATAAAAAAATAGGTAAGCAATATAAAAAATAGTTTCACACTGATGCGAAATAATTAATTAGTTGGCTTTTATTCAGTCGGGTTTTTTTGATTTTTTAAATTTAATTACTTGTTGTAGTCTTTGATCCGTTTCATTTTATGTGTCTAAAGCTAAAAAAAGTACACCAATTACTGAAAACATTCATGATTCTATTCTTCAAAACAAGGTTTCGAATTTTATTTCGATTTATGTCTAACCAAAAGACGCATATATAGAATAATACATATATCACGAGCCATACTTTGTATTTCTTAGCTTACATTGTTCTTCTGTAGAAGATTGTAAAACACTAGGTAATCTAAATTACATGTGCATGTACAGACATTCATTTTAAATTGCTTAGTTGTGTCATAAATCATTTCTGGTGTAATAAAAGTATTTATTTCATTTTTGAAAGCTTTCATATTTTATGCATGAAGCAGTAGTTATAAATCGTTCAAAAGTCAGTAAGCATTTCAAATGCTGGTCCACATATGGTTAAAAGAAAATCTGTTATTTTGCTTTAAGTTCTACAGAAAACAATTACAACAGCACTTTTTTTTATGTGTTCCCGTAATATATTCATACAAATGTATGGATATTTATTTATTTGTACTTGGACTATTCCATGTTATGTGTGGGACAACTTTTCTACATATTACTCCTTTTTTAACAACGCTATTATATCCACAAATTAAAATAACTATGTGAATATGATAATCTAGGGTTTTTATTTATTTTAACTCTTTATCTATTAACGGTATTTATAAGTACCATTAAAATAACTTGTTATAAAATTCATTTAATATATCGATTAGTAGTAATACAGTTTAGAGTGAGTTATAGATGCATTACTTTATCTTGTTCTAAACGCATTATTGGTTACACAAAACAAAAATATTTTTAAAAGGATGATTTCATTTGCCTTTGCATCTTTTCAGGTTTCTTGGCGTAGGGGGGGGGGGGGGGGGAGGATTTTTCAATTCGGTAATATTTCAATATTTCTATTGTAAGATCATTATATTTGTACATTTGTTAATTCTACACGATACTAAGAAAAAGATTTAAAATAAAAGATTTGAGTGTAGTTATAAATATTCCACAAAATCCCTATAAATTCCAATTTAATGAATCCTTCTAAAATCCTTCTAAATTTTATTTAATGGTTATGTAAATCTTCTAATGTAGTTTCAAAAATTCACGAAAAATGCTTTTGAAGATAAAATTTTAATGAATTCCTAATTCAGTACATAAAGGGTTAAATGCATATTTTATATTTTAACAATTTATAAGTTAATAGATATAGGTATTTAAGTAGGTATCTACCTCAGGATATTTTTTTCTGATTTTCATGGAATGGCCCTAAATGGGCTGATTACTTATAGGTCTAGGGTAAAAATGTGGATATTTTTAAGTGTATTAAAAGGCTATTCCATATCACGTGTGGGATAGCTCTTCTACATAATACTGCTGTATTAACAGTGCTATTGTGTGCTCAAATTAAAACAACTATTCTCATATGAAAATCCAGGATTTTTTGTTATTACACGACTGAAAAGAAGGGTTATGTGTTTCACGCGTATCTGTCTAAGTGGATTTCTTTATACCCTCGAAGCATCCTAACAGATGGATGGATTTTAAGGAATGAGGTGTCTATCAATTCGTCTTAACGGCCCGATGGTTATAGGCTAGGTTTTGTTTTTATAAATTCAAAATGGCGGCAGAGACGAAAAAAAAAATTTACGCACCGTATTGAGTGGCATATCACTGAATAGGTCTTTCAAAATGAAGATGATGTTTCATTGACTATTTTACATTCAGAAGCTCCGTTAAAATATTATACATCCTGAAAGATGTGTATGTATTGTGGATCTCTAGCTTTACTGCAAGTCTTCATAGACATCTACAGACCTCGTCAAAACAGTGTTTATAGATAGGAACTAACAGTTAAACACAACTTAAAAGTCATCAATACAAGTAAATTAAAAAAAAAAATAAATAGGTAAGTAATATAAACAATATAAAGAAAAAAATATTTTAAGTCAATTCCTACTTAGGTCAATAAGAGAATTTTTTTTCTCCTATTCTTCTTTCCTTTTGAGTGGCGCTTAAAATGCCTTGATCAAGAAGAGGGCTCTCTCGGTATTAAAATACCTTGATCAAGAAGGGGGCTCTCTCGATTATTGAAAATTAATTAATTTGATTTAATTAATGAATAAATATTTGAAAAACTGGATTAACACCAAGTATCATCCACTACAAGTTTTAAAAAAATTATTTGAGCTTGATTGACTGAATAATAAGTATTTTATTAACGATTGAAAATTTAAACAAGATATATATAGCGACAGTGTGAGCTAATAGTAGGTTGGTTGGTTGGTTGATTTTTGACGGCCGATTATCTACTCTAGGGATATGGGCCCGGGAGGGGAGTGCTCTTCGTGGGGGTCTTTCTAAAGGAACCTAACCCGTATTTACGCATGGATATCCATGGCTCGAAGAAAAACCACGAAAACTCCGAACGATTAGGCCGACGGGCGCGATCGGGTTCGAACCCAGCACCTCCCGTCTACCAGCTTCGAGAGCAGAACCTCTCAGCCACGCTAATAGTAGGAATTGAAAAGAAAATTGTTTCACATTGATGAGAAATAATTAATTAGTTCGCTTTTTACGCAGTCGTGTTTTTTGATTTTTTAAATTTAATTGTTTTTTTAATGTATATTTTGATTGCCTCAGAGGGACTGCTCAGACAAGGAACCCAGTCTGTAGAGCATATTGCCCCTCTCGGTCGCCTTTATTAACTTCTTTAAAAAAAAAACAGTTTTCAGTCAATACTTGTCTGAAGTCGAGTCCGCCAGGCTTGGGCCTTACGCGACAGACGGCAGGACTGAGGAAGAAAAGATCAATGTAACACAACAGGATCTGCCCGATATTTTTTCAACTTAAAATTTAATAGATGAGTCATTCTCTGAAAAGTGACAAGGATCTTGAAGGCATATTTTTAAAATTACAAAAAGAAAAAGTGATTTAAACTATCAATATTAATAAGTTATACATGTAAACTGTAATTATTTGCTTATTGAAATTGAAATTTGATAAATTTAATGTATTTTTTAATGCAAATGTCATTCCCTCACTATGTCCCCATTCACATATGTAGGAAAGAAAATGCTTTCTCTGCCATCGCAGCACGTATATTTATCATTATTTTTTTCTCTATTCATTAAACACACTTAAATACATATTTCGCCATTTAATTATATTTATATCTTATATAATGAATTAGGACACTTTTTAATGATGTCCCTAGCATTTGTCGTCATTCCCTCACATAACTATAAATTTACCATTTTTTACTTAGTAGAAAGCAACACATGTTTTATATATGTCTAGGACACTTTTTACAAGAGTAAAGTGAAGTATCCATCTTGCTGTTTGCTCAAGAACGTCCTTGAACAGTTAGTATATGGCTTTGAAGTACTAGATCAATGTAAGTATTTTTATTGCGCGTCATTCCCTCATCTATTATAAATTTAATAAAAACTAATGAAATGTTTTTTTTTTAGGTTGTTATATTGTTAGAAATGCGTTTCAAAAGATATTTAGTAACTGAAAATATAGCTAAGACTAATCACTTTTGTATAACATGGTTTTCAGAAGTATTTCATCATTCCCTCACAATCATTCCCAACATAATTTTAATATGAGGGAATGACATAAATTGTGAGAGAATGACCTGAATCCATTTATATACGTACTAAACAGTAAAATAAGAAAATCTACTGTAATAAAATACACATTAAAAAACTCATAAGACTTTTAATTACCGCAAGTAAAGATAATACATTTTTTATTTTTTATTATTTTACAGGGAGAAGTTTAAAAAAATTGTACTAATTCAAATAAACATTAACTCTTCTAAAAGTTAATGCTTTATCTTTATTTCTTCAACTGACATAGAGTAAAAAAAATATTATTTATTGACAATATGACTTCTAATTATAATTTCTTTTCTTTTTTAACCCTTTCAAGGGCTAGGTTTATGAAACCACTTAATTTTAATTCCCAAGCGCCGCAATGGCACCAGACTTTTTATAAACTTTTATCTATTTAACATGCATGTAAAATATAGCATTTTTCTTATTTACAAATAAATTTGCTCTTAAATTCCGGTGCAAATCATTTATTTGAACATTTTAGCAATGGAAGTGCTTTGAAATTAAAATATCAGAAGAACTATGAGATACAGTTTGGTTCATAATATTTTTTGATAAATATAGCAATAAGGTACTTGTAGACTAAATTTTGAGATTTTTTTTGGCAATTTTATTGGGCCGCAATTTTTTTTTTTTTAAACAGCCACTTTTCAGAGAATGACCCAGATACAGGTATTTTTGTAAGTGTCAAGTGCAGAACATTTTTTCCCTTTTTTCATGGAATGGCCCACTTTAGCCTACAGATTTTACATGTCATAGTTACACTAGTGACCGCTGGTCACTTCCTTCGAAAAAATTTTAATAGTTTTTTTAGCAAATTGCTTGCCGTATTTATCATCGGTACAAAATATGTTTTTCATGAGCACATTTTTTTTCATGAATGTTTTATATCAATATATATATAATTAGTGTTTAAATATTTAATATCAAATAAGCGTATAAAATGATAAACTATTTGCAAAGTTTATTCAAAGAAATAGAATGATAAATTCAAAGGAAGATTAACCAAACCTTAATTATTTTTTAATTAACATTTTAAATCTGATAAAGTATTTGGTAGTAGATAAAGAAAAATGATATTTAAAAATATATTGTGATTCCATTTGATCTCACTTACATATATTATTTACTTCATTGACTTTGTTATCCGTTTCATTTGAAGTAGATAAATCTAGAAAACACATTTATTAGTGAAAATGTTGAGTACAAATTTCTGTTTATTAAAACAAGGCATTGCATTTTATTATGATTTTAGTCTAGAAAAAAGTACGAAAATTTAGGAAAATGAATTTATTTCTATCTATGTTTTGTATTTGTTACACTCTTTCATTTAACTTAATCACTACACCGGCGACAGGTATGGGGAAACAGTGCTTTTACCCCCGACTTATCTCAGGGCAAACGATGAAGTGGTCTGGGTTTTGTATGTACAGATGGAAATTTACAATCATTTCTAAGCCACTTCTTGTTATGGTGGAATTATATAAAATTATCATTTACTTTTCGTTCATTATCCATTTCATTTCAAGTGGATAAATCTAGAAAACACATTTATTAATGAAAATGTCAAGTTTCTGTAATTCAACATAATGCATTGTATAAAAAAAAGCACGTTTGTTTAGAAAAATGCATTTATCATTATCTATGTTTTGCATTTATTACGCTCATTCATTTAACTCAACCTGGTTTTTGTATGTAGAAATTGAATTTTGCAATCCATTTTTAAGCCACTTCTTCATAGGCCAGAATTATACAAATCTATGATTTACTTTTCGTTTATTATCCGTTTCATTTCACGTGGATAAATCTAGAAAAAACATTTATTATTGAAAATGTCAAGTTTCTGTTTATTAGCGTGTGTTTAGGAAAAGCACGTATGTTTAGGAAAATGCATTAATCATTATCTATGTTTTGTATTTATTACTCTCTTTCATTTAACGCAACCTGGTTTTTGTATGTATAGATGTAATTTTGCAATCCATTTTTAAGCCACTTCTTGATATGCTTGAATTATACAAATTTATCTTTTACTTTTAGTTTATTATCCGTTTCATTTCAAGTGGATAAATCTAGAAAACACATGTATTATTGATAATGTCAAGTTTTTGTTTATTAACACAATGCATTGCATTTTATTTTGAATTTAGTCTATAAAAAAGCAAGCGTGTATAGGAAAATGCATTAATCACTATCTATGTTTTGTATTTATTACGCTCTTTCATTTAACTTAACCTGCTTTTTGTATGTACAGATGGAATTTTGCAATCCATTTTTAAGCCACTTCTTGATAGGCCAGAATTATACAAATCTATCATTTACTTTTTGTTTATTATCCGTTTCATTTCAAGTGGATAAATCTAGAAAACACATTTATTATTGAAAATGTCAAGCTTCTATTTATTAACACAAGGCATTGCATTTTATTTTGATTTGATTTTAGTCTATAAAAAAGCAAGTGTGTTTAGGAAAATGCATTAATCACTATCTATGTTTTGTATTTATTACGCTCTTTCATTTAACTTAACCTGGTTTTTGTATGTACAGATGGAATTTTGTAATCCATTTTTAAGCCACTTCTTGATAGGCCAGAATTATACAAATCTATCATTTACTTTTCGTTTATTATCCGTTTAATTTCAAGTGGATAAATGTAGAAAACACATTTATTATTGAAAATGTCAAGCTTCTATTTATTAACACAAGGCATTGCATTTTATTTTGATTTGATTTTAGTCTATAAAAAAACAAGTGTGTTTAGAAAAATGCATTAATCACTATCTATGTTTTGTATTCATTACGCTCTTTCATTTAACTTAACCTGGTTTTTGTATGTACAGATGGAATTTTGCAATCCATTTTTAAGCCACTTCTTGATAGGCCAGAATTATACAAATCTATCATTTACTTTTCGTTTATTATCCGTTTCATTTCAAGTGGATAAATCTAGAAAACACATTTATTATTGAAAATGTGAAGCTTCTATTTATTAACACAAGGCATTGCATTTTATTTTGATTTGATTTTGCTCTATAAAAAAGCAAGTGTGTTTAGGAAAATGCATAATCACTATCTATGTTTTGTATTTATTACGCTCTTTCATTTAACTCAACTTGGTTTTTGTATGTACAGATGGAATTTTGCAATCCATTTTTAAGCCACTTCTTGATAGGCCAGAATTATACAAATCTATCATTTATTTTTCGTTTATTATCTGTTTCATTTCAAGTGAATAAATCTAGAAAACACATTTATTATTGAAAATGTCAAGCTTCTATTTATTAAAACAAGGCATTGCATTTTATTTTGATTTGATTTTATTAGTCTATAAAAAAGCAAGTGTGTTTAGGAAAATGCATTAATCACTATCTATGTTTTGTATTTATTACGCTCTTTCATTTAACTCAACCTGGTTTTTGTATGTACAGATGGAATTTTGCAATCCATTTTTAAGCCACTTCTTGATAGGCTAGAATTATACAAATTTATCATTTACTTTTAATTTATTATCCTTTTAATTTCAAATGGATAAATCTAGAAAACAATTTATTAATGAAAATGTCAAGTTTCTGTTTATCAACACAATTCATTGTATAAAAAAAGCACGTGTGTTTAGGAAAAGGTATTTATCACTATCTATGTTTTGTATTTATTACGGTCATTCATTTAACTCAACCTGGATTTTGTATGTACAGATGGAATTTTGCAATCCATTTTTAAGCCACTTCTTGATACGCCAGAATTATACAAATCTATCATTTACTTTTCTTTTATTATCCGTTTCATTTCAAGTGGATAAATGTAGAAAACACATTTATTATTGAAAATGTCAAGCTTCTATTTATTAACACAAGGCATTGCATTTTATTTTGATTTGATTTTAGTCTATAAAAAAGCAAGTGTGTTTAGGAAAATGCATTAATCACTATCTATGTTTTGTATTTATTACGCTCTTTCATTTAACTTAACCTGCTTTTTGTATGTACAGATGTAATTTTGCAATCCATATTTAAGCCACTTCTTGATAGGCTAGAATTATACAAATTTATCATTTACCTTTAATTTATTATCCCTTTAATTTCAAATGGATAAATCTAGAAAACAATTTATTAATGAAAATGTCAAGTTTCTGTTTATCAACACAATGCAGTGTATAAAAAAAGCACGTGTGTTTAGGAAAAGGTATTTATCACTATCTATGTTTTGTATTTATTACGCTCTTTCATTTAACTCAACCTGGTTTTTGTATGTACAGATGGAATTTTGCAATCCATTTTTAAGCCACTTCTTGATAGGCCAGAATTATACAAATCTATCATTTACTTTTTGTTTATTATCCGTTTCATTTCAAGTGGATAAATCTAGAAAACACATTTATTATTGAAAATGTCAAGCTTCTATTTATTAACACAAGGCATTGCATTTTATTTTGATTTGATTTTAGTCTATAAAAAAGCAAGTGTGTTTAGGAAAATGCATTAATCACTATCTATGTTTTGTATTTATTACGCTCTTTCATTTAACTTAACCTGGTTTTTGTATGTACAGATGGAATTTTGCAATCCATTTTTAAGCCACTTCTTGATAGGCCAGAATTATACAAATCTATCATTTACTTTTCGTTTATTATCCGTTTCATTTCAAGTGGATAAATCTAGAAAACACATTTATTATTGAAAATGTCAAGCTTCTATTTATTAACACAAGGCATTGCATTTTATTTTGATTTGATTTTGCTCTATAAAAAAGCAAGTGTGTTTAGGAAAATGCATAATCACTATCTATGTTTTGTATTTATTACGCTCTTTCATTTAACTCAACTTGGTTTTTGTATGTACAGATGGAATTTTGCAATCCATTTTTAAGCCACTTCTTGATAGGCCAGGATTATACAAATCTATCATTTATTTTTCGTTTATTATCTGTTTCATTTCAAGTGAATAAATCTAGAAAACACATTTATTATTGAAAATGTCAAGCTTCTATTTATTAAAACAAGGCATTGCATTTTATTTTGATTTGATTTTATTAGTCTATAAAAAAGCAAGTGTGTTTAGGAAAATGCATTAATCACTATCTATGTTTTGTATTTATTACGCTCTTTCATTTAACTCAACCTGGTTTTTGTATGTACAGATGGAATTTTGCAATCCATTTTTAAGCCACTTCTTGATAGGCTAGAATTATACAAATTTATCATTTACTTTTAATTTATTATCCTTTTAATTTCAAATGGATAAATCTAGAAAACAACTTATTAATGAAAATGTCAAGTTTCTGTTTATCAACACAATTCATTGTATAAAAAAAGCACGTGTGTTTAGGAAAAGGTATTTATCACTATCTATGTTTTGTATTTATTACGGTCATTCATTTAACTCAACCTGGATTTTGTATGTACAGATGGAATTTTGCTATCCATTTTTAAGCCACTTCTTAATAGGCTAAAATTATGCAAATTACGTCTAAAAGCGTTTTTCCGATTACAATACAACATATTAATATTTTTAGAACTTAATTATAAATTCATTACTTTTTTAAGGCATTTTCGAATTACCCCGCCACAGGAGATAAATAAAAAAATATTCTAAATAACAGTAGTGTAATAGTAGCATTAGTAGTAGATTGAAGAATGTAATATAAAAAAAATACGCTTTCATCAATAACTACACATGCATTTTACATTGCTTAGCTGGATCATGAATCATGTCTGGCTTGACAAAACCATTTCACTTTACAATGGTTTCATATTTTATGTATGAAGTAGTCCTTATAAAACGTTTAAAAGTCAGCAAGCATTTCAAATACTGATCCAGATATGATTAGAGAAAACATCTTTTCTTTCGTAAGAAATTCTATAGAGAGCAATTACAAAAACACGCTTTGTTGTTTTCAGCTTAAGCTAATAAGCATGTTACACATCTGCAATACACCATCGGACACTTGAAATTGTTGAACAGCGTTCCTTTTCCTTTAAATTCCTTGCGGGATTTATTTTAAGTTAAAAATATTTTTCTGGTCAGAATACAGTAAATCTCCAATTATATGGACTATTGTGTTCTTGGCGTTATCCGAATATTCGTATATCCGAATTAAGATAAAAATATGTCGTGAAACATAAGAATGCATTGAATACATAAAATAGAACATATACATATGCGTACAATATATGCATAGACTAGGTACTAGGGTGTCAAAAGCGATATTCCAGGTTCAGAAAATGGATTAAGGAGAGTGGGAAGTCCCTATACCTACCATGTTAAATTAATATACTTTTCTCAAAAAGTACAAAACATATTAACTTGAAATTTTTCATATCTACCCTATATATATAAAATCCTAATGAAACGAATTTATGAAACGCCTGAAATGTATCGATTCTTTGAATCGACCGATTAAACAACTGATTTTGTGTCACGGCGATTTCTCCTAAAATATGGAATACTTTGCGATGAAATTAACACCAAAAATCCGTGTTGATCCACAGATCTCAAAACTGGTATTAGAATTTTAAAATTCGAATTAGTTTTCGAAATATTAATTTTTTTCTAATTTTAACTACATTTTTTCTAATGATGGCAACTCAAATTTGAATCATAATAGAAATTTTTTTTTCTTAATTCAGAAAAGGTTACTATTTTAAATTAATTTGGCGACAGTTGGGCGTCCTTTAAATCTATGCTAAGAACAATGCTTTTTTTGTATTTCGTTATCATTTTATTAAATACAAAACTTTCATTTAAAAATGAAACATTTAAATTGATGGCTTTCACTTCTTAAAAAAAAAAAAAAAAAAAAAAAAAAAAAAAAAAAAAAAAAAAAAAAAAACCGAAAAGAAAAATATTAGACACAGATGTCATATACGCACCGGGGTACCTAATTGGCGCACAAATGGCATTATTTTGATAAACATGGTAACCCGGCTATTGTTGTTTATTTAAAAATAAATGTATATTTACTTTTATTTCTTTTTTAAATTTATATATATTACTATGTTCTATAGTAATTAATTATTTTTTTGCTATTTCCTTTTGAAAATAATAGAAAATAATTAAAAAATACGGTACAATGTAGTAGTTATTCCATCACCCAATTTCACAAGTTATATAAATCGCCAAACCACTCGCCAAATTGTACAGATTGACAAAATTTTTATTTTAAATAACGAAAGAACAAATAAATTAGTATAACATTAATAAATATAAAAATAAAACGTCGAAATAAAAATCACTGGATGACGTAAACACGTGTAACTTGCTAAAAGTCAAATGAATGTGACATTTACGATCAAGTATTATTGTCATTTAATCTTATAGTTCGCGATAGATTTTCAAGGTAGGTGCAAATCATTTATTTGAACATTTTAGCAATGGAAGTGCTTTGAAATTAAAATATCAGAAGAACTATGAGATACAGTTTGGTTCATAATATTTTTTGATAAATATAGCAATAAGGTACTTGTAGGCTAAATTTTGAGATTTTTTTTTGGCAATTTTATTGGGCCGCAATTTTTTTTTTTTAAACAGCCACTTTTCAGAGAATGACCCAGATACAGGTATTTTTGTAAGTGTCAAGTGCAGGACATTTTTTCCCTTTTTTCATGGAATGGCCCACTTTAGCCTAAAGATTTACATGTCATAGTTACACTAGTGACCGCTGGTCACTTCCTTCGAAAAAATTTTAATAGTTTTTTTAGCAAATTGCTTGCCGTATTTATCATCGGTACAAAATATGTTTTTCATGAGCACGTTTTTTTTCATGAATGTTTTATATCAATATATATATAATTAGTGTTTAAATTTTTAATATCAAATAAGCGTATAAAATGATAAATTATTTGCAAAGTTTATTCAAAGAAATAGAATGATAAATTCAAAGGAAGATTAACCAAACCTTAATTATTTTTTAATTAACATTTTAAATCTGATAAAGTATTTGGTAGTAGATAAAGAAAAATGATATTTAAAAATATATTGTGATTCCATTTGATCTCACTTACATATATTATTTACTTCATTGACTTTGTTATCCGTTTCATTTGAAGTAGATAAATCTAGAAAACACATTTATTAGTGAAAATGTTGAGTACAAATTTCTGTTTATTAAAACAAGGCATTGCATTTTATTATGATTTTAGTCTAGAAAAAAGTACGAAAATTTAGGAAAATGAATTTATTTCTATCTATGTTTTGTATTTGTTACACTCTTTCATTTAACTTAATCACTACACCGGCGCCAGGTATGGGGTTACAGTGCTTTTACCCCCGACTTATCTCAGGGCAAACGGTGAAGTGGTCTGGGTTTTGTATGTACAGATGGAAATTTACAATCATTTCTAAGCCACTTCTTGTTATGGTGGAATTATATAAATTTATCATTTACTTTTCGTTCATTATCCATTTCATTTCAAGTGGATAAATCTAGAAAACACATTTATTAATGAAAATGTCAAGTTTCTGTAATTCAACATAATGCATTGTATAAAAAAAAGCACGTTTGTTTAGAAAAATGCATTTATCATTATCTATGTTTTGCATTTATTACGCTCATTCATTTAACTCAACCTGGTTTTTGTATGTAGAGATTGAATTTTGCAATCCATTTTTAAGCCACTTCTTGATAGGCCAGAATTATACAAATCTATGATTTACTTTTCGTTTATTATCCGTTTCATTTCAAGTGGATAAATCTAGAAAAAACATTTATTATTGAAAATGTCAAGTTTCTGTTTATTAGCGTGTGTTTAGGAAAAGCACGTATGTTTAGGAAAATGCATTAATCATTATCTATGTTTTGTATTTATTACTCTCTTTCATTTAACGCAACCTGGTTTTTGTATGTACAGATGGAATTTTGCAATCCATTTTTAAGCCACTTCTTGATAGGCCAGAATTATACAAATCTATCATTTATTTTTCGTTTATTATCCGTCTCATTTCAAGTGGATAAATCTAGAAAACACATTTATTATTGAAAATGTCAAGCTTCTATTTATTAAAACAAGGCATTGCATTTTATTTTGATTTGATTTTATTAGTCTATAAAAAAGCAAGTATGTTTAGGAAAATGCATTAATCACTATCTATGTTTTGTATTTATTACGCTCTTTCATTTAACTCAACCTGGTTTTTGTATGTACAGATGGAATTTTGCAATCCATTTTTAAGCCACTTCTTGATAGGCTAGAATTATACAAATTTATCATTTACTTTTAATTTATTATCCTTTTAATTTCAAATGGATAAATCTAGAAAAGTCCTTCCGGCCAGTGCCGGGAGGAAGAGGTAGCTTTCATATTCCTTATTTAAAAAAAAAAGCGAACTTATATTATTCAAACACAGGAAGCTCAATTAAGTGGAAACCGAATGTAGGAGATTCAATACTAATTTTTATCAATACTAAATCATTATGAATGAGAATTTTGCGAAATTAGTCAGCTTTATCCAAGCTGCTTTTATTTAAAGTAACTTATATTTGGCTGCCAAATTCGGCGATTTCTTAAAGTGCCTGCCATTTTAAGACAACATGGTGGTTGAGGCTAACCAGTAAACTTGGCCGAGACCTTAGTAATTGCTGTGCACATGCTCACTCACATCGGAATCGGTTGATATATACGAGTGCTATCGCAGGCAAAAAATCAGATTTTTCAAAATGCCATCCACGTTAGAAATTGAAACTGCTATATCTGAGCCATTTTTTAAGATAAAGACAAACAAAAAATGCTCCAGAATCCTTATATCAAGGTCAAATACTTAAGAAAGAAACCTTTTTCAATTTCTAATTTTTATTTTGCACCTCACTTTAAATATATTTTTTTCTAATTTAATGGCCGCCATTTTGAAACAAGATGGCTGATGAAGCTGGCCAGCGAACTTGGTCAAGATATTGATGTATACTATCCCCATGCCTTCTTCCATCGAAATAGGCGAATACGTGTGGTATCGCGTGACAAATACAAGATCGTTTCAAAGTGTTAGCAATGATAGAAATTCAAAGTGCTATAATTCAACCACTTTTTAAGATATAAACAAAAGAACAAATTTTCAGAAACAAAAACTGCTCCAGAATCTTTGTATCAAGGCCAAACACATAAAAAAATCTTTTTCATTTTCCAATTTTTTAATACCTCATTTTAAATTTTAAGTTACATTTTTTTTTAAAATGGCAACCCTTTTGAAACAAGATGGCGAATGAAGCTGGCAACGAACTCGGTCGAGATATTTGTATGTACTATGTACACACCAAGGTACATCCAAATCGGTTCATAAATACGCCTGTTATTACGTGACAAAAATCAGGTTGTTTTAAAATGTCAGCCATAATAGAAATTCAATATGCTATAACTCAGCCATTTTTTAAGATATAGACGAAACAAAAACTGCTCCCGAATCTTTTTATAGAGGTCAAACACATACGAAAAAAATCTTTTTCATTTTCCAATTTTTTGGTATCTCATTTTAAATTTAAATTTTTTTAAATGGCCGCCATTTTGAAACCAGATGGCGGATGAAGCTGGCCAACGAACTCGGTTGAGTTATTTGTATGTACTATGTACACACCAAGGTACATCCAAATCGGTTCATAAATACGCCTGTTATCGCGTGACAAAAATCAGGGCGTTTCAAAATGTCAGCCACGCTAGAAATTCAATATGCTATAACTCAGCCATTTTTTAAGATATAGACGAAACAAAAACTGCTCCCGAATCTTTTTATAGAGGTCAAACACATAAGAAAAAAATATTTTTTCATTTTTCAATTTTTTGATACCACATTTCAAATTTAAATTTTTCTTAAAATTTTAAATGACCGCCATTTTTAAACAAAATGGCGGATGAAGCTGGTCAACGAACTCGGTCGAGACATTGGTCTGTGCTATGTATAAATGAAGCTACATCCAAATCGGTTCATAAATACGCCTTTTATCGCGTTACAAAATTCAGGACGTTTCAAAATGTCAGCTTCGCTAGAAATTCAAAATGCTATAACTCAGCCATTTTTTAAGATATAGACGAAACAAAAACTGCTACGGAGTCTTTGTATAAAGGTCAAATACATAAAAAAATATATTTTTCCATTTTCAATTTTTTGGTACCACATTTTAAATTTTAATTTTTTTAAAACTTTTTAAATGGCCGCCATTTTGAAACAAAATGGCGGATGAAGCTGGCCAACGAACTCGGTCGAGACATTGGTATGTACTATGTACACACCGAATTATATCCAAATCGGTTCATAAATACGAGAGTTACAGTGTGACATAGGTCAGATATATATATATATACATATATATATATATATCAATTTTGAACGGAGGGTGTTTCGGGGTCTGGGGGTCATGATCGATGAAAATATACCAAAAATTTTTGAAATCGCTTTCCTCCCTTTTAAAAGTCAGCAAGCGTTTCAAATACTGATCCAGATATGATTAGAGAAAACATCTTTTCTTTCGTAAGAAATTCTATAGAGAGCAATTACAAAAAGTCCTTCCGGCCAGTGCCGGGAGGAAGAGGTAGCTTTCATAATCCTTATTTTAAAAAAGCCAAATTATATCATTCAAACACACGAAGCTCAGTTTAGTGGAAACCGAATATAGGAGATTCAATACTAATTTTTATCAATATAATGAATGAGAATTTCGCGAAATTAGTCAGCTTTATCCAAGCTGCTTTTCTTTAAAGTAACATATTTTTGGCTACCAAATTCGGCAATTTCTTAAAGTGCCTGTCATTTTAAGACAACATGGTGGATGAGGCTAAGCAGTGAACTTGGTCGAGACCTTAGTAATTGCTGTGCACATGCTCACTCACATCGGAATCGGTTAAAATATAGGAGTGCTGTCGCATGCAAAAAATCAGATTTTTCAAAATGTCACCCACAATAGAAATTGAAACTGCTATATCTGAGCCATTTTTTAAGGTAAAGACAAACAAAAAATGCTCCTGAATCCTTATATCAAGGTGAAATACTTTAGAAAGAAACCTTTTTCAATTTCTAATTTTTTTGCACCTCACTTTAAATATATATATATATATTAATTTAATGGTCGCCATTTTGAAACAAGATGGCTGATGAATCTGGCCAGCGAACTTGGTCGAGGTGTTGATGTATACTATCCACATGCCTTCTTACATGCCGTGTGTTATCGCGTGACAAATACAAGATCGTTTCAAAATGTTAGCCATGCTAGAAATTCAAAGTGCTATAAATCAATCATTTTTTAAGATATAAACAAAAGAACAAATTTTCAGAAACAAAAACTGCTCCGGAATCTTTGTATCAAGGCCAAACACATAAAAAAAATCTTTTTCAATTTCCAATTTTTTAATACCTCATTTTGAATTTTAAATTTAATTTTTGTAAATGGCAACCCTTTTGAAACAAGATGGCGAATGAAGCTGTCCAACGAACTCGGTCGAGACATTGGTATGTACTATGTACAGACCAAGTTACATCCAAATAGGTTCATAAATACGCCTGTTATCGCGTGACAAAAATCAGGTCGTTTAAAAATGTCAGCCACAAGAGAAATTCAAAATGCTATTACTCAGCCATTTTTTTTAGATATAGACGAAAGAAAAACTGTTCCGGAATCTTTGTATTAAGGTCAAACACATACAAAAAAAATCTTTTTCATTTTCCAATTTTTTGGCATCTCATTTAAATTTTTTTATTTTTTAATTTTTTTAAATGGCTGCCATTTTGAAACAAAATGGCGGATGAAGCTGGCCAACGAACTCGGTCGAGATATTTGTATGTACTATGTACACATCAAGGTACAACCAAGTTGGTTCATAAATACGACTGTTATTACGTGAGAAAAATCAGGACGTTTCAAAATGTCAGCCACACTAGAAATTCAAAATGCTATAACTCAGCCATTTCTTAAGATATAGACGAAACAAAAACTGCTCCCGAATTTTTTTGTCAAGGTCAAACACATAAGAAGGAAATATTTTTTCAATTTTCAATTTTTGGTTCCACATTTCAAATTTAAATTTTTCTTAAAAATTTAAATGGCCGCCATTTTTAAACAAAATGGCGGGTGAAGCTGGCCAACGAACCCGGTCGAGACATTGGTATGTACTATGTATAAACGAAGTTACATCCAAATCTGTTCAAAAATACGTCTTTTATCGTGTGACAAAATTCAGGACGTTTCAAAATGTCAGCCACGCTAGAAATTCAAAATGCTATAACTCAGCCATTTTTTAAGATATAGACGAAACAAAAACTGCTCCGAAATCTTTGTATAAAGGTCAAATACATAAGAAAAAATTATTTTTCCATTTTCAATTTTTTGGTACCACATTTCAAATTTTAAATTTAAAAAAAAAATTTAAATGGCCGCCATTTTGAAACAAAATGGCGGATGAAGCTGGCCAACGAACTCGGTCGAGAGATTGGTATGTACTATGTACACACCGAATTACATCCAAATCGGTTCATAAATACGCCTTTTATCGCGTGACAAAATTCAAGACGTTTCAAAATGTCAGCCACGCTAGAAATTCAAAATGCTATAACTCAGCCATTTTTTAAGATATAGACGAAACAAAAACTGCTCCGGAATCTTTGTATAAAGGTCAAATACATAAGAAAAAAATATTTTTCATTTTTAATTTTTTGGTACCTTATTTCAAGTTTTAAATTTTTTTAAAAATTTTAAATGGCCGCCATTTTGAAACAAAACGGCGGATGAAGCTGGCCAACGAACTCGGTCGAGACATTGGTATATACTATGTACACACCGAATTACATCGAAATCGGTTCATAATTACGGGAGTTACAGTGTGACATAGGTCAGATATATATATATATATATATATATATATATATCAATTTTGAACGGAGGGTGGTTTCGGGGTCTGGGGGTCATGATCGATGAAAATATGACAAAATTTTTTGAAATCGCTTTCCTCCGAACGGCTTCAATAGGTAGCTTTTTTGTAAAGAAAGCTACCTAAAACACGCTTTGTTGTTTTCAGCTTAAGCTAATAAGCATGTTACACATCTGCAATACACCACTGGACACTTGAAATTGTTGAACAGCGTTCCTTTTCCTTTAAATTCCTTGCGGGATTTATTTTAAGTTTAAAATATTTTTCTGGTCAGAATACAGTAAAACTCCAATTATATGGACTATTGTGTTCTTGGCGTTATCTGAATATTCGTATATCCGAGTTAAGATAAAAATAGGTCGTGAAACATAAGAATGCATTGAATACATAAAATAGAACATATACATATGCGTACAATATATGCATAGACTAGGTACTAGGGTGTCAAAAGCGATATTCCAGGTTCAGAAAATGGATTAAGGAGAGTGGGAAGTCCCTATACCTACCATGTTAAATTAATATACTTTTCTCAAAAACTACAAAACATATTAACTTGAAATTTTTCATATCTATCCTATATATATAAAATCCTAATGAAACGAATTTATGAAACGAATATATGAAACGCCTGAAATGTGTCGATTCTTTGAATCGACCGATTAAACAACTGATTTTGTTTCACGGCGATTTCTCCTAAAATATGGAATACTTTGCGTTGAAATTAACACCAAAAATCCGTGTTGATCCACAGATCTCAAAACTGGTATTAGAATTTTAAAATTCGAATTAGTTTTCGAAATATTATTTTTTTCTAATTTTAACTACATTTTTTCTAATGATGGCAACTCAAATTTTAATCATAATAGAAATTTTTTTTTCTTAATTCAGAAAAGGTTACTATTTTAAATTAATTTGGCCACAGTTGGGCCTCCTTTAAATCTATGCTAAGAACAATGCTTTTTTTGTATTTCGTTATCATTTTATTAAATACAAAACTTTCATTTAAAAATGAAACATTTAAATTGATGGCTTTCACTTCTTAAAAAAAAAAAAAAAAAAAAAAAAAAAGACGAAAGGAAAAATATTAGACACAGATGTCATATACGCACCGGGGTACCTAATTGGCGCACAAATGGCATTATTTTGATAGACATGGTAACCCGGCTATTGTTGTTTATTTAAAAATAAATGTATATTTACTTTTATTTCTTTTTTAAATTTATATATATTACTTTGTTCTATAGTAATTAATTATTTTTTTGCTATTTCCTTTTGAAAATAATAGAAAATAATTAAAAAATATGGTACAATGTAGTAGTTATTCCGTCACCCAATTTCGCAAGTTATATAAATCGCCAAACCACTCGCCAAATTGTACAGATTGACAAAATTTTTATTTTAAATAACGAAAGAACAAATAAATTAGTATGTGGCATTTACGATCAAGTATTATTGTCATTTAATCTTATAGTTCGCGATAGATTTTTTGTCGACGGGATAACTAATTAGTACCAAAAATACATACGTAACTGGTATTCGAAAACGAGGCTTTCGCCAAATTTTCTTATTAAAAAAAAAAAAAAAAAAAAAAAAATCATGCCAAACATGAGGTGCGTATATGACATCTGGCGAAATATTAAATTATGTAACAAACCATGACATTTAATTTCAACTTCAAATCAGTGTTTTAATTTACCACTCGAACAATAAAAAAAATGCTAACTGGCGAGTTGAAAAAAATATATTGGCGAGATTTGCACCCGGCTTTTTTTTTCTTTAGGCACAGATGTCATATACGGCCCCATATTGGCGCGATTTTTTTCTGACGCTAATGTTATATACGCAACGGGTACTTAACTGGCGCCAAAGTATCGTTATTTTGCTTGATATGGTAAGCCGGATGTTGTTGTTTATGCTGTTGATGCGTTCCCCAAATTGGGGTTGGAAAAAAATCGCGCCAATATGGGGGCGTATATGACATTTGTTCCAAACTTTCATATGAAAGGCGAAGGGATCAGATCGTATTTGTTTATGGCATTTGATGACTTGAACTATTATAATATAGATGAAATGATGGGGGATAGAATAATATTTGGCGACTTATCACCTGTGCCTGGATAACATTAAAGTATCAAAATGGCACCTAAAGTATAAAAAGCAAAGTGTTTAACTGTTGATGATAGTCACATGATTTAGGCTATTGTTATAGAGATTGTTTTAAAATATCGGTTGACAAAGACTCTGAATGCTTAATTCATTTTATTTTAGCTTCTTTTCAAATGTTTAACTGATCCTCTTTAATCAAAAACGAAAACAACCATTGGATGTCTTAACAGCAACTGATTCTCCGTTAAATTTTTGCAATCAAAAGGAATTGAATGGAAACCCGTTTACAGTGAGATCTGCACAGCTTTTTCAGTATAATTTAATCTTCTCTAAAATTTTTAAAACCCTTTAGATTTTTAGATTTTCAGATTCTGCGGTGTCTGAACGGGGGTTGGCGAGCGTAGCTTGCAGGGGGCAGAGCCCCCTAGTACATAATATAAATAAATCCTAAAATTCATTTTCCCAAAGAAAATTTTTTTATAAAAAATTTCTGCGTATGTTAGAAATAAAAACTTACCTTTATGGTTTCTTTATGTATGCGCTAAGTGCTTTTTAGGTGTGTTCGTAATTATATAAATGCGTAGCACCTATAGTCGTCACCTGGTCCGTCCGTCTGTCCGCATATAACAGCTCAAAAACTACCCAAACAAATGTTTTGAAATTTAATATGCGTAATCGTTGCAGAATTTTGTCAAATCATTTGAAATTTTATGAAAATTGAATCAAAACTTAAAAATATATCAATAAAAGTTTTCTTCTTAAATTCAATCACAGATAATTAATTCAGTGATATCTCATGATAGCTAATGATTCTAGGTTGCCATGGTGATCACGTCCTATTTAAGATGGAGCGATATTATTTCCGAATTACTGAATTTAATATACAGAATTGTAATAAATTTTGTATTTATGCATTTTTGCATAAGAGTGCAACAGCTATTGTACCTAGATCGGAATATTATTTATATAAACTATTTATAGCACGAACGCACCCCATTTGCCACGTTTAACGTACAATTTCATACTTGTTAACAGAATATTATCACATTACATTAATTACATATTCATTTGTTTCTTTCCTTACTTACTGACATAAATCTAATGAAATGCTTTTAAAAATTAAGTTAAATGAACTAAAACAAAATTATGGACAAATAAATGAAAAGAAATGTATTCTTTCGAATAGATAAATTTCTTCAGTTTAAATTAATATTATTTCAAGACTAGTCTTCTAAAAAATATTTTTATTTTTTCCTTAATTAT
Source organism: Maratus speciosus (assembly GCA_963932465.1). Taxonomy (NCBI): domain Eukaryota; kingdom Metazoa; phylum Arthropoda; class Arachnida; order Araneae; family Salticidae; genus Maratus; species Maratus speciosus. Next base: position 616,667,875 of record OZ010791.1, read on the forward strand.
GTACTTTTATAACGTTTTTTGAAAAGGTCTTTTCTTAATTATCCTCCCACATTCAATTCAGTAATAGACCTTAATTATTTTGAGCTTAAAATAGAAAAATCTCTGCTTAACTAAAGAAATAATTTGTTGCTTTTTTTCTGAAACATTTCGCCTTCATTTTATGCCATAAAATGAAATGAAGTAAACTGGAAAAGAGCAGAAATGCAGAACGAAGAAATAATAACTTTAAATACTTTCTCTGAATAGTACAGGTTAAAAATGAAATGAAAAGAATTGGAAAAATAATTAATTTATAGCTTGTAACTTTAACTGACAGGCATATAAAATGTCTTATAAGTGTTGAAACAGCCCCGAAAAAAAAAATGGCGATAAATTACAATTAAATAGTAAAGCTGTATAACTCACAATAAAATCAAAACAACACATAGGGCACGTTTCGAGATGGAAAATGTAACAGTCCGTCATCAGCCAATGTAAACACGTGTCCGTAGGGGCCAATGTCACTGTTATATTTTCCAGCTCGAAACGCGTCCTGTGTGTTGTTTTGATTTTATGGGGATTTATACAAAATTTTATTATTTAATCAGGTATTATAAATGTTGGTGTTGTTTATAATGGCTGATTATCTACTTGAGGGATATAAGCCCGAGGGGGTGCCCTCAGTGTGGGTCTTTCTTAGGGAATCTTCCTGTAATTACGCAAGGTTCGAAGAAGACCACGGTAACTCCGAACAATTAGCCCGACAGAACCTCTCGTCTCCCAGCTTCGAGAACAGAAGCTCTCAGCCACTGGTGGGTTGTGGGGCTAGTGAGGGCTTATAACGATTGATAAAATTAGACCATCGGTTTTTAATATTTTCCCTCAATTAAAAAGTTTACTTTAAGGAAGTTACTTTACCTCGAATGATAAAATTCTTTTGAAGGTAATTAGATGGTATGAACCTCAATTCAAATCATTTTATCAAATGCCTTTAGCCAATTTACGCTTCCAAATGCATAATGGCCGAAGCACACGCACTTTAAATAAAATTCAAATATTTCTTAACCTTTTGATAACGGGCTAGGACTGTCAATTATTTTTATATTCACTCGTACCCTAATTTACAAATAAGAATTCGGTGTGGTAAATTTCTTTTGAAAGTGTCCTAGTATAAGTGTACGGCAGGGATTATTTTTGAAAAATTGGTGAGGTTAGAATAAAGAAATAGTGGTAGGGACGACATATGTCCCAACCCCGTAATCAAAGGTTTAATCAACGAAAATATAATACAGGGTGTCTACAAGTTCGTTGGGTAAAAAGAATGATTTATTGAATGGAATTGACAGGAAAAAAATTAAAGCACATGTTGTTATAAGATATAAAAATAGTTCAAGTTTACCATTATCACAAGTGTTCGATGTGACTTCCTTTCGTGACTCTGCAAATGTCCCATCGGAAAATCATTTCTTGCCACAGATTTGACAGCATGTTTCCGTCGATCCAGTTCATTGCAGTGCAGATTATATCATAATATTAAAATATTTATTTGCTTGAAAGACGTTTTAAAAACACATTAAAAGTAAATTAAAAACTCTTTATTTACATGTTTCAACTCATTTTCTAAATCGTCGTCAGAATGTATAATAGAAAATTACAAATGCATAATGAAAAATGGAAAAAATCATCGAAAATAAAGAAGTAATCATGTAACGCACCCTATACATGATTACTTGTTTATTTTCGATGATTTTTTCCATTTTTCTTTATGTATTTGTAATTTTCTATTATACATTCTGACGACGACTCAGAAAATGAGTCTAAACATGTAAATAAAGAGTTTTTAATTTACTTTTAATGTGTTTTTATAACGTCTTTTAAGGGGTCAGGTAACCTTTGAAGCGTCCAAAAATCGAATTTTTTTAAAAATAGCTTATAATTAAATATGATTTTTTGGGGAACATTTAAAATCAAATCCCATACAAAAATTCGCATTAAAGAGAAGTTATGTCTAAAACACTTTGAGCTTTTGCTATATGATCAACGGGTTTTTCAATCTTTAAAGCCAATTTTCTCAAAACAGCGATTTTGATCATTGCGCGCACGATTTCTGAAAAACGGTTGCCTAGAATTTCCCGAAATTTTTGATGGATGCATTAAACGTACAGAAGCACAAAATGACCTATTATTATGTTTCTCAAGTAAAAAGTTTAGAATTCACGGCTACTTTTGTATTAAAAAAAATCTCGATATTTCGAATTTCCCCAAAAAAAATTTTGTTTCGAGATTTACAAGTTTTATTTTTTTCATTGTAAGTCATTTTGTAAACACTTTATATTTGTACTCATTAAAACAATCTTGGCTTGTTTCAGCCATTGAAATGGGAAAAATCATGCGCGCAATGCATGCAAGAATAATTCTTTCGTAAAAATTGTATTATCTTTAAAAATAAATTTGAAAAAACTACATATGTGTATACCTTTTCTAACATCTTTGATTGATAAAATAAATCGTTCCTAACATGTGCTTTCAATTTTATAATTAAAAGTTAATTAGTTAAAGAATAACTGCAATTCTTACAGAGGTCACTTTTCCATGTACTTTATTGGTTCAAAAGTTACCTGACCCCTTAAGCAAATAAATATTTTAATATTATGATATGATTAGAAATGGACGTAATTTTGACTTACTACTCGCACTTATTTGCATTTGCAGTGCAGATTCTTGATTTTAGTTCAGGAATGGATGCAGGAAGTGGCGGCTTGTACACTTTGATCCTTTACAAAACCCCATACACCGCAACCAAGCGGTGAAAGATCTTGTGATCGTGGTGGCCAGTGAATAACACCTCCGCTCGCTGAGCGATAGCAGCAGTTGTGACACCTAGCGCCATCTATGAATACACTTCGGTAATATTACTACTAGTCTGACTTTCAACAAGTTAATTTCCTTTAATATTTCGGAAGTTCTTAACTTGCGAAATTGCCCAACTAAGTTGTAGACACCCTGTATTACTATGCATGAAAAAATGCAATAACTTCTTCAGGTTGCGAAACAGCACCGAAAACTGGCGATATGAAGCAATTACAATAATAAAACGTTGTAAAAAATCACCATAAAATAAAAACAATACATAGGACGCCTTTCGAGCTAAAAATATAACAGCTCGTCATCAGCTACAGTAAACACGTGTCCGTAAGCGGACAAGGTCAAAAATGAACTGTTCATTTTTTACCTCTTCAATTCAACTGTTCATTTTCTATGTATTGTTTTTATTTTATGGTGATTTTTTACAACGTTTTATTATTTTAATAACTTCTTCAGGTTATCCACAAGTTTCTGAGAAACTTTCTTTATCTTGAGAAACCTCAGAAACCAATATATTTTCAAGATTTAAAGGGGCATTTATAAAAACATTGTTTCTTTTGCTGACATTGATTTTCGGTAAAGTTTCTTGGCAGATTTTGTTATGTATTAATCAGGTTCTTAAACTGGAATATTGGTTATTTTTAGCTGCTATCCATTCTTAATTAAACATTTTCAGACGATTAACGGAATTTATACAGACATCAGTAACAAAATAATAGTAATTTTAATGTTAATGTTGTTAACTTATTATGTTTGTTTGACAAACATGATACAAAAACCTATAATCCAGTTTAAGAAAACTTATTAATACACGATAAAAACTACTCGGAAACGTGTGGTACAATTTCAGTATAGAGAAGACTCCCTAAGCTTTTATACATTTACAGATGTGTATAAATTGAAAGAAGACATAATTTCCAATCGAATGGCTATTTTTTTCTGTACCAATTTGGAGATTCAAATGTACGAAGTGTTATTCCCTGCTCTTTTTTTTTTTGTGTGTGTGTGTGGGGGGGGGGGGACTTATTTTCCCAGTAAGATCCTCGTAACAATATTTCACAAAAAGTGTATTTTTAAAATATTCGCTATCTTATAAATATCTATACTGAGGCTAAAAAATGCATGGAATTTATTTGTTTATAAAATGCTATTTCAAAAGTTTAACTTCAGAAAAACCTTTCAGTTGCCTATCTCAAAATTTATCACGTCAAAATATTTTTTTCTATTTGTATCTGAATACTACTTTATTTTACATTTTTTGCTTCTTTATATATTTTTTTCCATTCTTTTGATCCCTAGATATTGAAAAGAACGGGAAAATAAGGGTCACTTATCATTCTCGTGTAGGTCAAGCTGATGCGTGGACGATATATTTTGAACAGTTTTTCTATAAATAAAAAAAGTCTGTAAAGTTTTTTTTTTTTGTATATTTTTCTTTTTTTTTATGTTTATCTGATTTTTCTTATTCAAAATAGAAAATGATAACGTGATGAAAAGTGCATTGATATACTTCCTTTATGTCTAACACCTATTTAATGTATATTTCAAACAGAAATAAAGTAAAGCAGTAATTTTCATAAACGTATTTCTTGCTTGCTTTACATCTATCCTAATAGCAGAAAGAAACGTACATTTGTTTGCATATTTGTAGAAGGTAATCTTTGGAACTACCAAGCCGTTTTCAAAAATATTTTGGTAAAATCATGATGATAATACCATCGCTATTTTTTTTTTTTTATTCTATCGCGCACCACCTTTTAAAAACAAAAAGTTTCACCTATAGTTAACTGTCTGCATTAGAAAAATAGTATAAAATTTATTTTCTTAAAATAGTAGTGCAATAGAATATAAAAATAGAAGCCAGTGGCAGCCCTGCAATAACTTCTATAATATATGCAACTTTATATCTCGGTACTTCTAACCCGAAGGCAGTGCAAGAGCAAAAACTTTCTAAAATAACGATATCTTTGAAACTGTTATGGCTAGACACTTAAAAATTGACATGACGGTTACTTTCAAGACCTAAATGATCTGTGTGTTGAACACTTGTTGTCTCCCCTAAACTTACTTCTTACCTCGTGACCCTTGCCTCCTAGGAGTGCACAAGATAAAAAGTTAAAGAATTATGATTATTTTTTTATTAATTGTAGGTTGCTTTTTCTGTATAAAACGCCTTTTAAGAATGGTTTTCCAAAAATTCAAAATTTAGAAATGTGAAATGAGTTGAAAATCGCGATGACTCAAAATCCATTCAACCAATTTCAAAAATTCTTTCTGCATTAAATTGATGACTGTCTCAGCTTAAACCTAGGTTACTTTGTCTCTCAGGAGGTGCAACAGAGAGAAATGTTCTACAATTATGATTTTGTTAAAAAAATAAATTGTGGCTAGAAACTTGAATGTTGAGTTACATGCTAGTTACTTACAAAACATGAATGCTCGATAAGACCGGTTTTCAAAAATATCGAAATTTAAAAGGAGAATTTAAGTTGAAACGTTCAAAAATCCCAATGATTCTAAAACTGTAGAGCGCCGATTATCCGAACATGTCGGAACCGATCCTAGTTCGGATAAGCAAAAGTTCGGACATATGGACAGACAATTTAAGGGATGTTCCTGACTATACTAAAACCTTCACACTTTATCCAGGTGACTCGCAGCACCAGTTAGTGCTGGAGTGTTTAAAAATTGTTTTATATATTTCCTTTCGCCTTTTTACTTTTTTTTTTTGTTTACTTTTTATGATTTAAAATTTTCTTTTCCTCTTTTCATCATTTTCTGAACTTCAGAGGTTATCTTAGAAGACATTTTTTTCAATGCTGCCATATCTGAAATTCTTTTTAAATACATTAGTTGAATCGGATCACCGTTCTTCTATCGTTCGAGCCATTTCAGAGTTGTTTCCAAACATTCAAAGGCTTCGTTATGGGATGGACCTGGCTCATTTTAAGAGCATTCGTTTTTATTTTCTTCAATTTCTTTTTCATCTTGAATCTCATCGACAATCTCATCATCATTTAAAATCTGATATCCAGAGTCCTGTGCGTCACTATTTAACCACTCGTTAATTTCATTTTCTTCTTAGCTCAAGGTTCTTCCCATCTCCTTTATTGTTTTAAATTCCTCATTTTCTGGTCCACTGTCAGTTTTTTCTTTATTTAAAATTTTATTCCAAGCCTTTTTTAGAGTTGAGGAATTTACTAGATTGCAGGAATAAGAAAACAATCTTTCAAATCAATTTTTATGGTATCTTGGTAATCAGGGTCTTCTGTTTCTTCTGATAAAAAGAGCATTCTTAACATTTTCTTTCTATAAAGTCGTTTGAATGTCTCAATCACACTTTGATCCATGGGATGGATTACAGATGTAACATTAGGTGGCAAAAACTTTAACCGAAACTTTACCCGAAATATGCGAGAAACAGGGTGTTTGGATAATTGGAAGTTCGATTAAAAAAAAAAAATCTTGAGAGAAAGAGGCTGTTCGGATAATTGGAAGTTCTGTTTAAAAAATTTTTGAGAGAAATAGGCTGTTCGGATAATTGGAATTTCGGTTAATTGTAGTTCGGATAATCGGCGCTCTACTGTAATTTCAAAAATCATTTCTGTATTATAAGGATGATTGTCTCTGTTTAAACACAGGATACTTTCTTTCTCGTGATCCATGCCTCAAAGGGAATGCAAAGAGCAGAACGTTCTAAATTTATGTTTTATAAAGCTATCAAACTGCTACGGCTGGAAACTTCAAAGTTAACGTGTTGGATGTATTTAAGATATAAGATCTCGCTAAGAACGGTTTTCAACAAATCCGAAATAATCACGATTACACTAAAGTTACTGCACCAATCTCAATTTTGCTTAAACTAGCTAAAGTACCCGACGTTGCCCGAAATTTTAAAATGTTTGTTTTGAAAAATCAATTTCAAAATTAAACATATAAAGCAAACATTAATAATAATAAAAACAGTCGAAGTGTTACACACATGAATAAATGAAAACAAAATATAAAAATGTAATAAATTTATATAACAGACGCTTAGAATACAGCTATAAATGAGATATTTTCCATAATCGTGTTTTTATCATGTTTCAATATGTTTTTTCAAACTCATATGATGTTATATATTCACCTGCTGACATCCGTTATATTTTCAATATGACGTAATATTCACTTTTTTAAAAATTCTTCAAACTACTTATTTCATTTTCATTTTTCCCGCGGGAATATTGCAATAGAAAAATTATGACGTAATATTCACTTTATTTTCATCAAACTATTTATTTCATTTTCATCTTTCACGTGGAAATCTTGCAATAGAAAAGTAATTATTGTGCGTTTTTAATTTTTGACAGCTGCTATAACGAAAAATGTTTAAATTTGATAGGAAATTGCTCTTAAATTGGTGATTTTTGATTAATTTAAAATTAACTATAAATTATTTCAATACCGGACTACTTTAGTTGCCTCGACAGTGTTTTAATATGCATATGCGTAACATTTCACAATTCTGGCTTCCAAACTGTGGATTTGTATAGAATTACAGACAGACAAATTTTCATTTTATGTATTAGATTTATATTGATGAAATCTCTGTACAAAAATAGGTTATTTTCAATTCCAGGGGATGCAACGGAGAAAAACATTCTAAAATTACGATTTCTTTGAAACTGTTGGGGCTAGAACATTGAAAGCCAATTTGGTAATTAACTTTAAGACTTAAATTCAGGATAAAGACTGTTGTAAAGCAAAACTAAATCAAAACTAATTTGGGGATTTGAAGGCAGTGTTGCCAGTGGGCTACTTTTTTTAAAATTCAGATTTCTTGATTGCCACCACTTATTTGAAACGGTAAAATTACCTTTGTTTTCGCCTTAATTAATATGTCATTAAATAAGCCGCATTTTACCCTTTCAAAAAAGTGGTGCCAATCAAGAATCTGATTTTAAAAAAAGTAGCCCATCTGGCAACACTGTTTGAAGGTATGGATGTATGGAATATATGGTTGATCGGAACGTTCTGTGGATTAACAAAGCCTATCAGCTTCTTTTCGAATAGATCTTCTTTCAATCATTTCGTCCGCAGTTTAAGCGGCACGAAGTTTTCTTCTGCATAAAAGCTTCAAACAGCAAACTCATTTTTAAAAAAATTTACTGAAACTCAAATTTAAAAAATCAAAAAACCCGACTGCGTAAAAACGAACTAATTAATTATTTCTCATCAATGTGAAACTATTTTTTATATTAATTACCAATTTTTTTATTTACTTGTATTGATGACTTTTAAGTTGTCGAACTAACAATTAGTTAGTTCCTATCTGTAAAAATTGCTTTGATGAGGCCTATAGATGTCTATGAAGGTTAGAGTTGCAGTAAAGCTAGAGATCCTACCTACACAACTTCCAGGTTGTGTAATATTCTAAGGGAGTTTCTGACTGTAAAATACTCAATGAAACATCGTCTTCATTTCTAAAGACCTATCCAGAGATATGCCTATCAATAAGGTTAAGGTTAAGGTAAGAAATCCACAAACCCTTATTGTCAGTCGGGTAAAAAGATAAAAAAAAAAATGCAAATGATTAGTGAAATGTTAGTGATTTTTAAACCTCAACGTGTCCCTTCTTCCGATCAATGAATGAAATGTTTCATTACGACACGCCGTTACATCAGCAAAATCATTGAAACAACATAAAAATATTATGTTATAAAAATATTGTAATCATAAGTAACTCATTTTTGCGAGAAATACCTCAACAAAAAAACGAAGCTGACTAAAGTTAGGTTTAGCAGGTTTGGTTTTCTAAACAAACCACTCGTTGCCATCTGCAAAAGAGAAGTGACCGCTTCTTAACGCCAAGTATATTAGCGTTTTATATATGAGAACTTGAGTTTCAAAACTGGCCTTATCCCAAAATTAAAAAATCGTGTTTATTATTATTATTATTATTATCAATCTATTCTATTGGTAAACCTGCACAAAATAAAACCACTGCAATCTGCAAAAAAACTAGTTATCCGGTATTTCTGGCATTGTAAAAACTTGGTTTACAATGAAAACCAATGGACGCCTTTGAGGTTTTTCACGATTTCCCAAAGTTTCATTTTCTGGATAAGGGGAATTTTGAAACTCACGTCCTCATACGTAGAAAACTAAAACATGACTGAATAATACTCCTCTTTTACTTCCCGACTGCCAAGAAGAGTTATGTGTTTGACATGTATCTGGGTATATATGTGGGTATGTATGTGGATTTCTTTATAATCCCAACGGCTGGATGGATTTTAATAAATGAGGTCTCTATCGATCCATCTTAACCGTCCTATGGTTATAGGCTAGGTTTTGTTTTTATAAATTCAAAATGGCGGCCGTAAAATACAAAATAGAGGTAGAGACTAAAAAAATTTTAACGCATCATATTGAGTGGAATATCATTGCATAGGTCTTTCAAAATGAACAGACCTGCCAACCTTTGAAAATGAGAAATCGTAGCACACAAAATTAAAATTAATCTGGAGGTTGGTTGGTTGGTTTTCCGGGTTTCGCAGCCATCTTTTCACATTCGTAAAAAGAATAAATAAGGTTTCAGTCTTTGAACTCAATACAGTAAATTTTTTCCTCTGAAAATTTTTATATGATTTTTAGAATTTTGAATTTCTTCTCGTTTCGAAGCGTTTTTTTTTTTTTTTGTGCCTGGTTCCAGTTTTTTAGACCAGTGCAGTAAATTTTGACGAAATTAGCAATTTTTTTCCCGCAATCATTTCAGGATATTCAATTTTTTTCCCCCACAATCGTAATTCACATTTTTCTATCACTATTCTTTGTTGAAATCCGCAGTTTTTACCACGAACTTTTGACGAAATTCGCATTTTTTACCGTGATCCTTTGAAAAAGTTTTGCGTTTTTTACCACGATCCTTTGACGGAATTAGTGTTTTCTTTCCGCGATCTTTCGGTAAAATTTGCGTTTTCTTACTAATCTTTTGACGAAATTCGCGGTTTTTTTCAACGATATTTTTACAAAATTCACGTTTTTACCACGATCCTTTGATGAAATTTATTTTCTTCTGCGACCAATTGACGAAATTGATTTTTTTTACGTGCTCATTTGTCAAAATTCGCGATAGTTTATCGCAACCGATCGGCAAAATTTTTTATATCTTTTCGCTACCAACTAACAAAATTCACCACTCGTTTCCGTTACCTTTTGAAGAAATTTGCAATATTTTTCCGTCGATAGTTTATCGAAATTAGTGATTTTTTTCGATATCTTTTGACGAAATTCGCAATTTCTTTCTGAACTCTTAACGAAATTAGCGATTTTATCCAGCGACCAATTGAAGATAATCACTATTTGTTTCAGAGATCTTTGACGAAATACCCGATATTTTAAAACGATCATTTGAAGAAAATCGCATTTTTTTCCGCGATCGATTCACGAATTAATTTGGGGAAATTCCATAAAATAAAAAATAAAAAATTGTGGTCTTCCAAGAAATTCAAAATTCGCAAAAGAGTCATAGGTCTGTGGAAAAATTTGCAGTGGGAAATACTGGACAGCATTTTTCATTATGCAGGACATTCCATTTCCGTGTGCATATCGTGCGATTTTGCACACTATTTCATACAGTGACTCTCAAAGAACCACCTCCACTCCCCCCCTCCCCTCTCCAGAAATTCTTAAAATGGCACCTTTGTTTCTGAGAAAGGGAATTCCTGTATAAATATTTACAGAAACAGGATTCACTGGTGGTTAAGATACATAAAGAGGGTTTTATGTTAAGAAGTTTGTTTTGCAGCCCAGATTCCACCCCCCTCCCCCCATGAGCATTTTTTAATGTCCGAATTTTCGGACTAATGACCAATTTTTTAAAACTTTCAGAAATGAATACTTTGAAATTTAGAAAATTTCTGAACAGAATCACTCCTGAAAAATATGCTGCTCGGGATAAAAATCGCAACTAGAAACAAAAAATGCGTTTGTATTTTTTGCAAAAAAAAAAAAATCGTAGTTTAAGGCCGATTTTCGTAGCATCGTAGTTTACAGGTTCGAATCGTAGCAACTACGATTTTTTCGTAGCAGTTGGCAGGTATGTGAAGACGATGTTTCCTAGACTATTTTACAGCCAGAAGCTCCTTTTAAATATTACCAACCTGAAAGTTGTGTAGGTAGGATCTCTAGATTAACTGTAACTCTAACCTTCATAGACATATAGGCCTCATCAAAACAGTGTTTATAGATGGGAACAAACAATTAAACACAACTTAAAAGTCATCAATACAAGTAAATAAAAAAAAATAGGTAAGTAATATAAACTAAAAATTCGTCAATAAAAAATTAAATAAAAACAATAAAAAAACCCGACTGCGTAAAAAGAGAACTAAAAAGAGGGAAACAAGATGACGTAGGAAAATAGTACAGTGTGTAATGGAAGTCCTTTTTTTTTTTTACTTAAGTAATTGCAGTCGGAGGCAAACATGTAGGCAGAAGAGCCGCAGTACATACCTAAAAATGAATATGATGCCTCCGACGGCAATTACTTAAGTAAATAAACAATTAAATTTAAAAAACCAAAAAAAAAAAAAACCCGACGCGAACTAATTAATTATTTCCCACCAATGTGAAACTATTTTTTCAATTCCTACTATTAGCTCACACTTTCGCTATATATATCTTGTTCAAATTTTCAATCGTTAATAAAATACTTATTATTCATCCAATCAAGCTCAAATAATTTTTTTTAAACTTGTAGTGGATGACACTTGATGTTAATCCAGTTTTTTTCAAATATTAATTCATTAATTAAATTTAATTAATTAATTTTCAATAATCGAGAGAGCCCTCTTCTTGATCAAGGTATTTTAAGTCCCAGAGAGCTTCTTCTTGATCAAGGCATTTTAAGCGTCACTCAAGAGGAAAGAAGAATGGGAGAAAAAAAATTCTCTTATTGACCTAAGAAGGAATTGACTTAAATTTTTTTGTTTTATTATATTACTTGTTTATATTACTTACCTATTTTTTTTTTATTTACTTGTATTGATGACTTTTACGTTGTGTTTAATTGTTAGTTCCTATCTATAAACACTGTTTTGATGAGGTCTATAGATGTCTATGGTGGTTAGAGTTGCAGTAAAACTATAGATCCTACCTACACAACTTCCAGGTTGCATAATATTTTAACGGAGCTTCAGACTGTAAAATAGTCAATAAAACATCGTCTTCATTTTGAAAGACCTATCCAATGATATGCCACTCAATAGGGTGCGTAAGTTTTTTTTTCGTTTCTACGGCCATTTTGCATTTATAAAAACAAAACCTAGCCTATAACCATCAGGCCGTTAAGATGAATCGATAGAGACCTCATTCATTAAAATCCATCCAGCCGTTGGGATGTTTCGAGGGTATAAAGAAATCCACATCCACAGATACGCGTGAAACACATAACCCTTCTTGGCAGTCGGGTAAAAAAAAAGGATTTCTATTACATACTCTACTGTTTTCCTACGTCATCTTCTTTCCCTCTTTTTAGTTCGCTTTTTACAAGTCGGGTTTTTTGATTTTTTTTAATTTAATTTTTTATTGCTTTTATATTAAAAATATTGATTTATAATTTTGAATGCTCATGTATTTTTTTTTTTTTATCGCAACTAATAAAAATTTGAAAAATAAATTAACATTGTTTTCTAATCAAGTATTCGGAAGAACAGTGATATTTATACGTAGCCTAGTCAAAATGAATTGAAATCGGGAAGTCTTTTCATTATAATTGAAATTTTACATGTTATTCAAAACTAGACACTTCAAATTGCTAGATAGAAACAAATTGACATTTTAATTAAATTCTAACACCAGTTTAAGGCGAAAATTATCTAATTTCAACTTTAATGAAAAAAATCATGATATTTTCTTGAGGAGGGGGGGGGGTGCCGTTTTTGCTTTAATTTATTTTATTTTCAGCATTTCAATATTATTTATGATTGATATTTTATGTTAAACTCTTGAGAAATTGAAAATTGAAATATTTTTCGGGATCATTACCAACTTAATAAGTAGAATACATTTTAATTTGGTGGACGAAATTTCCTTTAGCAGCAAATAATTTGGATGAACTTTATAAAATGTTGATAATGTCACAGGAATGATTTTTATTAAAAACTAATTCATAAATTTATGAAAACTAATTTGAAATATTAACAGGCATCGAGAAAATGAATTTTTAATGGTGAAAGACGAGTTAATTGATTGTTTAATGATCTATCGAGAACACATTAAATTACTCTTGCCTTCATAAAAATAGTTTAAGAAGCAATTACATATGCAAAATTCTATATTTATCAAAAGTAGTGTACGTCAAATTGCTATTTTCGAAAACGTTAATGAAATTGTTTTAATTTTATAAAATATTACATTACTTTCATATTTTTGACAGCTTCGAAAAGCTATTTTCATCAAGTGAGAGATTCAAGTATAAACAGTAGTTTCAATAACAATAAGATTCCTTTAAACGTTTTCTTTAATAAAATAGAAATTAGATGTTCCATCTTTAAATATTTCCAATATATCACATAACTGATCTTCTTTCATATAAAATATAACGTAAGCATAATATTTTTTTTTTATTACTGTTTAACCATTAAAATGAAATTATGAACATGTGGAACATAAAAATATTTCGCAATCAAAATACAAACATTAATTATAAGTTACATGAAGATGTTTTTGTATTAATGAAAATCTAAATACTCATTTATCCTTTTAAATTAAAATTTAAAATAAAATGATTTATTTAAAAATCGGCTGTTGACTGTTTCTTAAAACAGTTTTTGCAGTTATTATCATTTTACAAATTATTATATGAAATTTAACATGATAATATTTAAATACAGTAAAGAAAAAAATTTAAATTTTAGAAAAAATTAAAAACATAATAAAAGAAAAAAAAAAGTGAAATATTTTTTCATAGAATATCGAATTAAATAGAATGTGTACATAACAGTAGGTAAATAAAAAAAAGTACATACTAATTGTACATAAATAATAGCACATAAGGCTTATTTCATGTAAATTGTCGTAATCGTTTACGTCTTTTGCAGCATTTTGAGTGCTAAATTTGTTTTATCCTGTCAAAGCAAATTTTCTCGAATTCGGGACCTAGTTAGATCATTTGTCGTTCTCGAATTAGCCCCCTGTAAATACTAATTATGCATTTTACATTTTTTTAAATATTTAAATGAAAGAACACACTTATATCTTTCATTTCCAACTAAAATTGTGTCTTAAAATCGAATGCATTTTAAGATATTAAATGTTGAAAATGGTCTTTTTTTTTTCATTTTTTGCCATTTTAAGAGTCCTGAGACTCCTTAACGTGTGAAATCGAATTTTCTTTAATTTGGGGCCTCGCAAACAGTCTTTTCTTTCTCGGTTGAGTATAAGAAGCAAGTTTCGGGAAAATCGTAAGACATTTTCGAGATCGTCACGATTTCCATAATTGTCTGCTTTGTCTTCGAAAACTGTTGTTGCTACACTAAAAGAAAGTTCATATAAACTAAAAAATTTATTTGTTTGTACACAAATATTCAAAAGTAACAAAGAATAATTTTCTTAAATCTAAATTCTGTTGTAATATCTTTACTTTTCTTTTATTCTAAATACAATTTTAAATTCGTATTTTTTCCCTGCTGGTGTGAGTTTTATAGAGATTACTCATGCATTTAAACAATATTATTGTTATTCAGTAAAATCTGTATTTTAAAAAGAAGATAAAAAATAGAAATCTCAACTGAAGTTGATTTTACTAGTACAATGGCATAGAACGTCATTTTTCCATTTCTTTATATGGATAACCTGAGATTTATAGGATTTTATGAAGTATTTTGATTTAATTTTTTTTAAATTTATTATATGTTTTTTTTATAAATGTACTTAAATAATCTTCCATAATTGACGTGTCCAATAAGTCTTATAAAAGTGTTTGTTTTTTTTACCAAAAGAAATAAGAGTAAATTTGTTGCTAATAAATTAGTTAGGAAGATTAAATAAAATGCAAAAAATCCTATTTTGTGTGTACATAACAGATAGTTTTAATTTTATTTTAATTAAAGATTTTCAGTCTGGAAAAAATACACGTATATGCAAGAGAATAATACATCTATTTTGGGAAATGTTTTAGATTCATTATCATAATTAATGCCAGAATACAGTAGTAGGTGATTTAAATTTTATAGACAAGCATTTTTCATTGCTAACTGCGCTATAAATCATTGGTTTGGCTTTAAATATATATATATATAATTTTACTAGGGTTTTTAATGTGCTTGTTTTCAATATATTAATTCATTAAAATATCCATACTTAATGTATCTTATATTATAATACGAGCAAAATTTGTATGTGTGTGTGTGTAAATTTTATCTTAAAAACTGCTCTAACGATTTTGACTAAATTTTGTATTTTACTATTTTTGGGCACGAGAAGACCATTGAGCTAGGTCCTGTGTTCGAGAAAATTCGATTAGTGGGTCATTTTGGGTCGGGGTCAAGTGAATTATATCTGAAAAATGGCTCAATCGATTTTGACTAAATATTATATTCAATGTTTTTGGGCACGAGAAAACTACTGGACTAGGTCACATGTTCGAGAAATTTCGATTAGTGGGTCATTTTTGGGTTACTTCGGGTCAAGCTAATTTTGTCTAAAAAACGGCTCTAACGATTTTGACTAAATTTTGTAATGTACTGTTTTGGATTACGATAAGACCAATGGGCTAAGTCACATGTTAGAGAAAATTCAATTAGTGGGTCATTTTTGGGTCACTGTGGCTCAAGCTAACTGTATCTAAAAAACGGCTTAAGCAATTTTGACAAAATTTTGTATTACACCGTTTCTGAGCATGAGAAGACGATTGAGCTAGGTCACATGTTCGAGAAAATTCGATTAGTGGTTTCCTTTTTGGGTCACTCTGGGTCAAGCTAATTCTATCTATTAAAAAAACGGCTCAAAACATTTTGACAAAATTGTGCATTATATCGTTTCTGAGCATAAGACCATTGGGCTAAGTCAAATGTTCGAGAAAATTCGAGTAGTGGATCATTTTGGGGTCACTGTGGATCGAGATAATTGTATCTAAGAAAAGGTTCAAAACATTTTGAGAAAATTTTGTATTATATCGTTTCTGAACATAAGACCATTGGGCTAAGTCAAATGTTCGAGAAAATTCGAGTAGTGGATCATTTTGTGGTCACTGTGGATCAAGCTAATTGTATCTAAAAAACGGGTCAAACAATTTTCACAAAATTTTTTATTACATTGTTTCCGAGCACGAGAAGACCATTGAGGTAGGTCACATATTCGATAACTTTTGATTGGTGGGTCCCGTTTGGGTTACCGTGGGTCAAGCTAATTTTATCTATAAAACGACTTTAACGATTTTGACTAAATTTCGTATTCTATCATTTTAAGGTTCGAGAAGAACATTGGTTAGGTCGCATGTTTGAAATAATTCGGTTAGTGGGTTATTTTGGATCACTACTGTATCTCAGGATCATGCCAATTGTATCTAAACAGCAAGAATGATGCAGTGAGAATAAAATATCGAATTAAACTCAAGGCTAATTTTGACCGAGCTTAGCTCGGTCATCCTTGCTAGTTACATTTATACTTATACCTACTAAAAAACAACTTTTCAGAAGTAAAAAAAGAAAAGAAAAGAAAAAAGGTGAAAGTCGTGGCTAAAAAATAGTGTGATATCAAATTTCCAAGTTTATATTATGGTACTTATTTAACATTTCTTATTAAAAATTTACCATATGTAAGTCAAGTACCTAAGTATACGTTAATAGAAAGCTTTTTCTCCATTACTAAATACATCATAACGTGTTTCTGAACATTAAATTTTTTCAAATTATGCATGATGGGCTTGCCGGCCATCTTTCCATATTTTACACAAATTTCTAAGCACACAAGTACATTGTTAAGATCGGAAGTACGAAATTGTTGCTAAAGCAAATATTTTAAGCTTTTAATTTATCGAAATGTGTGCCTAGAAATTTGTGTCTTAAAATAAAGCTGAAGAAATTTCAGGTTTCATCTTATGATTCTGTTTTTTCGGAGGGGGGGGGGGTTAATTAATTAGTTAAAGCAATAAAAATCAATTTGTTTTTTCAAAATAAATGATTTCCTTAATTTATCTGTCTGTAAATAAAACTAGAAGTTCGAAATTCTTAATAATGCAAACATATTACGAGCTCTTGTGCTTAGAAATCTGTGTAAAATATGGAAAGATGGCCGCCAAGTCCATCATGCACAATTTAAAAAAAAAACTAATTTTCAGAAACACGTTATGATGTATTTAGTAAAGGAGAAAGGGCTTTCTATCAACGCATACTTAGGTACTCGACTTACATATGGTAAATTTTTAATAAAAAATGTTAAATAAGTACCATAATATAAGCTTGGAAATTTGATATCACACTATTTTTTAGCCACAACTTTCACCTTTTTTTTTTTTTTTTTGCTTGGCTTTTTTTACTTTTGAAAAGTTGTTTTTAGTAGATATCAGTTCTTTTTTTAAACAGATTTTATATAATTGAAATAACTCTACTCGCTAAAATTAGTCCTTGTATAGCCTTTATAAGCAGGGAACAAACACAATAGTATGCATTTTGTTTACCTATCATTCATTTTTTAGTGTAATTAATAATTTAAAAGTAAGGAAAGTCAATTTCTTCTTTCAACGTATCAGCCTTTCTCAATTTATATCTCCTTAAAATTTTCTATGAAGGATGAAAATTTAGTAAAAAACAGATAGAGTCGAAATAAAAATTATATTTACTGTTAGTCTGTCAGTTAACTGTTTGTTTTAACTTTTTTTTGCTGACGTTTCTGCAGAATACGTTTATCTTTACAAATATTTATGGCTAATCCGAGAATGAAGCCCCGCAGGCATCTAAAGTATCGAAGATCTGTTTAAAGATCTGTAAATCTACATATTCTAGACATAATGAAGAAACATTTTTGATAAAAAAAATCTAAAAATTTAAAGATATGAACTGTACATATAACTTCATCTTTATTTAGATCATGTTACAGAGAAGAAAGAATAAATATGTAAATTTACTCAAGTCTGTTTATCCATACCTATTTGCATAAATGTGAGAATATAATTTCATATAAATATTCCCCTAAATTGTTTATCTTTAATAGTCTATTATTAAAGCCGCATATACATTAGAATTAAATTTTTTCCGGTTAAAAGTCGCCTGAAATCTATAGTCTTATCGTTCGTCAAATTTGTTTATGTTTTTTTTTAATACCCAGGCACCTTTTCTAAGGTGGTTCTGCCTTTTTTCCTCGTGGAGGAAGGTTGAATTTGTGGTTGTCCCAAGGAAATAACGTCATTTTTGTGATCATTTGAGGTCATGCCGGCAAAAGCCGTAGCGAATACCTCATAGCTTAAATAACTAACTAACTAACCTTTTCTAAACTCTGACAAAAGATAACAGACATACTGAAGATATCCAAATACTTATATCTTTCTATCGTATTTCCTTTTTTGAGGGGCGCAGGGGTGAGGGAGAGCGCTCAAGAACTTTGTTTTGGTCTTAGAATTCTGAATTAATCATTTAAAAGATCTACCTACATAATTCTTGTTGCAGAATTCTCATTAGCTAAGAGTTGCATCAACTTATACATCATGTGAATCTATTAAATTACTTTTGTAAAATAATAGATGGGAGCCATTGATATTTCCAGAGCATTTGGCTACATTTTAAACTTGGGTCATTTACAACTATTCATTAATTTTCTATACGAATTAAAGAAGTCGTTTTCACTATTGCTTGTTTGTTTGTTTTATTGAACACATACATCAGATCACGTGGGGATCACGGCGGGATTCGAACCCGCCCCCACCTACGCTCTCAAGCGATTAGAGCGTGGTGTCTTATCCACTCAGCCACGGTGGGCCACTGTCGCTTTCTGTAATACCCAGGTACTCAAATTTAACCAGATGCGCTTAGAATCATGCTCATAACAGAGAACATTTATATGTAAGAGTGGTGACATATTCACAAGTCGTGTACTCATATTCAAGTTTTTGTCCAAAGTACGGTAACTCAGTTTTCAGTAATAGACGTGGAAGATTTCGATTAAACTAACCAGAAAAGTTAACAAACATTGGCTTCCTGATTTGATTTTATTCAAAATCGTCTTAACCAACCAAAGTTAATGTCCGCGATCCAGATAATTTTTTTCTGTTAGTAAAATTAGATGGACCAATCAGTAGCCCCCATCCTTGCAGGCCTTTCGGTGTTTACTGCAAACATCAAAAAGTTTCTGGTTGATCAATTCCATCTCGCTAATAGCGAAAAATCTATCTTGATCCCGGCCTATTCAACGCCCTTTAAATATTCGAGAAAGCCTTGACACGCGTCAGGAAAACGTCACACAAAGCAGGAAAAACAAAGAAGAAAAATCATCCATTGTCTCGTTCATATCAACATCAACGAGCCAATGAATGATTTTGTTTCTTTGCTTTGCCTGCTTTGTGTGATGTTTTCGTGACGCATGTCAAAACTTTCTCAAATATCTAGAGAGCGTTGGCTTATGTCACTACCATAAAGCTATGAAAGGAGAGGAGCAGACATGTCAATCTTTCCGTGTGAAGAACTAGATAATAAAAAAGAAAAGTGCCCAGATAAACTGATGGCATTGAGCTCACAGGCTATTCACACTAATTGTATATCATACTCTTATTTTAAAGAATAATGCCCCTCAAAAAAATAACTGAAGGGGAATTAGCCCCCGTTTCCCCCTTTATACTTAACCAGTGAACCTCCAAATCTAATCAGGGAAGCCCCTTTTCTTTTCATGAAAAACCCATTTATCTGAATTAAGCGGGGTGGCCTAACACCCCTTTTCCCCCTTTATCCTTAACCAATGAACCTCCAAAACTAATCAGGGAAGTTCCTTAACATAATAAACCGGTATACCAAATTCGGAGCAAATTGAATAATTCTGCATGAAAAACCCATTTATCTGAATTAAGGAGGTGGACTAGCCCTCCTTTTCCCCGTATATTCTTAAACAATGAACCCTCAAAACTAATCAGGGAAGTTCCTTAACTTAATAAACCGGTATAACAAATTCGGAGCAAATCGAATAATTCTGCAAGAAAAACCCATTTATCTGAATTAAGGGGGTGGACTAGCCCCTCTTTTCCCCCTTTATTCTTAACCAATGAACCCCCAAAACTAATCAGGGAAGTTCCGTAACATAATAAACCGGTATACCAAATTCGGAGCAAATCAAATAATTCTGCATGAAAAACACATTTATCTGAATTAAGGGGGGGTGGACTAGCCCCCTTCCCCCCCCTTTATCCTTAACCAATGAACCCCCAAAATCAATCAGGGAAGCTCCTTAACATAAGAAACCGGTATACCAAATTCGGAGCAAATCGAATAATTCTGAATGAAAAACCCATTTATCTGAATTAAGAGTGGTGGACTAACCCCCCTTTTCACCCTTTATCCTTAACCAATGAACTCCCAAAACTAATCAGGGAAGTTCGTTAACATAATAAACCGGTATGCCAAATTCGGAGTAAATCGAATAATTCTGTATGAAAAATTCATTTATCTAAATTAAGAGGGGTGGGCTAACCCCCCTTTTCCCCTTTATCCTTAACCAATGAACCTCCAAAACTAATCAGGGAAGTTCCTTAACATAATAAACCGGTATACCAAATTCGGAGCAAATCGAATAATTCTGCAGGAAAAACCCATTTATCTGAATTAAGGGGGTGGACTAGCCCCCCTTTCCCCTTATATTCTTAACCAATGAACCCCCAAAACTAATCAGGGAAGTTCCTTAACATAATAAACCGGTATACCAAATTCGGAGCAAATCAAATAATTCTGCATGAAAAACACATTTATCTGAATTAAGGGGGGGGGGGTGGACTAGCCCCCTCCCCCCCTTTCTCCTTAACCAATGAACCCCCAAAATCAATCAGGGAAGCTCCTTAACATAATAAACCGGTATACCAAATTCGGAGCAAATCGAATAATTCTGCATGAAAAACCGATTTATCTGAATTAAGAATGGTGTACTAACCCCCCTTTTCCCCTTTATCCTTAACCAATGAACCCCCAAAACTAATCAGGGAAGTTCGTTAACATAATAAACCGGTATGCCAAATTCGGAGCAAATCGAATCATTCTGCATGAAAAACCCATTTATCTGAATAAGGGGGTGGACTAACCCCCCTTTTCTCCCTTTATCCTTAACCAATGAACTCCCAAAACTAATCAGGGAAGCGCCTTATCACAATGAACCTAGGAAAAAATTTTGAAGCAAATCGGATGTTTCTATCAAGAGTTATCGCGTTACGTACGTACACACAGAACCGGCGGGCACATAAGCTCTCAGGCTTTGATAGCCTGTGAGCTAGAAAGTCCTAAAATATTGGATTTCTTAAATTTCAAACGATGCTGAAACCTAACGAGTCGATCACAGCGATATCTGCAGGATATTTCCCAAAACTCCAAGAGGATCTGGTCTAGACGCTGTAACTTTTTTTTTTTTTTTTTTTTTTTTTTTACATTTTATTAACATACATCTCACCTGTGTGCTTGGCGTCAAACCCGCTGTAATAATACGATGTTTACTTTGAAATTTGAAAATATATCGCAGATGTCGCTGCGATCAGCTCCCTGGATTTCAGCGTCAGTGCGCATTTAAGGAATACAACTTTTTAGCGCTTCTTGGATAGCAAATTTCCACATTATGTATTCTAGATGCTGTAGCGGTATAGCACCTAGAATACCTAGTGTGGAAATATGCTATCCAAACAGTGCTAAAAATTTGTATCCCTTAAATGTGCGACGATACTGCTAAAATCCCAAGTGTCGATCGCAGCGACATCTGCGGGATTTTCGTATTACTAGTATTAAATTGTATAGACTAGAAATTTCTTGCCGTTGTAGAAAATACCCTGCAGATGTCGCTGCGATCTACATATTGCAGCAGTATCATTGCACATTTAAGGGATACAATATTTTAGCGCTCTTTTAAGTATTACAGGGATAGCCGATTTCTACACTATATATTCTAGGCGAGGCGCTATAGTAGCGGTTCATTACACGTGTCTCTTCTTTCAAAAATATCCTGCAGATGTCGATGCAAATGACTGTTTGGAATTCAACATCGTTGTACATTTAAGCGATTCAATATTTCCGCGGTTTTTTTTTTAAGTATTGCTGGGATAGTCGCTTTCTACAACATATAATCTAGACGCTATAACAGAGCTTTGGTTTCTAGAAGATATAGTTTAAAAATCGGCTTATTAAAAAGGTGCAAAAAAATTTTATCCCATAAATGTTGAAAGAGGTTGAATGACGAATGTCGATTACAGCGACATATGGTAATTCCAACGTAACTATTTCAAAAGAAATCAAATGAGAAAACGTTTCGCTCAGAGAAGATCTAGAAAATGTTGCTGCTATCGATATTTGCCATTCAGTATTTTTCAATATTTATGGGATTCAATTTTTAGCACTTTTTAAAGCATTACTGGAATATCCGGTTTCCACACTATGACCGTGATCTAGGTAGATTTTTCTCTGTTATCGCAACGAGATTGACCAATCAGAAGTCAGAATTTTTGCTAACTTTTCACTGTTTGCAAAAATGTACCTGTATCCCGGCCTATATTTCTAGACGCTATAACTGAGCTCCGGAATAGTACAGAAAGCAAACACCGTATTTTGATAAAATAAAGCACGTAGATTGAGTAAATATCTGTCCAAAAATGCAATCCTTACTTTTTTCTGTCCATTATTTAAGTCTCTACCTTGATTTAAACATAAGGTGTGACGAAGAAAAACAATCGATCATTTTCAGTATCTCGACGTTATTTAAAAAAATCTATATCCCAGTTTATAATTAATTTATGAAGATGCATTTGGTCTTAAATTGAAGATGTTTTTCATTAGGTCCTTTTGGTTTTGATTTTATTTTTCTGCGATGATTGTTTTTTTTTTTTTTTTTTTTTTTTTTTTTTTTTTATTTTTTTTTTTTTGGATATGGGAAATTTTACGCTGCCATGTTTGGTCGATTTAACATAAAAAAGTTGTCTTCAGTATAATAAGCAGTTACGGTGTCTTGCCGTTATTCTTGGCGTTTGTTTGTTTGGCGGGTTAGCATTTTTTTTAGCTTGGCTTGGCAGAACGACCGTCCTGCTTGATCTTTATCGACTTACATGCGTCTCACAAACTAATATATATTGTGCAATATAAACACATTTACAATATAGATAGCATACTTATATGCTTAGCTTACAATGCATATAAACTACAAATCTTTACAGTACATGCATTACATACAACAATGCTTTTTCAACCAACGATAAACATATTCACTACTAATGGTACATATTCAATCATTCTACAACTAAATTTTAATAAATGTACTTAAATAATTTTACATAATTGATGTGTCCAATAAGTCTTATAACAATGTTTGCATTTTTGTTTTTTTACAAAAAAAAAAAAAAAAAAAAAAATAATAATAATAATAATAATAATAATAATAAGAGAAATTTTATTGCTAATAAATTAGTTAGGAAGAATAAATAAGATTAAATATTAATAGCCAGTTAAATTTGGGTTATGTGATGTTTTTTAAATTTTGATAATGGAATCTTATGTATTTTATAGCGCTGAATACAAAAAAAAAAAAAAAAAAAAAAAAAAAAAAAAAAAAAAAAAACTTATTTTTAACCACCACATCAGGTTTTTTTTGCAAATCGTAAATTTCAAAGTGAAAAAATAGAAAATATCTAATACTATAAATTTAATGTGATGGTTGTGTTTTTTAGCTTTTCATAATTGATTCTTATGTATTTTATATCTCGGAATCCGGAAATGACCTTCATTTTTTACCATCGCGTTAGGATTTTTCGCAAATCGCAAATTTTTAAATTTTTAAAAAGTCGAAATATTCCAAAAATATGATACCATAATATAAACGAAAACTTTTTTTCATAATAATTTATTCATCTTTTGGATTATACTATGCATTTTTATAGCTAAACATGTAAAATATTGTGTGTTTAAAACCTTTAAAATTTTATTCCGTATTCGGAAGTTTCGTTGAACCTCTCATGCTCTGATTTACACTTTCCCTTTTACATTCTCTATGGGATTCATCTGGATGTCCTCTTTTATTTTGGCTGTTGACATTACTGGAAATTTGTCGCAGATGTATTTAAAACAGTTTCCATCTTTTGGATGCTTTGACAAATTTTCTCTATTTTAGGGTTCCGTACTTAAAAAGTAAAAACGGAACCATTATAAGATCACTCTTGTGTCTGTCTGTCACAGCCATTTTACTCGTAAACTATGGAACGTGGAAAGTTCAAATTCGGGGAAGTAATAAAGGCTATTGGCCCACATATTTTCAGATTATTAAACATTTATAAATATATTTAGTAAAAATGTATAGGGGCAAATTCAGTTTCTTGAAAAAAGAAAATATTTTCTTTGTATATCGTGTGAAAGCTTTCGTCACGCTGAATTCAAAAATACATTTCTTTTAATTTTAGGTATTACATTTTCAAAGATATAGTTGAAAATGTAGCGCAAAAATATGTTGCCCTCCAATCTAATTCCGAATATACTGAAGCTAAAATTATGAAAAAATTAGAGGGAGTAGACGTTAATTTAAACAATGCAGGAAAATTATAGCGATTACCCTAGGTCACACAGTTTTTGAGAAAATCGCATTTTTCCGTTACAGACAAATTTCGATTTACGGGCATTCAGCAAAACTGTTGAGCAGAGCTGAAGGTACCTATCGTAGAAGAAATATAAAAGCATTGTTGATCATGATTTTCGAAAAAATTCGTCAATAATTAGCCGAAATATAAATCCTTAAAAATATGGACGGTTTGAACATACACAATGACAGGGGCGACGTACTCTATGTAGCATTGACTTTTAAAGCCTAGATAACAACTTTTAATGATGTTTGTGTGTAATGCAATGGCCAGTAACAGTATAAAAGCAATAAACGTCAAATTGTTAAAAACAGACTAATTCAAGGGGTCTCAGGACTCTTAAAGCTTCAAAAATTTTTTGATTTTAATTTTTTTAGATGTTAATCTTCCATCTTTTCTGAACATTTTAATATAATTGTTTCCTTCAAATTCTCATTAGAACAGAATTTATGGCTTTTAGAATTATACCCGCTCAATAGCTTAAGCGGCCTTTTGGAAACTTTTAAGTCATTTTTCTCCAATTGACTTTTTTTGGTATAACGCGCACGATATCTCAAAAGCTTTTGAATATGTTTTCATGAAATTTTCAAAACATACGTTTTATATTAATCTGTATAAACTGAATCTAAAATTTCCATTTTATTGTTCAAAAAAATATTTTTTAAGTAATTATATTGTTAAAATTTTCAAAATTTTCTATTAGCTAAATACAACTTTGTATGAAAAATATAAAAATGCTTTAAATACAAATTTATTTAAGTTCAGGGTAATTATTATAATCTAAAGTATAAGTAGGTGCCAAAATTTGTATTCTAGTTACAATAATTATTTTCTAATCGTGCGCGTAAGCTGTTATACCAATATACTGCTTATCAAATGTCTGACTGTTTGGAGCACCCTGTAAATGCTAATTCTTCATCTTGCAAATTTTTAAATACATAAAATGAAAGAACGTACTTATATCTTTCATCTCAGTAAAAATTGTGTTTTAAAATCGTATACATTTAAAGATATTAAACTGTTGAATATGGTTTCTTTTTTTCATTTTTTGCAATTTTTGAGATCCCTGTGACCCTTAATTAGGACGAATTACATAAATAATATGGGATTCGTGAAAATTTGCATTGAATGGCTCTTTCAATACGCCTCGAGTGGCTTTAAAAGTTAATTAAAAACCTATCTAGAAAACGCGGCAAGGACCAAGGCGTCGATGCAAATTTGTGACCCTTTTTCGAAGCGCGCTTAGTACAATGCCAAATGTGAACTTTGAACGAATGTTTTGTTTTAGCTGCATTGTAGAAAGAAAGGTTATTACTATGCTGAATTTAGTTTCATGAAATGACAAATGAAGTTTATATATGCATTTCTTTTATTGTCAGTACCGAATTAAGTTCATAATAGACTAAAATAATATTAAACTAGTCGGATGTGTCAATCCCAAAATTTTCTTCTATCTCATACATGTCAATACTTCCTGATAAATGCAGCACAGCAGCGCCACCGGTTAAGCGATTTATACCAAAATCTAATCAGGGACAACTTCGTGAACTTCTAATTGAATTTGAAGTTTGGTGAAAATTCGTGCATTAGTTTTTGAGATACAGCTATTACGGAAATCGTGAAAAGTTCTGAGTTAGAGTGGCACCTCTTGGGCTATTTACACCAAAAACTTATCAGGATCAGTTAATATCAGGGACTAACTGAATCTAAAGTTTGATGAAAATTCATGCATTAGTTCTTGAGATACAGCTATTGCGGAAATCGGGAAAATTGCAGCTTAGTAGCGCCACCTGTTGGGCGATTTACACCAAAAAGTAATCAGCACCAATTTATATCAAGGACTAAATCAATCAGAAGTTTTATTAAATTCCGTTCAATAGTTCTTAAGATAGAGCGCCCACAGTATTTGTGCCACACACAGATAGACAGACTCACAGACAGACATTTTGTAAAAACATGTTTTTCATTACCTCTGTACCCTAAAAAGTATACATCCGTCAAAAAGCGGAATTCGAAAATTTTTACGAATCCAATACTTTCTTCTTTTAAAGATAGAAGAAAGTAAAAATGAGTTATACAGAATAGCTGTATTTGATATTTTTTAGGTTCCATATCTCTTTGCACTTTCATGGTATATTCATTTACATTTTTCTGGTATATACTGTTATACCCAACCCTACTTTGCATAATTTTTTACAAAGTGTTAGTATTCTTTTAGCAACGGTTTTTTTTTTATAATACAATTACTAATTCATATATTTATTGTACGGAACCCTCTGTGCGCGAGTAATACTCGCACTTGACCGTTTATTTTTTTACTTCTTATCTTTGAAATTTACGATTTGCAGAAACTCCTGACGTGACGGTTAAAAATGAAGGTCGTTTTCATATTCAGTGCTAAACAATACATAACTAATTAAAATAATAACACTTTGTAAAAAATCACCATAAAATTAAAACAAAACACAGGACGCGTTTCGAGCTAAAAACATAACAGCTCGTCATCAGCTACAGCATACACGTGTCCGTAAACGAATTTTTTACAAAGTGTTATTATTTTAATTGCTTCATATCGCCAGTTTTTGGTGCTGTTTCCCCCAATACATAACTAGTTACATGTGCCAATCCCAAAACTTTATTCTGTCTAATGCATCTTAACATTTCAAAATGTAGTTACAAATACTTTAATACTAGGTTGAGCAAAAAGTTCTGGGAAATTTTAGAAAGTTGCGTTGTTATGTGCAAATTAACAACAAAAGCAACAAGGACTATTCTTCAAAGTAGAGAGCATCATAGTCTACGACTTTCTGCCATCATTCCGCCAGATTCCGGATTTGCTGGAAGTACCATGGCGGATCCTTAGAATCGAAAAAGTCTTGACATGCTTCTTCAACTTCATTAAAGGATTCAAATCGACGGCCCTTGAAAAAAAGGTTGCATTGATCGAAAGAGGACATAATCCGATGGAGACACATCTGGACTGTAGGCGGGGTGTGGAAGAATTTCGACGCCGCCCAACTGTGCTATATACGATACAAATTCTGGTAAATATTAGATTAAAAATTTCCCTGAAGTTTTTGCTCAACCTAATATTATTAGTTCAATACTATACCAAATTTGACTTTCATCTTAAATTTCTACTTCAGTCAATTAATCGTTGTAAAAACGAGTTAATCAAGATCATGATATTTATTAAAATCAATAGTTTTCCGTTATTCTGTTAACCATCAGCTGTTCGTGAATAGCCGGCTTATCAGGATGCGAAGTTCCCATCGCTTTACGAGCCGCCGGTGTACAGTAGAACTACGTAAAATCAAGAAAATTATACAAAAATCGCTATTACAGCGCCCTCTTCCGTTGGAATGTTTCCAAATTAGGGAAGGACCTGCTAGCCATAGCCAAAAACTCAACAAAAAAATTGGTTGAATTCTATGCATAACTTTATATACTTTTTGAGGGTACAGTGGCGACATACGGACACACGGAAACACAGACATTTTCTATAAACATGTTGTTTTTTGGGACCTCTGACTTCTAAAACGTGAAAATCCGTCGAAAACCGTAAATCGAAAAAAATTTCTTCTATTGAAGATAGAAGAAAGTAAAATACGATTATCAAAAGCTAAAGAACACAACAATCACATGCGTTTTATGGTATCAGATTTTTGCTATTTTTTTACTTTTTATTTTTGAAATGTTACATTTGAAATTTTATTTTTTATTTGCGAAGAATCCTGACATGATGGTTAAAAATGAAGGTGATTTTCAATTTCAGCCCAAAAAAATACATAAAAATCAATTATCAAAAGTAAAAAAAAAAAAAAAAAAAAAAAAAAAAAAAAAAAAATACAACCATCGCAGGCTAGTGTAATTTGTGAATGTAATCAGTTAAAAATATCTTTTTATTGCTTCATACTTAAGTTACCATATAAATCTATAACTTTATATCTTTTATAAATCTATCAAGTTTTCCATTTAAAGTAGTCAGAACTAAACTATTTATCAATTACTGAAAAATTCTATGTTTTGCTTGTCGCAACAGGTGGTTCACATTCTATTTCAATACCAAATTCTTAGTTTTATAAAGATGTCCAGAATAATGCATCTACGTTTTATATTCTTTTGCATAACTTGTACCAGAAAAGAAGAAATCCCAACGAGAAACAATCTAAATTGTATAGACATGCATTTTACATTGCTCAGCTGGGCCATAAATCATAGCTTTGAAAAAAAATATTTCACTTTAGGATAAATTCAGGACCACATTCATATTTTATGTATGCAGCAGTCGTTATAAAACGTTCAAAAGTCAGTAAGCCTTTCAAATTCTTGGCGATATAGGGTTGAGGAAAATTTTTCTTTTGTTTTCGTTATCAGGAAAAACAGTTATAAAAGCATGTTTTTGTAGCGCGTTCATGTTACATACTCATAAAAATGTATGAGAATTTATTTTTTGTTGTTTAAGTCAAATACGCTGCATAAAAGAGTTAAAACAGTGGACACTGACATTATGGGTGCATTAAAATGCTTAAAATAGCTGTACAGTTTTATTGTTGTTGTTGTTGCTGTTTGTTTGTTTTTACTACATTGTAATAATACTTTCAGAAGTCATTCAAAAAATTTAGTGTTTTAGGTGAATAAATATTTTGAATGACTAACTTTAATATTTTATTAAATATAAATAAAAGTCTCAATTTACATCCATTAATAGTAACACCATAAAATATATGTATTCCAAAAAACTTCAAAATATACAATAGAACCTCTTTTATCCGAAACGATTTTAACCGAAACTCTCGGTTAACCGAAATCAATTTTTAAAACTTTTTTTTTTTTTTTTTTGCCATCACATTTCTCGTGTGCAAGTAATCCTTTCCGAACCACGAGTACAGATGAATATTTTGGATTCTCTTTCTTAGAATTTCTTTTGAGTTCCCGTACGAGATTTTACTAGAGTAAACATTTTCTTTTTTATCATGTGAAAAAAAAAAAAAATGCATTATTTTAAGTATAGAAGAAGAAGTTCAAATCATAAACCATGTAGAATTGGTTCAAATCATAAACCATGTAGAGAATATTACAAAATAAGCTCAAGAATACGGCACTGGTATTGCAGCGGTTAGTGATATGAAGAGAGATGCTGCAAAAATTATAAAGTTTTATGCAGAAAGCAGCAGAATGACTGTGATACTGGTGAACCAATAGTATTAAAAGAACTTCATGATAGAGCTGCAAAGCAAATGCAATCGAAACTTCAACAAACAAAACTTTGTTTCAAACCCTTGTGAAATATGTAAAAAGTACTTAATATTAAAATTAAAATTTAGGTAGTTTATTCTTGTTTCTATTTTGCTATTGATTTATTTTTATTAAGCACTTGTTACGATAATAAAAAATAGCGCACATATTTGCCCTTAATCTTAAAATTGAAGCATTCTCGATTATCTGAAAGGTGGCCGGTTCGAATTACTTCGGATAATCGAGGTTTTACTGTATAATAAAAACATTTTAATTGCTTAAAAGTCGTCAAATATCAATGAAAAACATTAAAATCTATATAGGGGAGAGTTGTACAAAACCGGGTAGGCGGTCAAAACCGGGTAGCGCAGATTCCTCCTTCAGTTGTACTTCTGTCTATCAGCCATCACAAGAAATTACTTGTCGATCACCATTACGGCATTTGTAGCTGAACGAAACGATACTGTGTGCGGTTCTTTTTTGTGTGAAGTATTTAGTTTGAATTACTCTTTAAAAATTGTTTTGCTTGATTCTAGGTTTTACGCGTATAAACACTGTTTTTTCAACATATTAAATATTGGTGAGTACGATATCTAATTCTTTGCTTCCCTGCTAATATTTTAACATTTTTACTGATATTTTGCTATAGGATTAAGAGTAGTGACGCCATGTTTTAAAATCTGTGTCCTGTTGGGGTAAAACCAGGTGCTTAAGAGTGGGTCAAAACCGGGTATACCCGGTTTTGTCTGACACTCATAGAATGATTTTTATTATGGTTAATAAATTAGCATGGAGCTTTAAATTGCATTCTTAATGCTGTTAAGTTACCTTATAATTCAAAATCTATCTATAGTGAAAACGTTAATTTTAATTTTGTTTTATATTAAAAAGTAGGGCTAATTTTTAACTTAAATTTATTAAATTGAATAAACTGCAATTATTAATGAACAAAATAATGGTACTAATTAAGGTATAATTTTGTATTATGCTTATTACATTTTAATAAATAACATTGTAATCTGAGGTATAATAACTTGCGTTATAGGCCTACTTAAAATTCAATATATATTTTGTAAATTGTTTCTTTAAATGAAATAATCTGTCCTAATTGACAAATATTCTACAAAATCTCAATTCCATATAACTGGGCTACATAATCTATAACAAGATTTTTTTCTCAAATGAATATTAAGCAGGCAGGAGAAAACCTTCTCTTGATGGCTGATGCTTTCCCAGACTCATTTGCGGTATATAATAGGAGTGGATGGATTACGAAATAGGTCTTCACTATTTGGTTAAAAAATGTATAAATATTTTCAATCCTTGTCCTTAAAAGCCTGTTCTGTTAATCCTTCGTAGACATTCAACTCATACTAAAAGCATCCAGTTAATGAATCTAGTAATGAAGAAAAAGCAATGTATTTATCTTATGCTTCCCTCCTTACTCCTTTACTTCCCTCCTTATATCGATTTCATCCCTTTGATGTGTCACTTATGCGCCTCTATACTCATACTTAGAACAAGAGGTGAGGAAGTGGTTACTTTCCAACTTTGCGCGATCTGTAACAATTTACCAAATTGGAAAATTATTTAAAGCTGCATTTTCGAGAAAAGCAGTTGTAAATACTGCAATCAGATTGTTTGAAAAAACAGAGATTTTCCCCTACAATAACGATGTTTTTCCAGGCCATCTTTTTGCACCTTCGAAAGCGACAGAGAAACCCATTAAAGTCATGATAACACACCTAAGACTATACAGCCACAGGCTCACATAGTTGCAGCAATAAATATTTTTGAAACATCACAGGATAATGGAGCTCAACCTTCCAAACCTAAAAGAGTTGACATCACACATCCAGCAGTTGACAACATCCAGCTTCTTTCACGTCGATCTGTTTCCACATGCAGCAGTTAACATCACAATCACAGACGTCATCAGTGATTCAAAATGTTACATCTACAGAATACATAAGAAAAATTATCCTTTCGACATCTTCAGATGTAGCTGAGCAATCTGAATTTCCAATTTCTCCTAAAATGTTATTATCCCCTCCGAAGCAAGACTTCAGAATTGAGAAAAGAGCTGACAAAAGAAGGGGAAAAACTGTTATTTTGATTTCTTTTCCATATAAATTAGAGATCGAAACAGATATTAAGGAAAAATGAGCCAAACCAAAGTGCAAGACGAAAAGAGAGGATTCTTTAAAAGAAAAAAGAAGTTAAGAATCAACAGAAATAGAAACCAAAAAAAGTTGCGCAGATATCTTCAGAAGAAGAAGAAAATGAAAGCTGTATGTTTTGCAATGAACCTTACTCACATTCTAAATCCACAAAAGGTTGGATACAATGTTTGAAATGCCACGGATGGGCGCAAGAAGCAAGTAGTAATGCAGAATAATAGGACGACAAATTCATTTGCGATTTTTGCGGCTAAAAGAACTCTCAGACTTTCAGTGTAATGTAGGTAGGCCTATACCACGTAGAAAATTTGCCAACGATTTATTTTTTACACACGGAAGAACACATATGCAATTTATTTTTGTTAAAAATAATAAAAATGTATTTTTTACTATATTAAACAAGAAATTTTTGACCAAAATGAGTTTTCCAAGAGTTTTAAATGGATACCCGTTTTTACCCAAACAGCGGGGTAAAACCGGATTTTTGCATATGTGTGACAAAAGCCATTTTTTTATATATAATCAATTATATTTTTTATTGAAATTAATATGTTTTATTATAGCCAGAGATTCATTTAATATTAAAAACGGTGTTTAAAGTTTGTTTTCCCATTTCACTGCATTTGAGAATAACAAACATTTATGGTACCCGATTTTGCCCCACCTTCTTTGATACCACGCTAAATTACGGTTTAAAATTAATGAAATTTTGGCAATCGCTTAGAAATAAATAGTAGCATCCAATAAAAATAGTTTGGCAATAAAATAATTAATATCAAATATTTTTTTTTTTTTTTTATATTTTCGGAAGTTAGCGATTGTGAGAAAAGCATTGTAAGTTACTTTAACGTACGATATTCCGTAATGTTTATATTCTAATAAATCCGTACATTATTAGAATTATATTTAATTGCATATTATAATATTTATTACTTTGAATAATTACTAATTATAAGGTTATTAACGGAATATAAATTATTTAAAATGCTTTTTATTTATTTACTTAATACGTTTTTAAAAGTTGTTTTTGTACTTAAATATTTAAATTTAAATAGAGAAATAATGCAGACGATAAATTAATAATCAGAAATATTGAAAATGTAACATTCATATTTGACGTCTTTTAACCCATTCGTGACCATGGATGCATATATGCACCCTCAGAAAGAGCATATATAATTTGTTTTAGGCACCAGTAAAAATAAAACAAGTAATATTTTCTTTCTTTAATTATGGAACAATGGAACAATAGAGCTGGTGTATGGATTCCCTAGTTGCGTGGCAACTTTACATCCAGGCTAAGAGTAGATCGTTTTACAATGCAATGGGAGCCTTAGAAAAAAGAGCGTTTAAACGCGGCTAGTAGCCACGAAAAAATAGAGAGTAAACTAAAAAGATAGACAATTTTTAAAAGAAAAAATTGTTAATATAACTAGTAGAAAAAAAAAAAAAAGTTCCATATGATCCAAAAATGTCCAGGACAGGCGAAAAAGCTACCAAAGGAAGCCCTGTAAAAAAAAGACTCAATTCAGAGACCATACATTAGTTTAACACAATTATAACAAAGTAAGATACAAAAGTTTATAAAAAATGAAGTATTTACATATTTACTGAAAAAAGAAAAAAGAGAGATTAAAGTTTATAAGAAAATGCACAAAAGATAGGAAAATACAATAATAAAAAACAACATTGAGGAGAGTTCAGACTAACAGGACTGAAAAAAGCACAAAATGTATAGGGGAACAAGGGGAAAAAAGGACGGCGCCCGCCCAGTCTGGTAACTCGATGAGAAAAGGTTATATAAGGAAACCAAGACAGTGTAATTAAAGCACAAAAAGGTAAAACTAATAAAGAATTTGAAAAGCATTAGAAAAACAGCTTAAAAGTTTTTTTTTTTTTTTTTTTTTTTTTTAAGCACACAAAAGACAGAAAGACAGGGAAAAAAGGAAATAGTTTAGCAGGGAATGAAGTTATACTTCATTTAAGTTGAGAAGGTTAGCAAGTTTATCGAATTCATTGATGATCACCATTACTTTTTGCATAGGGTTATCAATTTTTTTGGTTTGAGTTGAAATGTTTTTGATGCAGCTTAAAAATTTTGTAAATTGAAAAACTGCCTTTATTTCATTGAAGGTGGTAAGTATATCTTTAATATCATTAGAGTAATTTACTGGAATTTTCAAATTTTGAGTATTATTAGTATTTTCAGTAGTAGGAGAGGAAAGGGTATTTGAGGTATCATTAACATTAGTTTCGGAATTTATCATGCTAGTACTGGTTGAGGGATCATTAGTCGAAGATTTTTTGGTGTAGTTATAATCTTTAAAGATTTCGGCAAGAAATTGTGTTTCCGAGGAGAGATTGCTGACGCTATTACGTGTAGTTTTTCTGTTATGTTTATTTTCAAGTCTGTACGGGTTTTTAGGGCACCCGCGGAAATTCGCGGGATGTCCAAGGCCACAATTAGCGCATGTAGGTTTAATTCTACCTTTGTGCACACAAGCAGTGCTTAAGTGTAATTCCCCACATTTGACACATTTGGCGTCAAAGCCGCACACCTCTGAGGCATGCCCATACCCTTGACACCGATAGCATTGTTTAACTTTATTTTTTGAAGTAAAGGCTTCAATTTTAACAGAAATATAGTGGATCACGTTAATTTTGTAGATTTCCTCAAAGTTTTTTCGTGGTATAACATTTACCATATAGATTGGCATAGGATGCCCAGTCTTTCTATTTTTAAGCATGGCAGCCCTAGTGATTGCAAATCCATGCTCGCGAAGGCTTTCTTCTATTAGTTTAACATCTGTATAAGAGGGGAGGCCCCTAATGCATATTTTCTTCGGTCTTAACTCTCTGGGGTCAAGAGTAGTATATTTTATCTTATTTTGATTTAGCCATCGCTGTGTTAGTTTAAAGTCATTGTCCGAAGCACATTGAACTACTAAGCGTTCCCCTTTAAGAGCTATTTTTGGTTTTTCAGAATTTAACTCGGTAATTTGTTGAGCTAGCGTCGTCCAATTTTGGTCGATTTCGATATAGAAGGGATTAGTAGGTTTTTTAGAGTTACCAGGTTCCTGGACGGAACTATCATCAGAATTGGATTGCTCCATGTCAGCATTATCGCTTAAATTAACTTCATTTGCGATATTTTTGAATTTATTAGCAAGAGGGATAGTAGAACTTTCCTCTGTCAAGGGACGCTTAATCCCCTTTTTGACTGCGTTGAATAATTCATTTTTAAGGTTAGTATCATTAGTGATTATGTTAGGTGCTTTCTTATACTGAATAGAACAGAAAAAGCTAAAAATAGCAGAGTCTAACAAATTATCTACAGTAGGCTCCCTTAGCAAAGAAAAAGCTTCAAAACAAGTTCTTCTTACCTCCTCTTGATCAGAAGGCGAAGTAGCGTAACCATCTTTAGTTTTCAAGTCTAAAATGTATTTGTCCACAAAGGTGTAAAAATCAGCCAGTATTTTTACTTTCTTCTATCTTTACAAGAAGAAAGTATTGGATTCATGAAAATTTTTACTTTCTTCTATCTTTACAAGAAGAAAGTATTGGATTCATGAAAATTTTCGAATTCCGGTTTTCGACGGATTTACACGTTTTAGGGGTCAGAGATTCCAAAAAACATGTTTTTACAAAATGTCTGTCTGTGACTCTGTGAGTCTGTCTGTCTGTCTGTCTGTGTGTATGTGACACAAATTTTGTGGGCGCTCTATCTCAAGAACTAATGCACGAAATTTAATAAAAATTGATATTCAGTTAGTGCCTAATACAAATTGATGCTGATTAGTTTTTGGTGTAAATCGCTCAACAGGTGGCGCTGCAATGCTGCATTTTTCACGATTTTCGCAATAGCTCTATCTCAAGAACTAATGCACGGATTTTGATCAAACTTCAGATTTAGTTAGTCCTTGATATGAATTGATGATGATTACGTTTTGATGTACATCGCCCAACAGGTGGCGCTGTTATGATGAATTTTGAAGGATTTACACGATTTCCCCAATAGCTCTATCTTAAGAACTAACGCACGGATTTTCATCAAACTTGAGATTAAGTTAGTCCTTGATATGACTTGCTACTGATTAGGTGTTGGTGTAAATCGCCCAACAGGTGGCGCTTCTCTGCTGCCTTTTCCACGATTGCCTCAATAGCTCTATCAATAGAACTAATGGACCAATTTTCATCTAACTTCAGATTTAGTTGTATGTTGACACAAGTTGTTGTTAATTAGGTTTTGGTGTTAATCACCCAATAGGTGGCGCTGCTATGCAGAAATTTTCACGATTTTCGCTATTGCTCTACCTCAAAAACTAATGTACGGATTTTCTCCGAACTTCAGATTCAGTCAGACATTGACATAAATTGTTGCTGATTAGGATTTGGTATAAATCACCCAATAGGTGGCGCTGCTAGGCAGCATTTTGCTGAATTTAGACGATTTCAGCGATAGTCATATCTCAAGAACTAATGCACGGAATTTCATATCGTTAGAATCCTCATGAGATGCATAGATTGCCATTTAATTTTGGCAGTGTGATAGCGAATTTTGAAGTATTAACATGTATGAGATAGAAGAAAGTTTTGGGATTGGTACATCCGACTAGTTTTAGAATGGTCCTCGAAGTTGGACGAAATATTATCAAATTGTTCCTTATAGTTGCTGACTAACGTTCCATTTGCGATGTTTTCAATAACATCCGCCATATAACTCGTATCCTTAATAGATGCCATGATACAGTTCAAATAGAGATGAAACTATTCTAACGAACCGCCCCACCCGCCATTGAAACTGCGAAAAATATAGCTTGCGAAGGAGCAATCACCTCACACGTCCTTTTCTTTAATTAGAGCATTTTCGTGATTATTGAAGTAAAGGTAACTTAAAAAAAAGTGATGCAAGCCGAATAAAATTTTCGTAAAACTCACCGGTCCCGAAGGGGTTCAGCAATTAGAGTGTGTTTAGTATATATTTCGAAGTTTTTTGGGATATATAATTTATGGTATAACTAACTTAAAATATTCGGTTATTTTCCTCTAATCGAAAATTTTTAGTTTAAGCGGTAATTACCAAATTTTATTGTCATCCACTCACACTATAAAACAAGTAAGAATTAAATTTAAAAAATCAGAAAACCCGGCTGGTAAAAAGTGAACTAATTAATTATTTCTCATCAAAGTGAAACTGTTTTATATATTACTTACCTATATATATATTTTTTTATTTACTTGTATTACTTGTATTAGTTTTACGGTTGGCTTATACAACGTAACGCTATTTCTTGGAGACGACACATTAATAGGTATGAGAAAGAAATAGCATACCGGGGCTAATAAACGATAAAAATTATCATAAACGTTTCCAAAAATAACCAGCAGTAAAGAAAATTTTTATTTCACAAATGCCTATTGAATTTTTTTTTGTTTCAGAGGTTTCTAAAGATAAAGGAACGTTGTTCAGAATCCAGGTAATTCGGAGAGATTATATTGTATTTTAGAAGAAAGATTAAAGCTGGATTAACCCTTTTGTGGTCGGTGAAATACCGGTTGAGCCAAAAGTCCGTTAAAACTTTAAAAAATCATAAAAAAGTAAGAAATTTTGATAAAGTAGTGCGGTTTGCAAGAAAGTGCTCACAAGGTAGTCGGATTTTTTTTAGAAGCAAAAAAAAAAAATTAGTTGAAAAATCACATGTAGAGGGCGCTGACGACCCGAAACACAATGAACAGGACAAATATACGCTCCATTCATTTGTTCTTCCAATAACAAATGTTCAACATGAGCTCCAGAACTTTCTATGACACAACTGTTGTCCTGTTCATTGTGTTTCGGGTCGTCAGCGCCCTCTACATGTGATTTTTTAACTTTTATTTTATTTTATTTTATTTACTTCATAAAAAAAAAAAAATCCGACTGCCTTGTGAGCATTTTCTTGCAAACCGTACTTCTTTATCATAATTTCTTACTTTTTTTATGAATTTTTAAAGTTTTAATGGGCTTTTGGCTCAACCGGTACGTATGTCTCACTTAATTTAAATTGCAACAATGGCACCAGAAATCTTAAACAGAATTGTACATTTATGATGTATGTCAAGCAAAAGCTTTTACTTATTATGAAACAAATTTTTTCGTAATGCCTGGTGTCATTCACTGTCAGAAAAACTCGTCAACATAACACAATTATTCCTCATTTTTTAACAAATAATTTCCGCACTTCTAGAAAACATGTTTTATCCGTAAATACTTCCAAAGAGTCTGGAAAAGAGGGAGAAATTCCATTCATTCTTAGTACGCATGCGCTCTTTTAATACATCCGAATTTATTAAAAAAGGAAAAACTAAAAATTATATGAATTAAGATTTATAATTTAATTGAAAAAGAAAAAAATGCTTTTGAATTTAAAAATAAATAACAATTACTTTTCTCATTCATTCAAAAGTACTCACATTTTATTTTTTTTAAAAATAGAATTAGGAGAAAAAAGTTTAAAAAATAATTTATAAAATTGCTTATAAAAAAATATTCGCATTTAAAATATTTTTTAATGAACACATTTAATTTAAATATTAAATGGGGAAAAATCGATTTTACTCAAAAAAATTTATCGAATAAAAATATAATATTCATATGTTAGATTTAGCAAGCTACTTAAAAATATTTATAATTTTTAATTTTATCCTATTTTAATACTAACGTATTAAAAATTCAGCCATAATCTCATTAAAGACATAATCTTCACGATATTAACTTCAAAATTCAAAGCTTTAGAAATTAACAAAACCATGCTCATTTGAAGCAAACATATTTACTTCAGAGCATTTCACTTCTGCCCAACGGTAGCACGGTCGTTAGCGTACACGTCTCGTCACGTTGAGATGGCTGGTTCGATTCCAACGTCGTCAATTTTTTTTTTCAGACTATCTTTCAATTGACGGATATTTTACCTCCTGTAGCGGAGGAAAAATTAACGGATATTCTTCAAATATCGGAAAAATCCAGGCAGCAGTGCTGCCAGTATAATTTCCGTGAATTAAAGAAAGTACTTCTGAGAGTGTTTAATCATTTCAACATTTTAGCATCTGGAGTATTTTGCGCAACACAGGGTTAAGAAGTATTTGCCTTTCTTAGACACTGCATCCGGGAGATCGGATTTTTTTCACGACTCTCTTAATACGTAGGTACAATAGAACCTCGATTATCGGAAATAATTGGGACCGACCCTCTTTCGGAAAATCAAAATTTTCGGATAATTGAGAATGCGTAAATTTTAAGATTAAGGAGAAATATATGTGCTATTTCTTATTATAGTAACAAGTGCTTAATAAAAATAAAACAATAGCAAAGTAGAACAAGAATAAATTACCTGAGTTTTAATTTTGAAATTAAGTACCTTTCACAAGGGTTTGAAAAGATGTTTTGTTTGTTGCAGTTTCGATTGTCTTTGCTTTGAAGCTCTATTTTTAATATTTTATACCAGTATCAAAGTCTTTCTGCTGCTCCAGCCATGCCAAACCTTTTGCAAAATATTCAAAACCTTCAGACTTGCTAACTTGTTCGTTCCACTCCGCAGTTTACGGGAATTCAAGTTAAATTCAAACGTTCAAAGGAATTCTAAGAAAGGGGATCGAAATCGTGGTTCGGAAAAGACCGCTTGCTCACAAGTAATATGATAGTTAAAGAAAAATAATAATAAAAAAAATAAATAAAGCTTTCAAAATGGATTTTGCACACAAGGAATGTGATAGTAAAAAAAAAAAAAAAAAAAAAAAAAAAAAAAAAAAAAAAAAAAAAAAATGAAGCTTTGAAAATGGATTTCGGTTAACCGAGAGTTTCGGTTAAAAGAGTTTCGGGTAAAAGAGTTTCTACTGTATATAGGGTTTTTTGTATACACTGTTGAAAAACCCGTCTATATACACTAAATTATTCCTCGTGTTTTAACAAATAATTTCCGTACTCCTAGAAAACGTGTTTTATCCGTGAATTCTTACCGAAAGTCTTAAAATGGGGGAGAAATTCCGTTCAATTCTACCATGCATGTGTATTGACTCTATTAATACTAAAGTCCAAATTCATTTTAAAAACGAAAAACCAAAAATTCGATAAGTTGAGATTTCTAATTTAATAAAAAATAAATAAATAAATAAAGGTAAAACAACAACAAAGAAACGAAACTTTTTCGGATTTAAAAATAAATAACAATTAATTTTCTCATTCATTTAAAAGTAATCAAAATTTATATTTTAAAGTTATAAAAAAATATTCTCATTTAAAATATATTTTAAACGAGCACACTGAAAATAGAAATTTTAATTAAAGTATTAAATGGAACAAAATCGATTTCACTAAAAAATAAATAAATAAATCTCGCGCAAAAATATCATATTCTTATTTTACAGAAGCCGTGATGACGATCAAAGTTTGATCGAAAGCGCTCGGCGCGAAAATTGTAAAGGTTTTTAATTTTTTAAAAAGCTATATTGTGTAATAACATCTTTTATATTTGTGACCATCTTTTATATTTGTGACATATTAAATGCACCTTTGAAGCAAAATTTCCTTTAATTTTATTTCGGTATAATTCAAGGTGAAAGTGAAATTCCAACGGTAAATGTTTTTTCATGTATACATCTTATTTCACATCTAGCAATCTACATAACAAGTAAAAATTAAATTTAAAAAATCAAAAAACCCGACTGCGTAAAAAGCAAACTAATCAATTATTTCTCATTAATGTGAAACTATTTTTTTTTTAAATTATTACTTACCTATTTTTTTATTTACTTGTATTGAGAACTTTTAATAGTTGTGTTTAATTGTTAGTTCCTATCAATAAACACTGTTTTGATGAGGCCTATAGATGTCTATGAAGGTTAGAGCTGCAGTACAGCTAGAGATCCCACCGACCAACTTCCAGGTTGTGTAATATTTAAACGGAGCTTCTGACTGTAAAATAGTCAA
Source organism: Maratus speciosus (assembly GCA_963932465.1). Lineage (NCBI taxonomy): Eukaryota > Metazoa > Arthropoda > Arachnida > Araneae > Salticidae > Maratus > Maratus speciosus. Next base: position 616,708,877 of record OZ010791.1, read on the forward strand.
TGAAACATCGTCTTCGTTTTGAAAGAGCTATCCAATGATACAGCTCATATTCAAAATATTAGAATAAATACTTCTTTTTTACAAATTGAAAATACCGTTTGGTAATTTAATATCTTTTAATGCAAATATGCAAACAATATTTGTATTAAGAATTTATTGTTGATTAAACTTATTTATTATTTTAAAATTAATATTATTTTTTGAAAGATTAATTGAAAAAAAATTATTTTGAAAAGTCAAAATATTAGAATATTTATACAGGTGGTTCAAAATATTAGAATATTTTACATTAATTCTCCTTGAATTATCACCAATTCGTAACTGGTGGCATCATTGATTAAATTAAGACGATTTTATTTAAAATCAGTATCCTTTTTGCAGTTTGTTTGCTTTTTCGTCTTAAAATGAGTCGTGTGAGTGATATTCCTGAATCTATAAAACTTCGTATGGTTGATTTGTATCGGCACGGTAAAAATCAGTTATATAGCGAATTATTTTCATTGTTCGCAATCAAGCGTTAGTAAAATACTAACACAATATTAAAAAAATGAAAAATTTCAAAATAATCGCCACAGGAAACTGAAGCGTATAGTTTAGAGAAAACGTTTTAAAAGTGTGCGATTCTTGCACCGAAAATGGAAAGAAGGAAGAGTTGAAGTTTCTACATCGACAACATTAAGGCGTCTCCATAAATTTAAGTTTGAATCTCCCTTACCGAAAACGAAATCTCGCATGACTGCAAAACAAAAACTTATAAGATTGAATTGGTGTAAATGAAGACGTTTATGGAGCGAAGAAGATTGGAAAAATATATTATTTAGTGATGAAAGTATGTTTTGTGTTTCATATGGTAATCAATGTATTCGAGTTTGGAGAATGAAGCAAGAAGCATTTGATAAAGAATGCCTTAAACGTTCCGTAAAATTTGCTGCTAGTGTCATGTTTTGTGGTTTCATGAGTGCAGAAGGACCTGAAAAGTTATGCATCGTCTACGAAAAGGTTAACTCTCAGATATATCAGGAAATTTCGGAATATTACATGATTCCATCATCAGAAGATTTATTTGAAGATGATTTCATCTTTGAACAAGATTTAGCGTTACCTCATATCTCGATGTCAATTAAGAATTGTGTCCGCCAACGCAACGTTAGGGTACTTCCTTGGCCACTAAACTCACCAGACTTTAATCCTATCGAAAACTTATAGTGTATAATGAAGAAAAAACTCCAAGAAAATCCTCCTTCAAGTAAAACTGAGTTAGAGGCACGTATAAAGTCTATTTTGGCTAATATTTATAGAAATGTTTGTAAACAACTTTTATATAGTATGCAAGATCGATTGTACGCTGTTATGAGAGCGAAAGGGTATGCTACAAAATATTAACTACCATTTACTTCATATTCATAAGGTAATATTATTGCGTAAAATAAAATATTCTAATATTTTGAACCAATTTAAATTTTATTCTAATATTTTGATGTGTTTCAGAAAGCTGTATACTTAATTTATTGTACCGTATTTTATATTTTGTAAATGTTAAAATCTTATCTAAGCATTCCAGTTTTAATTTATAAGAAATTTAATTGCATTTTCTTAGTATCAAAAATAAATAAACGAAAAATATTTTTTTCATATTACTTTTTCTCAATTATTCTAATATTTTGAATATGAGCTGTAGGCCACTCAATAGGGCGCGTGATTTTTTTTTCGCCTCTACCACCATTTTGTATTTTACAGCCATCATTTTGAATTTATAAAAACAAAACCTAGCCTATAACCATCGGACGGTTAAAACAAATCGATAAAGACCTCATTCATTGAAATCCATCCAGCCGTTGGGATGTTTCGAGGGTATAAAGAAATCCACATACCCACATACGCGTGAAACACATAACCCTTCTTGGCAGTCGGGTAGAAATACTTTTAATTCATATTTTTATACTCTTTTAATACTAAAGTATTAAAACCCCAGCCACAATCTCATTAAAGATGTAATCTTCCCGAAATTAATTTCAAAATTCAAACCTTCTTAAAGAAATTAATCAACCCATACGCATCTGAGACAAACATATTTACTTCAAACTGCTTTACTGCTACACAACTGTAACCGGGTTGTTAGAGTACTGGCCTTTGATCCCAAGGTCAGCAACTTTCATTTTATCTCCATTTTCTTCAATTGACGTATATTTTACCTCCTGTAACGGAGAAAAAAAAGAAACGGATATTCGTCAATTAACGGGAAAATCCTGGTAGCTGCCATCTCAGCGTTCACCTGCAACAGAAAAAATTCTAATAATCGTAAACACGTGATTTTTCACAGTTACATACTAAGATTTTAACCTTTCAAATGAGCTTAAACATATTTTTCTATTTCAAATATAAGTAATCAAAGCCAGGAATTTATCAGCACCCCTTCATACTTATAATTTGCTTAAATCCTCTCGTAATCTATTATTTGCATTAATTTAGCCCTTTATCTACTAACTGTACTTATAAGTACCTTTAAAATAACTTGTTATAAAATTCATTTAATGCATCGATTAATAGTAATATGGTCTAGAATGAGCTATAGAAGCATTACTTTATCTTTTTCCAAACGCATTATAGGTTACACAAAACAAAAATATTTTTAAAAGGATTATTTCTTTTGCCTTTGCATCTTTTCAGCTTTCTTGCCAGTGGGGAGGGGGGGGGGGTGATTTTTCAATTAGAAATATTTCTATATTTCTATTGTAAGAACATTATATTTGTGCATTTCCTAAATGCAAAATACTAAGATAAATATTTAAAAATTTTTTAGTAATGATAATTGATTTGAGTGGGGGTTATAAATATTGCACAAAATCCCTATAGATTGAAATTTAATTGATTTTTCTAAATCCTTCAATCCTTCTCAAATCCTTCTAAAATTTATTAAAGGATTAGGTAAATCTTCTAATGTAGTTTCAAAAATTCACTAAAAATGCTTCAGAAGATAAATTTTTCTTGAATTCATAATTTAGTACATAAAGGGTTAAGGTAGTTAATTTTAAGAAGTGTTAAATTTATTTTTTCAGGCTTCATGCGCATCAGGGGATTTGGGGGAATTTAAAGGGTTTGAATACCAAAATGTTCGTAAAATAATGGTCGTAATATCTAAAAACACAATTTCTTTTTATTAAATAAAGCAAATATCACCTTACGACAAAGCTGGTATTCATCCCCTGAGGTGTACGAAACCTGTTTCTAATCCACCATAAAACCCATTAAATAAAATATAGGGTAATTCCGGCATTTATGCCGCACTTTTTTTTAAATTTGTGTATTAAGTCCCATTGTGGACATAAAAAAAAAAAAAAATCATGCTCTGCTATTTAATGTTAAATATACAACGCGTGTAGTGCGACGAAAAAATTAAAAACAAATTATTAATATTTTTTAACAATTTTTTTCTAAAACTAGGGGGCTCGGCCCCCTACGAGCTACGCTCGCCAACCCCCGTCCAGACACCGCAGACTCTAAATGCACGCTAATTTGATCGGCTTTAATAATAGTTCGAAAGATTGAATTATAATTTAAAAAACAGTGGCGATCTTCCTATAAACGAATTTCTATTCATTTCTCTTTAATTGGGGAATTTTAACGCAAAATCCGCCGCGTTACTACTTGATTATCCCGTCGACCCATTTCGCCAAATTATATAAATCGCCAAACCACTCGCCAAATTATACAAATTGACATAATTTTTATTGTAAATAACGAAAGAACAAATAAATTAGTACAACATTAATAAAAATACAAATAAAACGTCGAAATAAAAATAACTTGATGACGTAGACACGTGTAACAACATTTCAAAATAAGCTAATGTAAAAGGAATTAAGTAAACAGAGTCTTTGTATCCTGGTATTTTTTAACAAAGCGAAAAGAAAGTTCTTTTAAATGAGACATTTTAAATTAATCGTTTTTAATCTGACGTAATTTTTACCAAGCTATTCTTTCTCTGTTAAATATTCACGTGAAAATACTAGTTGATAAGTATCCTCTCAAAATATCAAATAAATGTCTAGTGCAATTTTTAAATTTAAACCGTTTTGCAATATTATTTTGCGTTCATTTTATGTAATAACTGTAATGTGACGTAAATATGACGTAATTTCTCCTATTTAATACTTCTAACGCATGTTAATAAATTTATTATTTTACAAATTCCTTTCTCTCTTAAAATTCACGTGTAATTATAGTTTTTATGACGTAATTTTTAATAAGTTCCTGCTTTTTGCTCATAATTATTTAATTCTAATTCCAAATGTTTTTTTTCTGTTTATAATAGTCACGTGTAAATAAATTTTTAATTTATTTACACGTATAAATATTTTTTTTTTTTTTTTGAAGCAAACATTATTGCTTCCTCTGTTTATACAGTTGGCAACAGTTTAAATTAATATCACTTTCTAAAATCTGTAAAAAATATCTCTAGAAATGCTGAAAATTTGAATTTAAAATAGAAATAAAACCTCAAAAAATGAGTCAAAATAAAAAAATTAATGCAATCTGCACTCCGGCAAATTCTAACGCATAAAATGATCTAAAAATGATTACACTGCCATGTCTAGTTTTTGCTGCTATAAAACTTTTTTAGTGGAACGATTTTGTCCAACTTTACCATTAAATATCTCTTAAAATAATTCTTCGATCTGAAAACTGTCTGCATCAGTTTTTTTATCAAACATTTCTGTATAATACTTTCAATTTTCATATTTTTGTATGCATTATTTTTCTTAATATTAACGAAGAAAGACCTCCGGTCACAAAAAATTCAAAACCGGCGGCGGTGACAGCGGTAGTTACTTTTTTTTAGAACTAGGGGGCTCGGCCCCCTACGAGCTACGCTCGTCAACCCCCGTCCAGACACCGCAGACTCTAAATGCACGCGAATTTGATCGGCTTTAAAAAGATTTCGAAAGATTGAATTATAATTTAAAAAACAGTAGCGATCTCCCTATAAACGAATTTCTATTCATTTCTCTTTGGGGAATTTTAACGCAAAATCCGCTGCGTTACTACTTGATTATCCCGTCGACCAATTTCGCCAAATTATATAAATCGCCAAAACACTCGCCAAATTATACAAATTGACATAATTTTTATTGTAAATAACGAAAGAACAAATAAATTAGTACAACATTAATAAAAATACAAATAAAACGTCGAAATAAAAATAACTTGATGACGTAGACACGTGTAACAACATTTCAAAATAAGCTAATGTAAAAGGAATTAAGTAAACAGAGTCTTTGTATCCTGGTATTTTTTAACAAAGCGAAAAGAAAGTTCTTTTAAATGAGACATTTTAAATTAATCGTTTTTAATCTGACGTAATTTTTACCAAGCTATTCTTTCTCTGTTAAATATTCACGTGAAAATACTAGTTGATAAGTATCCTCTCAAAATATCAAATAAATGTCTAGTGCAATTTTTAAATTTAAACCGTTTTGCAATATTATTTTGTGTTCATTTTATGTAATAACTGTAATGTGACGTAAATATGACGTAATTTCTCCTATTTAAGATTTCTAACACATGTTAATAAATTTATTATTTTACAAATTCCTTTCTCTCTTAAAATTCACGTGCAATTATAGTTTTTATGACGTAATTTTTAATAAGTTCCTGCTTTTTGTACATAATTATTTAATTCTAATTCCAAATGTTTCTTTTCTGTTTATAATAGTCACGTGTAAATAAATTTTTAATTTATTTACACGTATATATATATATATATTTTTTTTTTTTTTGAAGCAAACATTATTGCTTCCGCTGTTTATACAGTTGGCAACAGTTTAAATTAATATCACTTTCTAAAATCTGTAAAAAATATCTCTAGAAATGCTGAAAATTTGAATTTAAAATAGAAATAAAACCTCAAAAAATGAGTCAAAATTAAAAAATTAATGCAATCTGCACTCGGGCAAATTCTAACGCATAAAATGATCTAAAAATGATTACACTGCCATGTATAGTTTTTGCTGCTATAAAACTTTTTTAGTGGAACGATTTTGTCCAACTTTAGCATTAAATATCTCTTAAAATAATTCTTCGATTTGAAAACTGTCTGTTTCAGCGTGTTTATCAAACATTTCTGTATAAAACCACCAATTTTCATATTTTTGTATGCATTATTTTTCTTAATATTAACGAAGAAAGACCTCCAGTCACAAAAAATTCAAAACCGGCGGCGGCGGCGGCGGTGACAGCGGTAGTTACTTTTTTTTAGAATAGAGAGATAGAGAGACATTACGCTGCGGAGCGTCTCCCGTACATTCAGGCTGAGACGCCGCACTTGTGCGGTAGTTATGCCGCCATTCTAATAAGAACAGAATGAAATTATAAATAAAAGTATCTCTCTATTCTAAAAAAAAGTAACTACCGCTGTCACCGCCGCCGCCGCCGGTTTTGAATTTTTTGTGACCGGAGGTCTTTCTTCGTTAATATTAAGAAAAATAATGCATACAAAAATATGAAAATCGGTAGTATTATACAGAAATGTTTGATAAACACGCTGATGCAGACAGTTTTCAAATCGAAGAATTATTTTAAGAGATATTTAATGCTAAAGTTGGACAAAATCGTTCCACTAAAAAAGTTTTATAGGAGCAAAAACTGTTCATAGGAATTTAATCATTTTTAGATCATTTTATGCGTTAGAAATTGCCGGAGTGCAGATTGCATTAATTTTTTTATTTTGACTAATTTTTTGAGGTTTTATTTCTATTTTAAATTCAGATTTTCAGCATTTCTAGAGAACTTCTACAGATTTTAGAAATCTACAGATACAATATTTCAACAGATTTTAGAAAGTGGTATTAATTTAAACTGTTGCCAACTATATAAACAGCGGAAACAATAATGTTTGCTTCAAAAAAAAAAATGTTTATACGTGTAAATAAATTAAAAATTTATTTACACGTGACTATTATAAACAGAAAAAAACATTTGGAATTAGAATTAAATAATTATGTACAAAAAGCAAGAACTTATTAAAAATTACGTCATAAAAACTATGATTATCACGTGAATTTTAAGAGAGAAAGGAATTTGTAAAACAATAAATTTATTAACATACGTTAGAAGTCTTAAATAGGAGAAATTACATCATATTTACGTCACATTATAGTTATTACATAAAATGAATACAAAATAATATTGCAAAACGGTTTAAATTTAGAAATTGCACTAGACATTTATTTGATATTTTAAGAGGATATTTTTCAACTATTTTTGTTAGGAAAGCGCAAATAATATTTCATTTCTAACACAAGTATTTTCACGTGAATATTAAAAAGAGAAAGAATAGTTTGGTCAAAATTACGTCAGATTGAAAACGATTAATTTAAAATGTCCCATTTAAAAGAACTTTCTTTTCACTTTGTTAAAAAATACCAGGAGACAAAGACTCTGTTTACTTAATTCCTTTTATATTAGCTTATTTTGAAATGTTGTTACACGTGTCTACGTCATCAAGTGATTTTTATTTCGACGTTTTATTTGTATTTTTATTAATGTTGTACTAATTTATTTGTTTTTTCGTTATTTAAAATAAAAATTATGTCAATTTGTATAATTTGGCGATTTATATAATTTGGCGAAATTGGTCGACGGGATAATCAAGTAGTACCGCAACGGATTTGGCGTTAAAATTCCCCAATCAAAGAGAAAGGAATAGGAATCCGTTTATAGAGAGATCGCCACTGTTTTTTAAATTATAATTCAATCTTTCAAAATCTTTTTAAAGCCGATCAAATTAGCGTGCATTTAGAGTCTACGGTGTCTGGACGGTGTTGGCGAGCGTAGCTTGTAGGGGGCCGAGCCCCCTAGTTTAAAAAAAATATTCATATCTGGACTATAATTAACGATGTAATAACAAAATGAAACTAAATGAGTACAATGAAACGTATTAGTAGATTCAAATTAATAATTGTTGCCTACTTTCACTATTAAAATCATAGACTTATTTTTTTACATTAAATTTTAATTATTATTTCAGCAACAACATAACATCAATGTATTAGAAAGGGAAAAGAAAAAAGTAAAATTGTGTTTACATAATTTATTTGTTAAACTTTTCAGGACCGGTGGCTTTTACACAAATTTTAGTCGACTGGTACCACTTTTTTACAAGAAGTTACCTTTACTTAAATAATCATGAAAATGCTCTAATTAAACAAAGCAAATATTACTTTTCTTTTTTATTGGTGCCAGAAACAAATATTGTAAGCTCTTTATGAAGGTGCTGATATGCACCTATGGTTCCGAATGGGTTAAGAGACCTGTTTTTTCGACTACAATCTACAGAAAAAGTGTCGAAAAAGCACAGTCTTTATGTAACTACATTTAAACACATGATTCAACGAAGTCAATTACACTTCCTCTTTTTTGGAGTAGTTTGCAAAGAACGTCTGCGTTACGTGTAATCCAATTTTCCATTATTATCATCTTAACTTTCATCTTTCTTGCCCTTTTTACCTTTTATTTCCCCCTTTTTCTCCTTTGGTTTTATTAAACTTGATAACATGCCTAACAGGGTTAGTCTGTGCAAAAAGAAAAGGAAAAGTTAATAATACTTAATCATCCTGCACAAAAGAAACTGCGGCATGTATACCGGAATAGCAGTGCGGCATGTATTCCATTTTGCATAGTGCAGACGTCGGCCATCACAGTTACCTTCCATCGCTAAGGGGAATGTCGTAACAGTACTCTATACAAACGCTACACTTAGCTTTGACTTCGAAATCATGCATGCATTTAGTAATTAGTGTATGAAAAGCATTTAAACATAACATGTTTAAAAGTTTGGACAGTGAAATCATGCACTTACGTCAAATTAAGGATTGTACTTCTACAAGTAAACATCGAAATGGGATTCACGCTATACACTGGTTAAAATAATCTCATTGCGCATCTATACTGTGCGTTTGACGACCATCTATCGATAATTACAAGAAATACAAGGGGTGCGGCATCTATCCCGTATGCGGCAACTCTCCCGGAGTTACCCTACACCATGCAAAGATTAATAGACTAAATACAATTATTCATTAAAAATCAGTATCATTCATTTTTTCTTTCCTTTTGATAATTTTACGATTTTCAAAAACCTCACCGTTAAACTTAGGTAGCATTAAAATTATTTTTTATTTTATTTGTTTTTAAATTATGCAGATAAGTATCTTTAACGAGCCGGAAATTGTACGTCAAACGAGGCAAATGGGGTGCGTTCGTACTATAACTAGTTTCATAAATATTTAGATCTCGGTGCAATAGCTGTTGCACTCTTATGCTGAAATGCATGAATACAAAACTTATTACGATTATATAGATTAAATTCAGTCATACGGAAATAATAGGGCTCCATCTTAAATAGGAAGTCATCACCATGGAAACTTAGAATCACTACCTATCAAGAAATATCACTGAATTCATGACGTACTATAGGATTTAATAGAATAAAGAAAACTCTTATTAATATCTTTTTAACACTTTCCAACAAAGTTGAAAAGTGTTCATGCATTCGGTTTGTCTGTCCGTCTGTCCACGTTCTAACTCCCGTAAATATACTCGGATTTTCATGCAATTGATAATCTATATTTAGGGTCACCTAACCATGTTTGGTATTGCATGTGAAGTATGTGGGATTAATATTTCCTTTACAGGGCTACCCAAAAGAATTCAATTACATTATGATATAAGAGGAAAAATCGTTTGCAGAGTATTTTAATGACATTACGTTGTTTCAAATGTATTGAAACTGATGTAAATTACTGAATTTCACTGCAAGAGGATTACGACAGAATAGGGTATTTCATAGCATTTTTCGTTCATTTACAGGGACACACAAAAGAAATCGGTTACAATACTGTCTTATAGTAATAATTACTGAAGTGCGTTTTCAATTTCGGCTTGCGTTTTTAAATTTAACGTTTTTAATCATGTACAGTGCTGCTGAAAGTATTCGGATAATTTTCCGATTATAGACGGGAACAGCTGAAAATGAGTTTTCAAATGTGTTACGAGTTTCCATAGGGGGGAATTAGACATAATATTTTAACTTATTAAACTATGAATTTTGTTACATTATTCTGAATGTGTTGGGAAGTGTTTCATAATCTATGCTTGACGCATGATTTTTCTTTCTTGTTAAGGTTTGATTCGATTGCCATAAATTTTGAAGTAACTCGGCAAAATTTTGAAGCGATTCTATATGTTAAATTTCAAATCATTCGGTTGGTAGTTTTTGCGATGTTATATAAGGACAGACGGACAGACGGACCAGGACGACGACTATACGTGCTATGTATTTATATAATTACGAACGCACCTAAAAAAGAAAAAAAGCTATTTAATCAGCTTGTTAAAAAATCAATAAACAAGTAACTATTCTCAAGTTTATTAGTAGAATAATTTATTATTTTATATTATTCAACAACTATCTTATTCTATTCCCCACTTAATCACGTATGATAGTAGAAATACTTAGAAAAATTAAGCTAAAGAAATATATAAATGACTTTGAATTTTTTTTCTCAAATAAATATATTATTTCTTTAATATAAGTTAATTCTAAGACTGTTCATCTTAAAAGGCATCTAAAAGATATTTTGCTATTCATATTGCTTGTATGTGTATATAAAAAAGAAAATAAATTAAAAGAGGCTCTTTTTATAATTAGCAATTCACATTCAAATTCAACAACTACTTCGCCTTTAGTTATTTTACCCTTAAAGTAGAAAAAAATATATCTGCTCAAGAAGAAGAAACAATCCAATATTTTTTATTGTTTATTTTCAAAATAACTTCTGAAACAGTTCGGCTTTATTTATTAGCATAAAGTCAGAGAGGCGTAAAAATACAGACTGAAGAATTAATAACTTAAGAATACATTTGTATAAAACTGCGCCTGAAGTTTGGAGATTTACATATTAGGAATATATTACTAGTAATATCTAACAATACATTCGCGATATTTTTTGTAGGTTACAGCCGTATAACTTAACTTACATATAATAACTTACAGTAAGCCTCACTAACGTACATCAATTTCATTACATATGAAATTGCATTATTAAAATAAGCCGCAAAAATTTTTCCCCTATACCATTAGGTAAAGGAATTGTTTTGTGTGGCCCTGTAAATGAATAGTTCTAATTAATAGTTATTAATATTCGTTGCACCGCATATTCTACATAATGCATATTTTAATGCACTTCGTAAATGCATATCAATTTTATTATGTTTGAAAGTGTGTAACGTCTTTAAAATTCATTTGAAACAATTTTTTCCCATTGGCCGTAATGTAATGGAATACTTTTGATTGTCCCTGTAAATAAACTAAAGATGCTACAAACTTCAATTGAAATAGGGTTCGTACTAGGTTAAACGTCAATAACATCCAAAAATTTCAGGGCAATCCATGTATATTTACGAGAGTTAGAGCACGGACAGGCAACCAAACAAACCGAAATCAATAACGCTTTTCAACTTTTTTTGGAAAGTGTTAATAAGCAGCATTCTTTTAATTATCATCACATATTCAAAGTCGAACACTATTTCGTCCTTTAAAATTTTCATCTTAACTTATAAAAACTTGTCGGATACCCATCCCAAAATTTTCTTCGATGTCATACGTGTTAACAGTAAATGCAAAACTTGTGTGGAAATATAAATCACCTAAAAACAACGTTTAAACACACAACTAGGACTTCCCTCAGAGGGATTAGTCTGAGCGATATTGCCGAGAACATAGATTTAATAATAACTTGTTGCAAGTAAAGAAAATGAGATACTATCTTTAATTGGCCATATACTGGTTACTAATTCAAATGATGAAATATCTAGATTAGTGAACCTGAAAAAATCAATTTTAAACCAGCTCTTTCCTCTGTTAAGGGCCCTGGCAAGAGATAGAAAAGCCTAGAAAAGGAACACATTTACAAGTACTTTCGGACAACCTATTCGCTGTTTCATACCGACATTTTTGCATTTTTTAAAATACATACATAAACCAGTATAATACTTCTTCAGTTTTATTTTCATAGTCGTTTATATCATTTCACAAAAAATCTCACTTTCTTAAACTCGAATTGCGTCAAGCTTTTTTAAAAAAGCAAAGTCCATACAACAATGAAATTCCATGAAGGGAATTAAACACATGGTTAAAAAGCATTTAGGTGAGCGCAATTGATAAATCGTCAAATATTGTTCTTATCGCCATCTTTCGTAATGCATTCTTTTAATTTAAAATACACACATTAAATAAATTTATAAACATGATTTGACTCATTTAATTAAAAATAATAATAAGTAAATAAATAAAATAGGATAATAGGATAAGTCAAAACATTTATTTCAACATCAACACAAGTTACACTTGCGGGGGGAAAAAAGGCGGCTTTTGACAAAAAATAAAAATAAAATACTCTTGGCAAAATCTGAACCGGGCTAAAAAAAAATGTACCGTGATTAATTCAAATATTATAGGAATATTCCGTAATCTGGTTTTCAACCAATATCGTATTTTAAAAAACTTCGCTTAACTGCAATTAAATTTCATTCCTGTAACATTTTATTTTTATTTATTTATTTATTTATTTGGGGGGGGGAGAATGCGAGATTGTTTATATTTACATTTAAATGTTAAACTTTTGTTTATATAACGGTTGCTTGTATGAATAATTAGCACCTTTATGATCGAGCTTCACTCCAAACATATGTAAAAAACTGTTTGTGTGGTATGTGTGCTTAAAGCCATTATTACTTAGCTATTATAACTCCCGTCCGTCATAACAATGTTGCTGTTAGTATTACTCTTGTTTGACGTCAACCTTGCCTGTGTATCTGAATACGAATTATTGGCCATTTTTCGTGCACGAAGAGTGGTTATAACATAATTGTTTCATTTTGCATAGCATGTACCAATTGCAATATTGATACTTTTAAGTTAGTCAAGCGCAGGTGATAAATTGACAATATTTTTTCCATACTATAATCATCTTGCATTCATTTCATTTAAAATATAAAACTTTCATTCACTTCATTTAAAATACACGTTTTTAACTAATTTCACTGTAATTTAGCAACATTACTTTGCATTGGCCTTTTTTAAAAAAAAGCTTTATGCAGTTTTGGCTTCAGAAAGTGGAATTTGTTACAAAAAGATACAAACCTGACAATTTATTATAAACGCGATGAACGTTTATGTTTATTTTTTACAAACTAGGGGGCTTGGCCCCCTACAAGCTATGCTCACCAACCCCCGTTCAGACACCGCAGTTTCTAAAAGCACGCTAATTTGATCGGCTTTAAAAGATTTTGAAAGAATTGAATTATGATTTAAAAAACAGTGGCGATCTCCCTATAAACGGATTTCTATTCATTTCTCTTTGATTGGGGAATTTTAAGGAAAAATCAGCTGCTGTTAAAAGTTACAATGGCTATTTTCCTCTATGATTACATTAAATCAGTTAAACATTTCAAAATAAGCTCAAATAAAATGAATTAAGTAAACAGAGTCTTTGTTTCCCGGTATTTTTTAACAAAGCGAAAAGAAAGTTCTTTTAAATAAGACATTTTAAGCGGGCTCGCATGTCAAGCACACAAGTCGTATGTTTGTTGGTCAATAAATAAATAAATAAATAAAATACATTTTAAATGATTGTTTTTAATCTCACGTAATTTGCACCAAACTTTTCTTTCTCTTTTAGGTAGCTTTCTTTACAAAAAAGCTACCTATTGCAGCCGTTCGGAGGAAAGCGATTTCAAAAAATTTTGGTATATTTTCATCGATCATGACCCCCAGACCCCGAAACCACCCTCCGTTCAAAATTGATATATATATATATATATATATATATATATATATATATATATATATATATATCTGACCTATGTCACACTGTAACTCCCGTAATTATGAACCGATTTCGATGTAATTCGGTGTGTACATAGTACATAGCAATGTATCGACCGAGTTCGTTGGCCAGCTTCATCCGCCGTTTTGTTTCAAAATGGCGGCCATTTAAAATTTTTCAAAAAATTTAAAACTTGAAATGTGGTACCAAAAAATTAAAAATGGAAAAATATTTTTTTCTTGTGTATTTGACCTTTATACAAAGATTCCGGAGCAGTTTTTGTTTCGTCTATATCTTAAAAAATGGCTGAGTTATAGCATTTTGAATTTCTAGCGTGGCTGACATTTTGAAACGTCCTGAATTTTGTCACGCGATAAAAGGCGTATTTATGAACCGATTTGGATGTAATTCGGTGTGTACATAGTACATACCAATCTCTCGACCGAGTTCGTTGGCCAACTTCATCCGCCATTTTGTTTCAAAATGGCGGCCATTTAAATTTTTTTTAAAATTTTAAAATTTGAAATGTGGTACCAAAAAATTGAAAATGGAAAAATATTTTTTTCTTATGTATTTGACCTTTATACAAAGATTTCGGAGCAGTTTTTGTTTCGTCTATATCTTAAAAATGGCTGAGTTATAGCATTTTGAATTTCTAGCGTGGCTGACATTTTGAAACGTCCTGAATTTTGTCACGCGATAAAAGGCGTATTTATGAACCGATTTGGATGTAACTTCGTTTATACATAGTACAGACCAATGTCTCGACCGGGTTCGTTGGCCAGCTTCACCCGCCATCTTGTTTAAAAATGACGGCCATTTAAATTTTTAAGAAAAATTTAAATTTGAAATGTGGTACCCAAAATTGAAAATTGAAAAAATATTTTCTTCTTATGTGTTTGACCTTGATAAAAAGATTCGGGAGCAGTTTTTGTTTCGTCTATATCTTAAAAATGGCTGAGTTATAGCATTTTGAATTTCTAGCGTGGCTGACATTTTGAAACGTCCTGATTTTTCTCACGTAATAACAGGCGTATTTATGAACCGACTTGGATGTACCTTGGTGTGTACATAGTACATACAAATAGCTCGACCGAGTTTTTTAAATAAGGATTATGAAAGCTACCTCTTCCTCCCGGCACTGGCCGGAAGGACTTTTTAATATTCATGTGAAAATACTTTTATTAGAAATGAAATATCATTTGCGCTGTCCCAACAAAAATATTTGAAAAGATCATCTCGAAATATCAAATAAATGTCTAACGCAGTTTTTAAATTTAAACTGTTTTGCAATATTATTTTTTGTTTATTTTACGTAATAACTGTAATGTGACGTAAATGTGATGCAATTTCTCCTATTTAAGACTTCTAACGCATGTTAATGAATTTATTATTTTACAATATCCTTTCTCTGTTAAAATTCACGTGTAATTATAGATGAAGTAATTTTCAATAAGTTCCTGCTTTTTATATGTAATTATTTAATTCTAATTTGAAAGTTTTTTTTCTGTTTATAATAGTCACGTGTAAATAAATTTTTAATTTAAAGCAAATATTATTGTTTGTGCTTTTTATAAAGTTGGCAACAGGTTAAATTAGTACAATTTTCTAAAATAAGGAAAAAATATCTCTCGAAATGCCGAAAATTTGAATTTAAAATAGAAATAAAAGCTCAGAAGATGAGTAAAATTTAAAAACTAAATGCAATCTACACACCGGAAAATTATAACGTATAAAATGATCTAAAAATGATTAAATTCCGATGTACAGTTTTTGCTCCTATAGAACTTTTTTAATGGAACGACTTTGTCCAAATATAGCCTTAGATATCTCTTAAAATAATTCTTCGATTTGAAAACTGTCTGCATCAGCGTGTTTATCAAACATTTCTCTATAATACCGCCAAATTTCATATTTTTGTATGCAATATTTTTCTTATTATTAACGGAGAAAGACCTCCGATCACAAAAAACTCAAAACCGGCGGCGGCGGTGCCAGCGGTAGTTACTTTTTTTTAGAATAGAGAGATAAGTATAAACATTTTTTGGCACAGATTTTTAATAAGTTCCTGCTTTTTATACGTAATTATTTAATTCTAATTTGAAAGTTTTTTTCCTGTTTATAATAGTCACGTGTAAATAAATTTTTAATTTGAAGCAAACATTATTGCTTGCGCTTTTTATACAGTTAGCAACAGTTTAAATTAGTACAATTTTCTGAAATCTGTAAAAAATATCTCTAGAAATGCTGAAAATTTGAATTTAAAATAGAAATAAAACCTGAAAAAATGAGTCAAAATAAAAAAATTAATGCAATCTGCACTCCGGCAAATTCTAACGCATAAAATGATTTAAAAATGATTACACTGCCATGTATAGTTTTTGCTGCTATAAAACTTTTTTAGTGGAACGATTTTCTCCAACTTTAGCACTAAATAACTCTTAAAATAATTCTTCGATTTGAAAACTGTTTGCTTCAGCGTGTTTATCAAACATTTCTGTATAAAACCACCGATTTTCATATTTTTGTATGCATTATTTTTGTTAACTAGGGGCTCGGCCCCCTACGAGCTACGCTCGCCAACCCCCGTCCAGACACCGTGGACTCTAAATGCACGCTAATTTGATCGACTTTAAAAAGATTTCGAAAGATTGAATTATAATTTAAAAAACAGTGGCGATCTCTCTATAAACGGATTTCTATTCATTTCTCTTTGATTGGGCAATTTTAACGCCAAATCCGTTGCGGTACTACTTGATTATCCCGTCGACCAATTTCGCCAAATTATATAAATCGCCAAACCACTCGCCAAATTATACAAATTGACATAATTTTTATTTTAAATGACGAAAAAACAAATAAATTAGTACAACAATAATAAAAATACAAATAAAACGTCGAAATAAAAATAACTTGATGACGTAGACACGTGTAACAACATTTCAAAATAAGCTAATATAAAAGTAATTAATTAAACAGAGTCTTTGTCTCCTGGTATTTTTTAACAAAGTGAAAAGAAAGTTCTTTTAAATGAGACATTTTAAATTAATCGTTTTTAATCTGGCGTAATTTTGACCAAACTATTCTTTCTCTTTTTAATATTCACGTGAAAATACTTGTGTTAGTAATTAAATATTATTTGCGCTTTCCTAACAAAAATAATTGAAAAGTATCCTCTTAAAATAACAAATAAATGTCTAGGGCTATTTCTAAATTTAAACCGTTTTGCAATATTATTTTGTGTTCATTTTATGTAATAACTGTAATGTGACGTAAATATGACATAATTTCTCCTATTTAAGACTTCTAACGCATGTTAATAAATTTATTGTTTTACAAATTCCTTTCTCTCTTAAAATTTACGTGTAATTATAGTTTTTATGACGTAATTTTTAATAAGTTCCTGCTTTTTGTACATAATTATTTCATTCTAATTCCAAATGTTTTTTTCTGTTTATAATAGTCACGTGTAAATAAATTTTTAATTTATTTACTCGTATAAATATATATATATATTTTTAAGCAAACATTATTGTTTCCGCTGTTTATACAGTTGGCAACAGTTTAAATTAATACCACTTTCTAAAATCTGTTAAAAATATCTCTAGAAATGCTGAAAATCTGAATTTAAAATAGAAATAAAACCTCAAAAAATGAGTCAAAATAAAAAAATTAATACAATCTGCACTCCGGCAAATTCTAACGCATAAAATGATCTAAAAATGATTAAATTCCTATGAACAGTTTTTGCTCCTATAAAACTTTTTTAGTGGAACGATTTTGTCCAACTTTACCATTAAATATCTCTTAAAATAATTCTTCGATCTGAAAACTGTCTGCATCAGCGTTTTTATCAAACATTTCTGTATAATACTTTCAATTTTCATATTTTTGTATGCATTATTTTTCTTAATATTAACGAAGAAAGACCTCCGGTCACAAAAAATTCAAAACCGGCGGCGGTGACAGCGGTAGTTACTTTTTTTTAGAATAGAGAGATTTTAGAAAGTGATATTAATTTAAACTGTTGCCAACTGTATAAACAGCGGAAACAATAATGTTTGCTTCAAAAAAATATATATATATTTATACGTGTAAATAAATTAAAAATTTATTTACACGTGACTATTATAAACAGAAAAAAACATTTGGAATTAGAATTAAATAATTATGTACAAAAAGCAGGAACTTATTAAAAATTACGTCATAAAAACTATAATTACACGTTAATTTTAAGAGAGAAAGGAATTTGTAAAATAATAAATTTATTAACATGCGTTAAAAGTCTTAAATAGGAGAAATTACGTCATATTTACGTCACATTACAGTTATTACATAAAATGAACACAAAATAATATTGCAAAACGGTTTAAATTTAGAAATTGCGCTAGACATTTATTTGATATTTTGAGAGGGAACTTTTCAACTATTTTTGTTAGGAAAGCGCAAATAATATTTCATTTCTAACACAAGTATTTTCACGTGAATATTAAAAAGAGAAAGAATAGTTTGGTCAAAATTACGTCAGATTGAAAACGATTAATTTAAAATGTCTCATTTAAAAGAACTTTCTTTTCACTTTGTTAAAAAATACCAGGAGACAAAGACTCTTACTTAATTCCTTTTATATTAGCTTATTTTGAAATGTTGTTACACGTGTCTACGTCATCAAGTTATTTTTATTTCGACGTTTTAATTGTATTTTTATTAATGTTGTACTAATTTATTTGTTCTTTCGTTATTTAAAATAAAAATTATGTCAATTTGTATAATTTGGCGAGTGGTTTGGCGATTTATATAATTTGGCGAAATTGGTCGACGGGATAATCAAGTAGTACCGCAGCGGATTTGGCGTTAAATTTCCCCAATCAAAGAGAAATGAATAGAAATCCGTTTATAGGGAGATCGCCACTGTTTTTTAAATTATAATTCAATCTTTCGAAATCTTTTTAAAGCTGATCAAATTAGCGTGCATTTAGAGTCTGTGGTGTCTGGACGGGGGTTGGCGAGCGTAGCTCGTAGGGGGCCGAGCCCCATAGTATAATTAAAAAAAAAATAAAAGCAAATAAACAATTTATTAATAAATAAACAACAACATCTAGGTTACCATCAAGCAAAATAACGACACTTTGGCGCCTGTTAAGTACCCCGGTGCGTATATGACATTGAAGTCAGAAGAGAATCGCGCCAACGTGGTGCGAATGTGACATCTGTGCGTAAATGTCTAGTTTACACTAAATTAATTGTTTAAATCTTTAAAAAATTGCTTGGGTACATGAAAGAATGAGTAGGTTACCAGAAAATATGCATGAAAAGTTTACCCATTTTCTTTACCTATAAGACGCTTATTCTGGAAAAGTACAAATTTCGGTACTTGTTAGTTATCCCGTCGACCAAATTACTGTCGCCAAATTGTAAGATTAAATGCCAATCATGGTTGATCGTAAATGTCACATTCACTTGACAACACGTGTTTACGTCGTCAAGTGATTTTAATTTCGACGTTTTATTTGTATTTTTATTAATGTTATACTAATTTATTTGTTCTTTAAAATATTTAAGTTATTTAGTATTAATATTAAGTTATTTTTAAAAAAAGTTATTTAAAATAAAAATTATGTCAATTTGTATAATTTGGCGGGTGGTTTGGCGATTTATATAATTTGGCGAAATTGGTCGACGGGATAACTAACAACCACCCAAATTTCATGTTATTTATTTATTAACTGAATAACAAACATACGACTTGTGTGATTGACATAAAGCCCGCTTATAAGTCGGAGACAAGGTAGCACGAGAAAATATTACAACACAAGAGAAATACACCCTGGGAGTTCCAGACAAAGTGTGTGTGCAATGGAACAAGCAGGAATCTAACCCACAAACTCTTACGCACAAGCGATTAGCTGACTGGTGCTTTGACCACTCAACCACAGAGCCCCCAAATTTCATGTAAAATACTAAAAAGACAAAAATAAATAAATTAAGAATAAATGATGCCACAAATAAAAATTGTTTATTTAAACATTAAATAACTGTTTCAAATTTTCACACGCAAAATATAAATGTTGGTTGCTTTTGGCGATTAAAAAATGCTATTGGGTAGATTATCCTAAAATCTGAAATCCTACGTTATTATGGCTTTTTTTTTTTTTTTTTTTGAAAAAGAAAAAAAAAATCCAGATTTATTTTCCTGTATGATTAAATTTAAATATGTTTTTTTTTTTTTTTTTTTTTTTTTTTTTTTTTTGTTCACTTTAATATTAGTGCGGGCATATTTTCTTTGCTCCATGTGCTATAATTCGGTTTTCTACGAAAACATCCAGCCGGTGAAAATGACATACACTAAATTTCCGTGACGTAAATAGATAAAATGTGCTTTTTTATCAGTTTTTTTAATATAATTTTTAAACAAATTGGAACTTATTTTTCATAGTAGGTGCATTCAGTAGGTTACCCTCATAGGTACCGTCTGGTAAAACCAGAACCGAAATCCGACAAATATTTTTTGAGTTATACTTGACGAAAGGTTTTAATATCCATCGTAGCTGTTTTTGACCGGAAAGTAATACTGCGTTGTGTATTAGCCTTCGCTTCGCTCAGACAATAAAATACATAAGGTTTGAACAGACGTATACGTTTCTTGAGTTCCTGGACTCACATCATCAGTGTATATAATCTGTAATTAAATTTAAAAAATCAAAAAAACCCGACTGCGTAGAGAGCAAACTAATAAATTATTTCTTATCAATGTGGAACTATTAGGTAGCTTTCTTTACAAAAAAGTCCTTCCGGCCAGTGCCGGGAGGAAGAGGTAGCTTTCAAATTCCTTATTTTAAAAATGCCAACTTATATTATTCAAACACAAGAAGCTCAATTTAGTGAAAATCGAATATAGGAGATTCAATACTAATTTTTATCAATACTAAATCATAATGAATGAGAATTTTGTGAAATTAGTCAGCTTTATCCAAACTGCTTGATGTATATTATCCACATGCATTCTTACATGGAAATAGGCGAAATCGCGTGACAAATACCTGATCGTTTCAAAATGTTAGCCATACTAGAAATTCAAAGAGCTATAATCCAACCATTTTTTCAGATATAAACAAAAGAACAAATTTTCAGAAACAAAATCTGCTCCGGAATCTTTGTATCAACGCCAAACACATAAAAAAATCTTTTTCATTTTCCAATTTTTTAATACCTCATTTTAAATTTTAAATTTAATTTTTTTTTAAATGGCAACCCTTTTTGAAATAAGATGGCGAATGAAGCTGGCCAACGAACTCGGTCGAGACATTGGTATGTACTATGTACAGACCAAGTAACATCCAAATCGGTTCATAAATACGCTTGTTATCGCGTGACAAAAATCAGGTCGTTTTAAAATGTCAGCCAGAATAGAAATTCAAAATGCTATAACTCAGCCATTTTTTTAGATATGGACGAAACAGAAACTGTTCCGGAATCTTTGTATTAAGGTCAAACACATACGAAAAAAATCTTTTTCATTTTCCATTTTTTGGTATCTTATTTTAAATTTTAATTTTTTTAATTTTTTTTAAATGTCCGCCATTTTGAAACAAGATGGCGGATGAAGTTGGCCATCGAACTCGGTCGAGATATTTGTATGTACTATGTACACACCAAGGTACATCCAAATCGATTCATAAATACGCCTGTTATCACGTGACAAATATGAGGACGTTTCAAAATATCAGCCACGCTAGAAATTCAAAATGCCATAACTCAGCCATTTTTTAAGATATATACGAAACAAAAACTGCTCCCGAATCTTTTTATCAAGGTGAAACATATAAGAAAGAAATATTTTTTAATTTTCAATTTTTTGGTACCACATTTCAAATTTAAATTTTTCTTAAAAATTTAAATGGCTGCCATTTTTAAACAAGATGGCGGATGAAGCTGGCCAACGAACTCGGTCGAGACATTGGTATGTACTATGTACAAACGAAGTTACATCCAAATCGGTTCATAAATACGCCTTTTATCGCGTGACAAAATTCAGGACTTTTCAAAATGTCAGCCACGCTAGAAATTCAAAATGCTATAACTCTGCCATTTTTTAAGATATAGACGAAACAAAAACTGCTCCGGAATCTTTGTATAAAGGTCAAATACATAAGAAAAAAATATTTTTCTATTTTCAATTCTTTGGTACCACATTTCAAATTTAATTTTTTTTTTAAATTTTTAAATGGCCGCCATTTTGAAACAAAATGGCGGATGAAGCTGGCCAACGAACTCGGTCGAGACATTGGTATGTACTATGTACATACTGAATTACATCCAAATCGGTTCATAAATTCGAGCGTTAGAGTATGACAAAGGTCAGATATATATATATATATATGGATATATATATATATATATATATATATATATATATATATATATATATATATATATATATATATATATATATATATATATATCAACTTTTGAACGGAGGGTGGTTTCGGGGTCTGGGGGTCATGATCGATGAAAATATACCAAATTTTTTTGAAATCGCTTTCCTCCGAACGGCTGCAATAGGTAGCTTTTTGTAATGAAAGCTACCCAAAAGCTACCTATTGCAGCCGTTCGGAGGAAAGCGATTTCAAAAAATTTTGGTATATTTTCATCGATCATGACCCCCAGACCCCGAAACCACCCTCCGTTCAAAATTCATATATATATATATATATATATATATATCTGACTTATGTCACACTGTAACTCCCGTAATTATGAACCGATTTCGATGTAATTCGGTGTGTACATAGTACATACCAATGTCTCGACCGAGTTCGTTGGCCAGCTTCATCCGCCATTTTGTTTCTAAATGGCGGCCATTTAAAATTTTTAAAAAAATTTAAAATATCAAATGTGGTACCAAAAAATTGAAAATGGAAAAATTTTTTTTTTATGTATTTGACCTTTATACAAAGACTCCGTAGCAGGTTTTGTTTCGTCTATATCTTAAAAAATGGCTGAGTTATAACATTTTGAATTTCTAGCGAAGCTGACATTTTGAAACGTCCTGAATTTTGTCACGCCATAAAAGGCGTATTTATGAACCGATTTGGATGTAACTTCGTTTATACATAGTACAGACCAATGTTTCGACCGAGTTCGTTGGCCAGCTTCATCCGCCATTTTGTTTAAAAATGGCGGCCATTTAAAATTTTAAGAAAAATTTAAATTGGAAATGTGGTACCAAAAAATTGAAAATTGAAAAAATATTTTTTTCTTATGTGTTTGACCTTGATAAAAAGATTCGGGAGCAGTTTTTGTTTCGTTTATATCTTAAAAAATGGCTGAGTTATAGCATTTTGAATTTCTAGCGTGGCTGACATTTTGAAACGCCCTGGTTTTTGCCACGTGATAACAGACGTATTTATGAACCGATTTGGATGTACCTTGGTGTGTACGTAGTACATGCAAATAACTCAACCGAGTTCGTTGGCCAGCTTCATCCGCCATCTTGTTTCAAAATGGCGGCCATTTAAAAAAATTTAAAAAAATTAAAATTTAAAATGAGATGCTAAAAATTTGGAAAATGAAAAAGATTTTTTCGTATGTGTTTGACCTTAATACAAAGATTCCGGAACAGGTTTTGTTTCGTCTATATCTAAAAAAATGGCTGAGTTATAATATTTTGAATTTCTATTGTGGCTGACATTTTAAAACGACCTGATTTTTGTCTTTCGATAACAGGCGTATTTATGAACCGATTTGGATATTACTTGGTCTGTGCATAGTGCATACCAATATCTCGACCGAGTTCGTTGGCCAGCTTCATTCGCCATCTTGTTTCAAAAAGGTTGCGATTTTTTTTTTAAATGTATTTTAAAATTTAAAATGAGGTATTAAAAAATTGGAAAATGAAAAAGATTTTTTTTATGTGTTTGGCCTTGATACAAAGATTCGGAGCAGTTTTTGTTTGTGAAAATTTGTTCTTTTGTTTATATCTTAAAAAGTGGTTGAATTATAGCACTTTGAATCTCTATCATGGCTAACACTTTGAAACGATCTTGTATTTGTCACGCGATACCACACGTATTCGCCTATTTCGATGGAAGAAGGCATGTGGATAGTATACATCAATACCTCGACTAAGTTTGCTGGCCAGCTTCATCAGCCATCTTGTTTCAAAATGGCGGCCATTAAATTAAAAAAAATTATATTTAAAGTGAGGTGCAAAAAAATTAGAAATTGAAAAAGGTTTCTTTCTTAAGTATTTGACCTTGATATAAGGATTCAGGAGCATTTTTTGTTTGCCTTTATCTTAAAAAATGGCTCAGATATAGTAGTTTCAATTCCTAACGTGGGTGACATTTTGAAAAATCTGATTTTTTGCCTGCGACAGCACTCGTATATATCAACCGATTCCGATGTGAGTGAGCATGTGCACAGCAATTACTAAGGTCTCGACCAAGTTCACTGGTTAGCCTCATCCACCATGTTGTCTTAAAATGGCAGGCACTTTAAGAAATCGCCAAATTTGGCAGCCAAATATAAGTTACTTTAATTAAAAGCAGCTTGGATAAAGCTGACTAATTTCGCGAAATTCTCATTCATAATGATTTAGTATTGATAAAAATTGGTATTGAATCTCCTACATTCGGTTTCCACTAAATTGAGCTTCGTGTGTTTGAATAATATAAGTTGGCTTTTTTAAAATAAGGAATATGAAAGCTACCTCTTCCTCCCGGCACTGGCCGGAAGGACTTTTTTAATTTAAAATTTGAAATGTGGTACCAAAAAATTGAAAATGGAAAAATATTTTTTTCTTTTGTATTTGACCTTTATACAAAGATTTCGGAGCAGTTTTTGTTTCGTCTATATCTTAAAAAATGGCTGAGTTATAGCATTTTGAATTTCTAGCGTGGCTGACATTTTGAAACGTCCTGAATTTTGTCACGCGATAAAAGGCGTATTTATGAACCGATTTGGATGTAACTTCGTTTATACATAATACATACGAATGTCTCGACCGGGTTCGTTGGCCAGCTTCACCCGCCATCTTGTTTAAAAATGGCGGCCATTTAAATTTTTAAGAAAAATTTAAATTTGAAATGTGGTACCAAAAATTGAAAATTGAAAAAATATTTTCTTCTTATGTGTTTGACCTTGATAAAAAGATTCGGGAGCAGTTTTTGTTTCGTCTATATCTTAAGAAATGGCTGAGTTATAGCATTTTGAATTTCTAGCGTGGCTGACATTTTGAAACGTCCTGATTTTTCTCACGTAATAACAGGCGTATTTATGAACCGACTTGGATGTACCTTGGTGTGTACATAGTACATACAAATATCTCGACCGAGTTCGTTGGCCAGCTTCATCCGCCATCTTGTTTCAAAATGGCGGCCATTTAAAAAAATTAAAAAATAAAAAAATTTAAATGAGATACCAAAAAATCGGAAAATGAAAAGATTTTTTTTTGTATGTGTTTGACCTTAATACAAAGATTCCGGAACAGTTTTTCTTTCGTCTATATCTAAAAAAAATGGCTGAGTAATAGCATTTTGAATTTCTCTTGTGGCTGACATTTTAAAACGACCTGATTTTTGTCACGCGATAACAGGCGTATTTATGAACCTATTTGGATGTAACTTGGTCTGTACATAGTACATACCAATGTCTCGACCGAGTTCGTTGGCCAGCTTCATTCGCCATCTTGTTTCAAAAGGGTTGCCATTGAAAAAAAAAATTAAATTTAAAATTCAAAATGAGGTATTAAAAAATTGGAAAATGAAAAAGATTTTTTTTTTATGTGTTTGGCCTTGATACAAAGATTCCGGAGCAGTTTTTGTTTCTGAAAATTTGTTCTTTTGTTGATATCTTAAAAAATGGTTGATTTATAGCACTTTGAATTTCTAGCATGGCTAACATTTTGAAACGATCTTGTATTTGTCACGCGATAACACACGTATTCGCCTATTTCGATGCAAGAAGGCATGTGGATAGTATACATCAACACCTCGACCAAGTTCGCTGGCCAGATTCATCAGCCATCTTGTTTCAAAATGGCGGCCATTAAATTAAAAAATATATATATATATTTAAAGTGAGGTGCAAAAAAATTAGAAATTGAAAAAGGTTTCTTTCTTAAGTATTTGATCTTGATATAAGGATTCAGGAGCATTTTTTGTTGGTCTTTACCTTAAAAAATGGCTCAGATATAGCAGTTTCAATTTCTATTGTGGGTGACATTTTGAAAAATCTGATTTTTTGCATGCGACAGCACCCCTATATATTAACCGATTCCGATGTGAGTGAGCATGTGCACAGCAATTACTAAGGTCTCGACCAAGTTCACTGCTTAGCCTCATCCACCATGTTGTCTTAAAATGACAGGCACTTTAAAAAATTGCCGAATTTGGCAGCCAAATATAAGTTACTTTAAAGAAAAGCAGCTTGGATAAAGCTGACTAATTTCGCGAAATTTTCATTCATTATATTGATAAAAATTAGTATTGAATCTCCTATATTCGGTTTCCACTAAATTGAGCTTCGTGTGTTTGCATGATATAAGTTGGCTTTACTAAAATAAGGATTATGAAAGCTACTTCTTCCTCCCGGCACTGGCCGGAAGGACTTTTTTTTATATTACTTACCTACTTTTAGGTAGCTTTCTTTACAAAAAAGCTACCTATTGCAGCCGTTCGGAGGAAAGCGATTTCAAAAAAATTTGGTATATTTTCATCGATCATGACCCCCAGACCCCGAAACCACCCTCCGTTCAAAATTGATATATATATATATATATATATATATATATCTGACCTATGTCACACTGTAACTCCCGTAATTATGAACCGATTTCAATGTAATTCGGTGTGTACATAGTACATACCAATGTCTCGACCGAGTTCGTTGGCCAGCTTCATCCGCCGTTTTGTTTCAAAATGGCGGCCATTTCAAATTTTTAAAAAAATTTAAAACTTGAAATGTGGTACCAAAAAATTAAAAATGGGAAAATATTTTTTTCTTATGTATTTGACCTTTATACAAAGATTCCGGAGCAGTTTTTGTTTCGTCTATATCTTAAAAGATGGCTGAGTTATAGCATTTTGAATTTCTAGCGTGGCTGACATTTTGAAACGTCCTGAATTTTGTCACGCGATAAAAGGCGTATTTATGAACTGATTTGGGTGTAATTCGGTGTGTACATAGTACATACCAATCTCTCGACCGAGTTCGTTGGCCAGCTTCATCCGCCATTTTGTTTCAAAATGGCGGCCATTTAAAATGTTTTTAAAAATTTTAAATTTGAAATGTGGTATCAAAAAATTGAAAATGGAAAAATATTTTTTTCTTATGTATTTGACCTTTATACAAAGATTTCGGAGCAGTTTTTGTTTCGTCTATATCTTAAAAAATGGCTGAGTTATAGCATTTTGAATTTCTAGCGTGGCTGACATTTTGAAACGTCCTGAATTTTGTCACGCGATAAAAGGCGTATTTATGAACCGATTTGGATGTAACTTCGTTTATACATAGTACATACCAATGTCTCGACTGGGTTCGTTGGCTAGCTTCACCCGCCATCTTGTTTAAAAATGGCGGCCATTTAAATTTTTAAGAAAAATTTAAATTTGAAATGTGGTACCAAAAATTGAAAATTGAAAAAATATTTTCTTCTTATGTGTTTGACCTTGATAAAAAGATTCCGGAGCAGTTTTTGTTTCGTCTATATCTTAAGAAATGGCTGAGTTATAGCATTTTGAATTTCTCTTGTGGCTGACATTTTAAAACGACCTGATTTTTGTCACGCGATAACAGGCGTATTTATGAACCTATTTGGATGTAACTTGGTCTGTACATAGTACATACCAATGTCTCGACCGAGTTCGTTGGCCAGCTTCATTCGCCGTCTTGTTTCAAAAGGGTTTCCATTTAAAAAAAATTAAATTTAAAATTCAAAATGAGGTATTAAAAAATTGGAAAATGAAAAAGATTTTTTTATGTGTTTGGCCTTGATACAAAGATTCCGGAGCAGTTTTTGTTTCTGAAAATTTGTTCTTTTGTTGATATATTAAAAAATAGTTGATTTATAGCACTTTGAATTTCTAGCATGGCTAACATTTCGAAACGATCTTGTATTTGTCACGCGATAACACACGTATTCGCCTATTTCGACGTAAGAAGGCATGTGGATAGTATACATCAACACCTCGACCAAGTTCGCTGGCCAGATTCATCAGCCATCTTGTTTCAAAATGGCGGGCATTAAATTAAAAAAAATATATATATTTAAAGTGAGGTGCAAAAAAATTAGAAATTGAAAAAGGTTTCTTTCTTAAGTATTTGATCTTGATATAAGGATTCAGGAGCATTTTTTGTTTGTCTCTACCTTAAAAAATGGCTCAGATATAGCAGTTTCAATTTCTATTGTGGGTGACATTTTGAAAAATCTGATCTTTTGCATGCGACAGCACTCCTATATATTAACCGATTCCGATGTGAGTGAGCATGTGCATAGCAATTACTAAGGTCTCGACCAAGTTCACTGCTTAGCCTCATCCACCATGTTGTCTTAAAATGACAGGCACTTTAAGAAATTGCCGAATTTGGCAGCCAAATATAAGTTACTTTAAAGAAAAGCAGCTTGGATAAAGCTGACTAATTTCGCGAAATTCTCATTCATTATATTGATAAAAATTAGTATTGAATCTCCTATATTCGGTTTCCACTAAATTGAGCTTCGTGTGTTTGCATGATATAAGTTGGCTTTTTTTAAATAAGGATTATGAAAGCTACCTCTTCCTCCCGGCACTGGCCGGAAGGACTTTTTGAAGTGAAAACTTCTTTAGGCGCGTTGAGCTTTTTTTGAGATGGAGAAAAACCACTGATTTGGAGGCACTGTTACGTAACCGACATGCTAGCATTTTGGCACATAGACACTAGCGCGACAAGCGGTGAATGACAGGAACTTTTCCCTCTTCAGCTCAATCCGCAAAAGAAGAACGAAGCTAAAACTCACTTTTTCTGCCGGCGTTCACACAGGAACACACACAAAATTTACATTTTCGTTGCAGTACACTGTTGTGTTTATTGTTAAAGACAAGTACTTGATACTTTCATTATTGAAGAAAAAGCTTCTTTGGGCGCGTTTGGCATTTTTTGAGATGGGAAAAACCATTGAACTCGTGATACTGTTATTGTAACCGACACCCCTGTATATAAGTATGTACATGCATTGTGCATAGTTTGGTATGAGGAGGGCGAGCAATTAATTGTTATTTATTGCTTAATCAATAACAACAATTTACAGGCAAGCGCGCCGCATGCTTGCCTGTGTGCTATTGGTTCCCGAAATGCACGTACAAGAGTTAGAAAAAGGAAATCTCATCAAAAACATCTCATTAGCCAAGTCTCGTGACTCTTGCTAAAATAAAACTACCTTGCTCTATCAAAATAAAATTATCTTTATTCAACAGTTTTTATTTGGCGGCAAAAGTGAACTATTCGATCAAATATCGGGTAAGTTTAGCAGAAAAACTCTCTTGTTTTTAAAATTCGTGTTATTTTTACGTTATGGTGTATGTCATAGCATCAAACTATAGCGATATTTCTAATAATATGGTAGTGGTTTTAAATATAGCAAAAGCATAAGCGCAATTATTTATCAAGAAATGTTAACATACTTGCAGAATTATTTGACTTGCAGAAATATTTAAATTCACCAAAACAACATTTGGTAAAACAAATTATTATTTTGTTTTTCGGCAGTTAAAATGAATTATACCGTATTCGTGACCTACCTATTTCGTGTAACTAAAAACCGATAACGCTGTATTTTATCGTGTTGATGGTCTGGTCAATGACCAACAGTATTGGCGGGAATTTCGATTACGGAAGATAAAATACGGGGCACAGATGTCAGATACGCACTTGGGTACCTAATTGACACCAAAATGGCGTTACTTTATTTTACAAGGTAACCCGGCTACTGTTGCTTATTTATTAATAAATTGTTCATTTACATTTATTTTATTTTTTTAAATTGTACAATTGTTTTGTTCTATAGTTATTAATGAAATTATCGTTTATTTATTGTTGTTTACTTTTTAAAACAATAGAAAATAATTTAAAAATATATATTGTAACTGGTATTGGAAAACGGGCTTTCGCCAAATTGACGTTAAAAAATCGCGCCAAACCTGGTTCGTATATCACATCTGTGCCAAATTCTCGGTTTTTTTTATTTTTCGACTTTTTATCCAAATTTTCCGGAGTTTTTAAATTTTCCCTTTCATTGTATCCCAAACACTACCTTCATACCAAATGTCAAGATTCTAGGGATACAGGATGCACCTCCGAGTTTTGATGATTGGTGAATCAGTGTCGAAAAGGCGAAAGTTTAAGTTCATATATCTTCTGAAATAAAAAAGATAGAAACGTGAAATTTCAGCATTTAGTTCCATTTCCACATTATTTTAGATATACGAAGTTTCAAGTTTCTGGGAATCACCAACACAAAGATATTGGGGGTCAAAAGTACCCTGAGCTGCTTCCAGAAAAAGATGCTTACGGCTGTGCTTTCAAGACTTGGCAGGGGCACTGTCGTGTCCCCAGATTCTTTCATTAGTGCTGCTACACAATTCAACGCACGTTTCTGTTAATTCAACATAGATATTATAATTGTGACAATTCTTGAAATTCATTGTTTTCTACTTTGATTTAGCTAGCTACATATAATGTATCATACAATTAATTTACTAATGTGAAGTGTTAATACTTATATACTATATATTGTTTAAATAAGAAATATTGTACTACAGTGCTTTTGAGTTTGAATTTGGAAATCTATCATTGCTGATAAATTAATAGAACTGCTGCTCATCATCACGTAAGTAAAGAATTATTTGAATAAATAAATAAATTTATGAAACACGTGGATAAAATGTGTATCACTATATAGTATACTAGCAAACCCCGCGGCTTTGCTCGCGTAATATTTGAAATATGCCAAGTGATATTTATGTGTCTAATTTTTAATAAAAGGTACTAACTAAATTTTTATTTTATTAAAAGTAATATTTTATTTTATTAAAAGGTACTTATTACTTTTAGGAATAATTCAAAAATTACTATTTAAAACACAGTTTGATTAAACATCATTATTACACTGCATTAGGCAGAAATGAGACTTAAATTAATAAAATGAAATAAAACTAAATAAATGATAATTTAGAAAATATTTTGAAACTTTTATGCTCAAATAATACGCTCATTTCAGTATTCATTTGAAGTTTTGAATTTTTTAGAAACCATCTTCTTACATCTTAAAATTAATCATCATGTCAAATTCCAAGTCCTACCTAAGTCTCTCAACATAAAGGACTATGTTGAAACAGGAACTGTCGCCATTAATTTTCCAGCATTAATTTTGAAATCGGTTTGTTATTTCCTAATATTCCACAGAAACGTAATTTAAAAAGCTTTTAAAGCCCTTTTTTAGAACGTTTGCTGTTCCTATGAATCCCAGGTGGTAGAATCACCGGCATAAAATATAGCCTGTGTAGGATCAGAGACTGTTACCATTGATTCGCAACTATTACTTTTATAATCGGTTTATATTCCTTGAAAGTGCATAGAATCGTAATTTAGAATTCTTTTAGAATGCTTTTCGCAGCCCCCCTTCGCTTCACCCCATTTTAATTCAAATTTATTTTCGACGTTCCTTCGAGGGCATTTATATTTTATAAGTAACTACCATGTCATATTTAAAGTTTCTAGCCTTTTTAGTATCACAGAAATCGCAATTTAGAAAGTTTTTATCTCCTGCAACCCTCTGGTGGTAGTGGAACAGACATAAAATATAGCTTATGTTTGAGCAGGTTCTATCACCAAGATTTGTCATCATTATTTTTTTAATCGTTTTGGTAATTTATAAGTTTGCTTAAAAATTGTAATTTATAACGCTTTTCACTCACTTCATTTTTTTAAATTTGGAATTTTCTTTCGACTGTTCTCAGAAAGCAGTTGCATCTTGTAAGTAAATACCATGCCATACATAAAATATAGCTTATGTTTGAGCAGGTTCTATCACCAAGATTTGTCATCATTATTTTTTTAATCGTTTTGGTAATTTATAAGTTTGCTTAAAAATTGTAATTCATAACGCTTTTCACTCACTTCATTTTTTTTAAATTTGGAATTTTCTTTCGACTGTTCTCAGAAAGCAGTTGCATCTTGTAAGTAAATACCATGCCATACTTCAAAGTGTTAGACCCCTCAGTTGTGCAAAAAACGCAAATTAGAACATGTTTTGCTTTTGCAACCCTCAGATGGTAGTGACAGCAACATAAAATATAACCTATGTTATAGCAGGGACTGTCACCATTGATTTGCAACCATTACTTTTGAAATAGCTTTGGTATTTCCTTAGATTGAGTAGAAATCACAATTTAGAACGTTTTTAGGACGCTTTTCGCGCATTTTCACCCCTTTTTAAATTTCCAATTTTTTCGAAACTGTTCTTAAAAATCATTTATATCTAATATATATGTGCCTTGCCTAATTTTAAGTTGCTAGCCCCTACCGATCACAAAAATCGAAATTTAGAACGCTTTTTTGCTCCTGCAACGTCTTGGTGATAGTGATACCGACATAAAATTGCGTCTGTGTTAGAGCAGAGGCTGTCAGCATCAATTTCCTACCATTACGTTTGAAATCAGATTCATTCTTCCTGAGATATTGCCGACAAATCGGCATTTAGAACGTTTTTAGAACGCTTTTCGCGCATTTTGCTCCTGCATCTCCTCTGGGGTAGTGGAAACAGATATAAAATATAGCCTATCTTGGAGCAAGATCTGTCACCATCATTTTTACACCATTATATTTGAAATCGGTTCAGTACTTCCTCAGATTGCATAGAAATCGGAATTTAGAAAGTTTTTTTACAACGCTTTTTGCGCATTTTGACCCCCTTTTAAATTTCGATTTTTTTAGGAAATGTCCTTAGAGATCATTGATATCTTATAACTAACTACCATTCCAAATTTCACGATTCTAGGCCCTTCCGTAACGCAAAAGCCGCAATTTAGAACGTTTTTCTCCTGCACACCCTTTGGGGGGGGGGGGGTAGTGGCACCGACATAAAACATCGCCTATGTTGGAGCAAGGGTTGTCACCATCATTTTGACGCCATTATTTTTTAGATCAGTTTGGTATTTCTTGAGATTGTGTAGAAACCACCATTAGAATGTTTTTTAGTCCGCTTTTCGTGCATTTTCACCCCTTTTAAATTTCGAATTGTTTAAGAACTGTTCTTAGAAATCCTTTATATCTAATAAGTAGCTAATATTTCAAATTTCATATTTCTAGGCCCTTCGGTAACGCAAAAATCGCATTTTTAGAACGTTTTTTGCTCCTGTACCCCCTTTCGGGTAGTAGCACCGACATAAAACATAGCCTATGTTAGAGCAAGGGTTGTCACCGTCATTTTGACACCATTATTTTTTAAATCGGTTTGGTATTTCCTGAGATTGTGTAGAAACCACCATTTAGAACGTTTTTTAGAACGATTTTCGTACATTATCACCCCTTTGAAATTTCGAATTGTTTAAGAACTGTTCTTAGAAATCCTTTATATCTCATAAGTAGCTAATATTTCAAATTTCATATTTCTAGGCCCTTCAGGAATACACAAATCGCATTTTTAGAACGTTTTTTGCTCCTGCACCCCCTTTGGGGTAGTGACACCGACATAAAATATAGCCTATCTTGGAGCAAGCGTTGTCACCATCATTTTGACACCAATATTTTTTAAATCGGTTTGGTATTTTCTGAGGTTGTGCAGAAACTACCATTTAGAACGTTTTTAGAACGCTTTTTGTGCATTTTCACCCCTTTTAAATTTCGAATTGTTTAAGAACTGTTCTTAGACATCATTTATATCGTATAAGTAACTAATATTCAAAATTTCATATTCCTAGGCCCTTCAGTAACGCTAAAATCGCAACTTTAGAACGTTTTTTGCTCCTACACCCCCTTTTGGGTAGTGGCACCGACATAAAACATAGCCTATCTTGGAGCAAGCGTTGTCACCATGATTTTGACACCAATATTTTTTAAATCGGTTTGGTATTTCCTGAGATTGTGTAGAAACTACCATTTAGAACGTTTTTTAGAACGCTTTTTGTGCATTTTCACCCCTTTTAAATTTCGAATTGTTTAAGAACTGTTCTTAGACATCATTTATATCTTATAAGTAAGTAATATTCAAATTTTCATATTTCTAGGCCCTTCAGTAATGCTAAAATCGCATTTTTAGAACGTTTTTTGCTCCTACACCCCCTTTGGTGTAGTGGCACCGACATAAGATATAGCCTATGTTCTAAGTTGGACTAACACCATCATTTTGATACCATTACTTTTGGAATCGGTTCGGTAGTTCCAGAGCTTACCTCCTACAAATAAACAATTTTTTCCTCTTTATAATAGGAAAAAAGTATAGATATAGATATGTACACGTCAACTGTCTCTGTACCAACTGTTACGGTGCAGGAATGCAGCGCATGCGCGCCTTCTATCTGCTTTTAATATCCAAACATTGAGCGCTAAATTTAAAACGTTATTATTAGAGAACGACCAAAAATTCGTTTTCGGCCAAAAATGGGAGTTTCGCCGAAAATTCGTTTTAATGATAATCATCATACCATATCATATACCCATAAATGACGTCATTACCTACTATGACGTCATAAGAATACTGTCCATTCCGGCCACGTGACATACAATAAAGTGAAGTGGTCAAGAACGGAACTTAGTACGGAACTTTCATATTTCATGTTTTTGTAAATTTACGTTTTAAGCAATAGATTGCAATTTTTGTATGTAAAATTATATGCATTATTTTTCATGTACAATGGCGCATTAAATGAAAATTGTAATATAATTTTGGTAGAAATAGTTTATAATAATGAATACAAAAACACTACATTTAAAAGTATTTCCTGCACAATAAAACATTTCCTGACGATTAAAAAAACACCCACGTAATTGTTGAAGTTTTCACTTCTATTGGCACTCCCGGAGTGCCACTGTTGTTTTTTTATTTACTTGTATTAATGACTTTTAAGTTGTGTTTAATTGTTACTTCTTATCTATAAACACGGCTTTGACGAGGCCTATAGATGTCTATGAAGATTAGAGTTTAGTAAAGGTAGAGATCCTACCTACACAACTTCCAGCTTGTGTAATATTTAAACGGAGCTTCTGACTGTAAAATAGTCAATGAAACATCGTCTTCATTTTGAAAGACCTATCCAATGATATGCCACTCAATAGGGTGCGTAAAAAAAATTTTCGTCTCTACCGCCATTTTTTACTTTACGGCCGCCATTTTCAATTTATAAAAAAACCTAGCCTATAACAGTCGGACGGTTAAGACGAATCGATAGAGACCTCGTTCACTAAAATCCATCCAGCCGTTGGGATGTTTCGAGGGTATAAAAAAATCCACATACCCAGATACGCGTGAAACAGATAACCTTTCTTGGCTGTCGGGTAATAAAAACAATATCCCCCCAACTACATGTACGGTAACAGATTCAAAAAAGTGTAAATCTAGAGGAGTAATGCATTACTCCTCTAGATTTACACTTTTTTGAAGCTATTCATATCCATAGATTTAAAAACTCCTTGATTAATGATTTGTCTAGTGTACCATACATCTCAACTTTCTGGGTGGATTTGTTGTGTCACGGCACTTCACTTCCGCTTTAACTCCATTGGCTGTTGGAACTTGATGGTCTTTTGGTATTGTGTTTTGATATTTGGGTGTTCACCGTACATATAGTTGGGGGGATTTTGTTTTTATAGATTTTATACACTGATGATGTCAGTCCAGGAACTCACAAAAACTCGTCTGTTCAAACCTTATGTATTTTATTGTGTGTTTAAACGTTGTTTTTAAGTGATTTATACGTGTTAACACTTCAAAATTCGCTATCATAGTGCCAAAATTAAACGGCAATCTTTAACGTGCTGACGATTCTAAAGATATGAAATTCCGTGGATTACTTCTTGTGATAGGACTATCGCTGAAATCATGTAAATCCTGAAAAATGCAGCATAGCAGCGCCACCTGTTGGTTTATTTATAACAAAACGCAACCAGCATTAACTTATGTCAACGTCTAAGTGAATTTGAAGTTTGACGAAAATCCGTGCATTAGTTTTTTTAAATAAAGCTATTGCAAAAATCGTGAAAAATACAGCGTAGCAGCGCCACCTTACGGACGATTGGCACGAAAACCTAATCAGCAACTACTTGTGTGAACGTCTAACAGAATCTTAAATTAGATAAAAATTCGTACACTAGTTTTTAAGGTAGAGCTCTTTCGGAAATCGTTAAAAAGGCAGCGTAGCAGCACCACCTGTTGGGCGATATACACCAAAAACAAATTCGAACCAGCTTTTATCAAGGTCTAAACTTTTGCGAAATTCCGTGCATTAGTTCTTGAGATAGAGCGCCCACAAAATCTTTGTCACATACAGACTCACAGGGCGACAGATAGACTCACAGACAGTCCTTTGAGGTCTGAGCTATACCATCAGCATACCACCCTCTGGACTGAGGGTATTTGGTACTTTTCATGATTTTTTAAAAAATACAGAGGAATCTATTTAACAAAGTTTTCTATGTAACGAAATTTTCTGCTGAACCTTGACGCAATTTACATGTTAATTATTCTCCATTTTATGAAAAATACATTCTATGTAACGAAGTTTATTCCACTTTTGTTCGTGTAAAAGTTTCAAACGGAGAGGTTGCTGTTGCGATATTTCAGCGGATTGTATGAAAATGAAATTACTTATTTACTTAATCATATTCAACAGAAGAAATGCTAAAAGTTTTCGATGCAATAAGAAGGGAATTCCAATTTCACGAATTTGTTACAGATGTATTGCTTGGATATTTACAAAAATGTGAAAATTTGTATGAACACTGTATTTTTTTTTATAAGAGACCTGTACAAAGTAACATTAGAGAATTTTTTTAATTTAAAGATTAGGAATACTGAGAAAAATAAGAGAAAAAGTATGCTACGATTCAGTTTTTCTTTACCTCACTTTATTATGTGTATTTTTGGGTTCCGTACTTAAAAAGTAAAAAATCCCTGCCGGCCTGGCCTACAGGCGGAGCTAGATTTCGAAGTTAAGTATACTAATTTCACAAACAAAAACCAAATCATGATTAGAGATAAACCCACTTTAACAATTTTATCTGGCCACTTTTGACGAGTTTTTAAAATATTTTTATATAATAACTGGTTTTATCACAATCATGTTAGGGCGGTATTAAAAAAAATATTTTTCCATGCTCAACAACTCGAAATTTTCTGGCATAACTCCAGATTCATTTTTAATAGGAAAAACATGAAACTTGTTGACGTGATTTTTGAAGAGATTTATAAGAGACCTGTGTTTTTAATTTTCATTCAATTAATTAAAACTTGATATATAAACAATTATTTTCTCAGTAAGACAATATTTTTCGTTTCTAACACAATCTCTTCGAGAAATTCCGTTCAAAATGCCCACTTTGACATAATTTTTTGAAATATATTCTGCCTCAGTCAAAAAATCGATCATTACGGTACATTATACAGTTTCTGAATAAGCGAATCTACCAACTGGATGCGTTTGAGAGCAAAAATGAATTTAAAAATGAGTCAGAAAATAAGAAGTTTGTATTTGAATACTCCTTCAATACGATGATTTTTCCAACACAATCCACTTCGAGAAATTCGGTTCAAAAGGCCCACTTTGGCAGCATATTTTAAAATATATTCTGCGTCTATCAAAAAATTGACCATTACAGTACATTATATAGTTTCTGAGTAAGAAAAGGTACCAATTGGAAGCCTTTGAGAGTAAAAATGGATTGTAAAATGAGTCAGAAAATAAGCAGTTTGGATTTGAATACACCCTTAATAAGATTATTTTTTTCTTCAACCGCTATGTATTTTTAATTTGTTTTTGCTGTAAGAATTGGTCCTATCCAAAACTTGTCTATATAGATGTTGTAGATAATATTAAGAAGATGTATGATAAATTCATGGGGATTTTATATCTTTTGAATTGACGGAGTTGTGGATTTTTGTTTTCGCCCTTTTTGTTTTGAACGCCCTTTTGTTTTCGTTTTTAATTTTTTTTTTTGCTGTACGAATTGGTCCTATCAAAAACTTGTGAATATAAAAGTTGTATATAATGTTAAGGAGATTCATGATAAAATTAATTGGATTTGATATCTTGAGAATTGACGAAGTTATGAATTTTTTCCTCCCAAAAACCCTATTTTTTGCGCCCCTTGGGCCCATTTTTAACTTTATCAAAAATCTGTGATACATACATTTTTGGCCCTATTTTTAGAAGTAATAAAAACTTTAAACTGATTCGATATGTACAAAATTTAAGAAGTTATGGGTTTTTTTCTGTTTTCACAAAACCCCTCCCTATTTCCATCCCCTTGGTCCGATTTTGCCCATTAACGAACTTGACCGAGATTTTATGCCCCTTGATTTTATGTATCAGTTTGGAAGAGATTGGTGCAGAATTGTGGAAATTATCGTGTCCAGAAGAAAGTGATATATATAGATACATACATAAATAGATATATATATATATAAAGTTTTTTACTGGGGGTGGTTTTGGGCTCTAGGGGTCATGATCGGTGTAGATCTGCAAAAATTTTTCAGAAATTCCAACATAGGAACGACGCCAATAGGTAGTATTTCATACGAAATCTACCTAGAACGGAACCATTATAAGATCACTCCTGTGTCTGTCTGTTCGTCTGTCACAGCCAATTTATTCGTAAACTGTGCAAAGTGGAAAGTTCCAATTGGAGGAAGTAATAAAGATTATTGACCCACATATTTACAAGTTATTAAACATTCACAAATGTATTTAGGAAAAATGTAGAAGAGCTAATTAATCTATTTGAAAAAAAAAAAATATTTTCTTTGTATATCATGTTGTGCATCGTGTGAAAGCTTTCGTAACACTGAACTCAAAAATACATTTCTTTTAATTTTAGGTATTATAGTTGCAGACATATCGTCGAAAATGTAGTGCAAAAATAGGTTTCCCCCACTTTAATTCCGAATCTACTCAAGCTAAAATTATGAAAAAATTAGAGGTAATAGACGTTAACTTAAACCTTGCAGGAAAATTATAACGATTACCTTAGGTCGCATACTTTGTGAGAAAAGCGCATTTTTCAGTTACACACAAATTTGCTGGCATTCAGCGAAGGTGTTGAGGAGCGATGATGGTACCTTTCGTAGCAGAAGTATAAAAGCATTGTTGATAATGATTTTCGAAAAAAAGTCGTCGCTAATTAGCCGAGATATTAACCCTTAAAGACACTGACGATTTGGACATACATAATGACAAGTGCAGCGTACTCTATGTAGCATCGGCTTTTAAAGCGTAGGTAACAACTTTTAATGATAGATTTTCTTATACAATGCCCAGTAGCAGTATAAAAGCAATAAACATCAAATTGTTAAAAACAGACTAATAAGTTAACAGACTAACAGAATTAATCACATAAATACTATGGTATTCGCGACTAGTTTGCATTGGGTGGATATCTCTATACGTCTCCCGTGTCTTTAAAAGTTAATTAAAATCCTATCTGGAAAAACGCAGCACGGTCCCAGGCGGCGTTGCAACTTTGCGACCTCTTTTTGAAACGCGCTTAGCACAATGCCAAGTTTAAACTTTGAACAAGGGTTTTGTTTTAGATATACTGTAAAAAGAAAAGATTATTACTACGTTGAATTTAGTTTTATGAAACGCCAAATGAAGTTTATATATGCACTACTTTTATTGTCAGTACCGAATTAAGCTCATCATAAACAGATTAGGATAAGATTAAAATAAGCGTTATGTAGAATAGCAACATTTGATATTATTTAAGCTTCATATCTCTTTGAACTTTTATGCTATACCCATTCATACTTTTCTAGTATATACAGCTATACCCAACCTACGTTGTATAGTTTTTTACAAAGTCTTAATATTATTTTAGCAACGAATTTTTTAATAATACAGTTAATAATTCACACATTTATTGTACGGAACCCTTAGAGCGCGAGTAATACTCGCACTTGACCGTTTATTTAGACATTATTTTAATTAAAATTTCTTCATACTCTACATTGCATAAAAAAAGTAAGTTACTGTCCGAATTAAAATACATTTTTCCAATATTTCTATTTTATGAGTAATTTTCATTTTATGCATGTGTATTTTATTATACAAATTTCATGAATTTCAGTTGATTTCTATTTAACGAATTTTCTTCATAACAAAGTGTTCAAGTGTAACGATGAGACTTCGTTAACCCTTTCCGGCACAGGCAAATTTTGTGGTAAAATGATGAAATCATCGACTGACACCGGAATTTACATACAACTTTTTTAGAAATTAAAAACTTGTTATTTTACACTTTCATTGTTAATGCAAAATTTTATTAAAATATTCTTGGTGCCGTTTGTAAGTTTGAAATTAAAATTAGGTATCCCGGGCACACTGTACCGGAAAGGGTTAAATGGAAGTTTCACTGTACTTGGAAGATATGTATGTTAATAAATTTTTATTATTATAAACTTAAAACTGTTCTTATTCATAATGAAAGAAATACTTAAATGTACTAACAATTAATATTTAATGAAAAATTATTGAAAAAACCATCTTTTATATATATTTTTTTAAAGTTCCGTATAAGAAAACATCATTTTTATCATAAAGTTTTACATAGACTTGAATAAAATCTTGCCCAAATGTTGTACAAATATCTGAAAATAGGCTTTGTATATAAAGATTATTTAGTAAAATTTGCTTTTGTGTGGTACATTTCAAAGCACGGATTAGCACAAAGAGCAACGCTACAAGGTTCACAATAAGTTGGAATCAAGTTCTGATTCTAGATATTTTCATGTACTTTCTTCTGCTTAGTAAGGCCCCCTATATATATTTTTTTTTCAAAATAAAAGGTTCGTAGATAATATCTGAAAAGACCTCACGTATATAGTAGGCACTTTTATAGATCAGAGAGTTAAAAGTTGACCCGAGATACTCTCGGGCTTAGTTCGTTTCGCCGAAAACGGCAGCCCGAGTTATACTCGAAGTGTTAAATTACAATCTACGCCCCTCATGAGGATTCTAAAGACATACGTTCATTGAATAATGTGCATTTTGAAAGGAGATATAAGCGTCGCATCTTTCAAACGAATAATTGAATTTCGGCACCCAACTTTTAGTTGTCTAAAACCAAAATTCCCCATCCAAAAAGCTTAAAAGCGACAACTGTCGCACTGTATACATCCAAGCCTAATAGGGATCAATTTATGCGAAAATATAACAAAATATGAAGTGTGATTAAATTCCGTGTATCAGTTTTTGAGATACAGCTACCTCGAAAATCATGAAAATGCAGCATAGCAGCACCACTTGTCATATGATTTACACAAACAACTTATCACGGCCAGCACATGTCAAGATATAACAGAATATGAAGTTTGATGAAATTCCATGCATTAATTCTTGCGATATTACTATCTCTAAAATCGTGTAAATCCTGAAAAATGCAGCATGGTAGTGCCTTTTTTGAGATGATTCATAACAAAACCTTATCAGGAACAATTTATATCAACGTTTAACTGAAACTGAAGTTTGATGAAAATCCATGCATTAGTTCTTGAGATACAGCTATTGCGGAAATCATGAAAAATGCAGCATAGCAGCACCATCTATTGAATGATTAACACCAAAACCTAAGCAGCAACAACTTATATCCATGTCTAACTAAGTCTGAATTTTAATGAAAGTCCGTGCATTAGTTCTTGAGCTAGAGCTATTGCGGAAATCGTGAAAAACGCGACACAGCAGTGCCACGTGTTGTGCAATTCACACCAAAAACTAATCAGCACCAACTTATATTAAGGTATAACTGAAACTGCAGTTTGAAGAAATTCTGTGCATTAGTTCTGGAGATAGAGCTATTGGGGAAATCCTGAAAAATTCGGAGGATTAATACCCAGAATCAAAAAAATTACACAATAATATAAGTTTATTGGATATCAATACGAATTCTACACCCCCCCCCCCCCTCTAACTCCATAGTTTTTAAAAAATTAGTGACAATTAATTTGAGGTGTCAAATAAAAATAAATAACTGATCTGTTTACTACTCATTTTTTAATTACTTTTTTTAAATTATTTTTAACGAAGCGTTAACATGCATAAAATAGCACAAAGTTTTGTGACAGGCATGTCAGGCTAGTTTTATGCACACAAAAAAGCAAATGTAAAAAAAGGCGAAAAATGAAATTTTTGCTCAAATTACCGCCATTTTGTGAAAAAATCAATAATATTTGTTTCCTTAAATGAAATTTATTTGGTTTAATTAACTCTATCTTATCGTTATAATATAATTCTTGATTCACTTGTTTTTACTTTTATTTACGCATATTTTTACCAAATGCAAAATCCTTGTTATTTTGATACTTCAATGTTTTATTGTTATTGAGTTTGCCAATTCGACAAAAGGAACATCCTATGAGTAAATTAAAATCTACTCTATATGTATAAAATCCTAATGAAACGAATTTATGAAACGATTTTAGGAAACGACTGATTATGTTTCACGGCTATTTCCCCGAAAATACAGAAGGTTTGGCGGTGAAATCAACAACAATTATCTGTATTGACCCACAGATGTAAAAACTGGTATTAGAATTTTAAAATTTGAATTATTTTTAAGAATAATAATTTATTTTCAAATTTTAATGTCTTTTTTCCTGATGACGGCAACAAAATTATTCCATTTTTGTGGAAAAATAGGGAAAACAAAGGAAAAACTATAGGGATTATTAGATTTCTTGTTTTTGTCATTTCCAAATTGAAATTGAAATTATATTTTATTTCAATCGATAGTGAAACAATATTGTGATTAAATTATGTTTTTCAGGAAAATTTAAAAAAATAATAAAAATTAGATTTGTTTTTTTCGTCACTTTCAAATTGAAATTGAAAAATGAAATTATTAAAAACAGAATGAAAATTTTAAAGTAAGAATTAAATAATAGCGTTCTAAAAGCAGAAAATAGGGAACATTACATCAAAATATTTACACGTAAATATTTAAAAAGAACGAAAACTTTAAATTATTAAAGTTATTACATGCGAAACGTATTTAAAGGTGATAATTACGTTATATGTAGAATTCCCAAATATTAAATATCGTCATGTCTAAAGTGCCTAATATAATTAAATTATTACGCTTAAAAAACTTTTAATGGTAAATACTAGGTCATATTTAAAAAGTTTAGATAGTAATTTTCCC
Source organism: Maratus speciosus (assembly GCA_963932465.1). NCBI lineage: Eukaryota > Metazoa > Arthropoda > Arachnida > Araneae > Salticidae > Maratus > Maratus speciosus. The sequence goes on from OZ010791.1 coordinate 616,752,148, forward strand.
GCGCATTTTTAAATTAAATAATATATGTACCCGTGAATCTTAAAAGAGAAAAAAAGTTTAAAATAAATAAATTATTACATGAGAAATGCATTTAATAGTGAAAATTACCTCGTATATTTAAACGATACATTTAAAACGCTTTTCATTCCGGAGAATTTTTATGTAACGTCACATGGTATAAAAGTAGTGAAACTAGCAAATTTGCTTATACATTGCATCACTTGATGAAGCGTAAATACAGGTAAATGTATGCGCAAAATACTTTCGCTTTATCTTGTTCGAATTACTATCGATAAATGCATTTTAGAAAACTTGAATATTCTTATTGATTAATATAAATAATACATTGTGAAATACACTTGACGGTTTTTTAAAATAAATAAAAGAATTCTTGCATAAGCTCCTGAAAATATCAAAAATTCGATCAAAACATAAAATATGAGCTTAAAATTTTCAAAACACAAGGATTTTCAATACCGTGGTTCTGAAAGCTATTCCCAAGCAGACGGAGTTTTTAACCTCGAAACTAAAGGAAGGATATTGTCCATAGCGTCGTTATAAAGGTCAGAAAGATAACGACATTTTTATCCAAATCATTTTATACAAGCTCATTTTCAAATATGTAATTGATCTTACCTATCAATCCCGAAAACAACCATTAGTTGTTATGACATCGTTGAATGGGGTCGTCGTAACCGAAAAATACCCCCAACCAAACGTGAAAGCAAGGCAACCCGTTGACAGAAGATAGCCGCTATAGTGATAATATTCCATCTTCCGTAACCTGGTAATATTTTTTTAACTTGGCATATTACTATGTTTTTTTAGGCTGTGGACTCTGAACGGAGGTTGGCGGGCGTAGCTCGCAGAAGGCAGAGCCCCCTAATACATATATAACATTTTTAATACTCATCCAGCCTTCATTTTATGCGGATGATATGATGATATATATATATATGTTATATGAAAATTTTACTTTGCGATATTCATTTAAATTATTCTAAATTTCCGGCATATTCATTATTTCTCTATTTCTTAATACTCTATATTATTTATTCCTAGTTAAATTCCTATAAACTTAAAACGCATATCTTAATAATTATCCTTTTCGAAACCTTAATCGAAACTTTTAATCCCTTGATTAATTTTTATCAGCTACAAAAACTGTAATATCCTGAGCGCAGCTACTTTTATTTTTCGAATGCTTATAAATGCCATTTTTATTATTTTTATTTTATTCTATGAATCAAAACTTCCCGCCAACCTGTCTAGCGTCACCCGTTTTACATCGAAATTCCTCCGTAAGCCGATCCGGAACTCGTTTTCTATTACGGCTCTCTCGCTCTCAGTGATGGAACAGTGTAGCACGAGGGAATCAATTGCCACCGCAAAATTTTATAAGTATTTTTTGTCTACTTTCAAGACAGAATTTCTGAGATTTTTGAAGGCGAAGAATACCATTAAAATTTAAAAGTGGCAACCGCTTAAATGCTGCGCCGTTGTTCCAACACTGCGGTCTCCATTGGTTGAGTGACGTATTGCATTTCATTCCGTGTCTAGTTTCTGAATCTGTTTGGCTCGTTGAAGTTTATATTTCAATCTGTATTCCTACACGAATTCTAACAAAACTATCGAGAATGAGGTCAGAGAGGGAGATTTTTTGTGCTGTTCGATTGTTTATTTAATCTATTACCAGATGTCCTATCGTCTCGTAGCATATCTAAATTGTCATTAACATCTTTTTAGTATGGAATGTTAATTCGTGCTCTATCCTGGAGGCTCTGATAAATTCTCGCAATGTGGGAATTGTTCACGTTTATATGTGTGGTTGAATAAACATTTTCAAGTGATTTTAGCCTATGTTTTTCTGGGAAAACTACCGGATTTCTTCATCTATTATTTACCACTCATGCGGCCAGACTTGCATTTGACTGCATCATGAATCGCTGGTGTTTTGAATGAACTTAGCCAATCCAATAACTACAAACAAATAGAAGTGATTAAATTGGTCAACTGAAAAGTATTCTGCCTGTCCACAGCTGCGAATATCCAGCTATATTGATACCTTCAGCAGCAATATTTTCAATAAGTGGTACGAAATTTATGCAACCTCAACAATGACTGAGGAGGATTTAGTAATAATCCAGCAGGATGTAATATATATATATGTGTGTGTGTGTGTAATATATATGTACATATATATATATGTGCGTGTTGTGTAATATATATATATATGTATATATTATTGAATACAAATTTTCTAGCCATTTAATGCTTTCCATTTCCCAGAAAGAATAAACTTACTTTTTGTTAACCCCTAATTCTCGCTCCCGTGATATTCAGGGGCTGTGTCTTTTATTCAGATTGTTTAATTAACTCCAGTTTTATAAAATAGTGCAATTGGCTTTATCATGGTATCATTTTACTTGTCAATAAATAAGGTGAATATTTCTTTTTCAAAGACGTGGTGCCAATGAGCAATTTGAATTTTTAAACTGTAATTTAATGCGACCGTTAAGGGGTTAAAACAAAGCTATATAAGTAGGCGTACAAACTTAATACTAGAATCGGGCGTAAATTAGCACAGTTGCGCCATCTTGTGGACGGGGTGATAATCCACATAGGCGGGCTTTTAGTGTGACGTCATATATGACAGGACATTTACCATCTGCGCATATTTTCGAAATCTTTAGTCACTCATGGAACTGAATTTTGTTTACCACATTTATTGCCAAATAATGGCGCAGCGAGAAGGGCGTCCAGGTGCACTTGAAACCACGACGTTTTCTTTGCTTTGTCAGATAGAGATACCTTTCAGTTATTAATGAAGGTGAAAAAAACTTTACAATTTTAGTGGTGTGAAGTAAGAAAATAGTTAGGCATCTTCCTGTAGTTTGACCCCGTCCGCTACGTGGCATGCGACCTTGATTGATGTGACCTCGCCTTTAATCTTGCGGTCACCTCTCCGATTTAAGATAGGACGCTTACTTATATCGCTTTGGGTTAATTTTTTTTTTTTTCACGAATGATTTAATTTAGTACGAATATACTACATCGAGTATATTTTAGCCAAAGATATGTGTCATTGGGTGTGTTAATTATAAAGAATTAAATGATATATAATGAACGATTCTGAATTTTAAAAATATTTTTCTGAAGGTCGACGTCCTATTAATCACAAAGTTTGCAAAGTTTGCAAAGTTAAAAAGTGAAAAGTTTCGAAAGTATACATGAATAAGAATTTGAATAAAATAGTAAAAATAATATTTTTTTTTATCACCAAAACTTCATTTGTACTTATAACGCTATCAATATGTATTCCCCTAAAAAAAGACCTAATTTGCAGATAAATAGTACAGTGCGTGTAAAAACTATAAGGACAGCAAAAAATTGTAAAAATTTTGATAAATTGAAAATGCAACAAGTGAAATGGTAATTTAATGTTGATCATAAAGTAGAAATGCTAATACAAAAGTCAACAGAATGTGTCTGTGTCCTTTTTATTGTGAAAAAATCATAATTACGCAAAAAAAAAAAAAAAAAAAAAAAAAAACGCTATTTTTGACTGTGTAAAAACTTTAAGGACACCTGTATTTTTTTTATAGAAATGGTATATATAATTATTATTAAGGATCGACCGAAACAGGTTTTTAATGTCGAAACCGAATTTCGGAGATCTTCCTATTTTCGGCCGAAAACGAAAACGAATATGCCCAAAAACTTTTTTAAAGTAATTAAATTGTATGTAATTAATAAATACATAAATATATTCTTAATTAATTATACGTATTTATTAATCATGCATAATAATTAATGAATCATGCGTATTTATGAAATATACATAATTATTAATTAATTATACGTGTGGCTCAAATTGTTTCTCTGAGCCTTAGATCTAAAACCTAAACGAAACTCAGATTTTGGACTGAAACTCAACCGAAAATATCAGTATTCCGAAAGTCTCGTTTTTTCCGTCGGAAATTTTTAACATTTCTATCGATTTCATTTTTATCGGCCGGCTCAAATGAGACTGTTTATTGCTACGAACTTCGTTGTTTGTAATTATCAGTCATGACTGACTCAAGACTTGAAAGCAAATTATAAAGCAAGTAATGTATATGTAACTAGACTTTTTCACGTGCTCAGTCATTAACCCTTAACCTATAATGATGGGCATAGCTCGCGTACGATGATCGAGCCAAACGTAAATTCCTTTTACCACTAAAATTTCACAGTAAATATAGTTTAATTTAATCGTCGAAATTCTATGATTAAACAAGGCAAAAATCTCTATTAAATTTTAGTGGTAGTTATGGATTTAACAAACCGTGGAGCTGTTAAAAGTAAATCGTAGGTTAAGGGGTTAAAAGCTGCAGACATAACAGCAATAGAAAATTTTCAGTTTGAAACCGCAGAAGAGTTTCGAATACTCTTTGAGAAAGTTCAAGTATAACAGATGGTCATTTAAAGAAATCATTGTAAAGTATAGATCGAGGTGTGTATACATAAAACTAAACTATTTTTTTATTAAATGAAATTCGTATAATTAGAAAATCTTTCTGTGTTGTTGATTAATTAGTTAAGTTTTATTTTATATGAAAAAAAAAAATTTTGAATCTAAGGCACAGCGAGACAATTTGGGCCTCACGACCCAAATAAATTAATTAATAATTATGTATATTTCATAAATACGCATAATTAATTAATTATTATGCATATTTAATAAGTACGTGTAATTAATTAATAATATATTTATGTATGTATTAATTACTTTAATACATACAATTTAAGTACTTTAAAATGTTTTTGGACATTTTCGTTTACGTTTTCTCCCGAAAATAGGAAGATCGCCTAAATTCGGTTTCGGCCTTAAAAGCCAGTTTCGGTTGATCCTTAATAATAATTTTATATAACATTTCTATAAAAAAAAATACTGGTGTCCTTAAAGTTTTTACACAGTCAAAGATAGAGTTTTTTTTGCATAATTATGATTTTTTTGCAATAAAAAGGACACAGATACATTCTGTTGACTTTTATATTAGTATTTCCACTTTATGATCAACATTAAATTACCATTTCACTTGTCGCATTTTCAATTTATCAAAATTTTTGCTGTCCTTATAGTTTTTACACGCACTGTATTTCCCTATTTTCGAGAAGTTTTTGATGTCACGCCGGTGAACTTATTGAAAGTAAGATAAACGTCAGAATAAGTATTAAAACTCACATCAGAAAAATAAGAAGAGATATTGCATTATAATTTTCAAGAAACTTGGACCTTTTATGCATATCGGCAACCTAACATAAAAAAATTCTTCGACACGAGCCCGAGGTATTTTAATCTACCAGGAAAGAAAAGTAAATCATGTTTTAATGCCGCCATTATGAAAAATAATCTACAATTGTATCTCTAATACCATTTTTATGTTTTACATAGAAGAACGAACTAATCTACATTATTTAATATAGAAATATAGTGAAACCTCTGAATAGCGGACACCTCGGGATTGTTGAATGGAGTCAAACATCGAGTCGGGTTCTGCCGAATGAATCGAAATTTATTTGTGGAGGTCGGATTCACACTAGAAGAATTCTTGAGGGTCATATATAGGTTTTTTGCCACTCAGGTTGTTGGGATTTTCACGAAAATTTTGAGTACAACTATGTTTCAGATGAAAATAAATACGTATTTCATTATCTAAGAATATATATTCAAATTACTGCATGAGAAATAAAATGTATATAAGAAATTCGATCATAGGTTATTCTTTTCTTAAGAACCATTTCTTCTTCTATGGAAACTATTATCAACATTTCGTTTTTGATATACACAAAAACCCACGTGTATCGTATTTTTGATAGTTTATGTTATGTGTTTAGATTGATAGGCGCCCACTATTCAGAAATATAAGCATTCAAATATATAAATTTTAGGAATTGAAAAGATTTGCTAGATGGAGGTGTCCGCCTTTCGGAAAAAAAGAGACATTATAGGGGTCTCATTGTATATAGATTTTTAACCTGAAAAAATATTTTGGACATTATTTTGAAATTCCGGTAAACCCGAACTCCACCCGATGGATTCAAAACCCAACCCAAAACTGACGAGGACCCGAAACAATGAAAGTCAACCCGACCCGAAACAAAAAAATCTAGCGCCAACCCGACCCGACCCGCATGTGCGGGTAACCAGACCCGTGTCATGATTCTGTCCTTAACGGAACAAACCGAGTAGGAAACCTGCCGTTCACGTAATCCATACCGATGCTCAACAATTTCCAATTCTGCCCCAAACGGAATAGGGGAGCAGCGTTTGACCTCTCAATTACAAGGTTAACGAGTTTCGACTAGACCCTCTGTAGAATTTCGACCAATCGCTCCCAAGGACACATGCGGTCTCTTTATTTATCTGAAACTCGAACATGTTTGTTTACGTGCGACCCCTTTATAAAGAGATCTTTAATTGGCCCTATGATTATATATTGATTTTTTATAGATTAATATAAAGTGAGTTATATAATACGCTATAAACAGTGTGTAAAGTTTTAACAGGTGGTGAGTTATAAATAATCTTTACGAAGTTTTAAGATACAATTATATACTTTTTAATATTACTTAGAGTAAAATTAAGGGATTATTTAAACAAAAACTATTTGCAATTACACTTTTAAATTAGTACAATTTTTAATCTTCTAAAAAATATATTAGCATAAACGTTTTTTTTTTCGATATAAGCTTTAAAATACAAACTGTATCGGCCAAATAATTGAAAAATTATGTTTCACGCATAATAATTATTTTACATTCACAATTACCGAATATACTCGTGTATAAGTCGAAGAATTTTAGACAAAATTTGGGAGTTGAAAATGGGGGATCGATTTATACACGAGAAAGTAAAAAAAATAAAAAAATCACAGACTACTGCTATTGTTTTTTTTTTTTTTCAGTCTTTTAAGTAATTGCATGAGAGATAAAAGCGGGCAATGGTCATTTCCAAGTGACTGACAAACAAAGCTCAATGTCCCTGTAATTGTTTTGCACCCATTTTCTCTTGTGACAAAAAAACGTTCAATATATTCCTTTCAGCATTTAAATCCCCTTTTTAAAAAGAGTCCAACTTGAGAATGCTTCTAGATATCTTTCTTAAAAGTCCTACAATACAAAGAAGTACTATATTTTAGCAGTCTAAGAAGTTGTTTACCCTTGTAAATAATGCCTGAATGGATTTTTGAAAGAATTTTATCTTTTTAAGTATCATTGAATTGATGTGAATAGGTTTCAAAATAGTTTAAGCTTATTCGGTTATACATAATTATACAGGTTTAAAACGTTGAATTAAAAAAAAATCTGATTAGAAACGTAAAAAAATTACTAATTTAATGAAAATTTATTAAATTTTTCTATCCTCGATTACAAATCATTTTTCAACATGCTACCAGAAATGTGGTTCGACTTATACACGAAAATTCCATTTTTTTCAAAATTTTGCTTAAGAATTGGGAGGGGGGGTCGGCTTATGCGCGAGTATATACGGTATATAATTTTTTATTAATATTTAGATTAAAATCAAGGGATTATTTAAACAAAAACTATTTGTAATTACTCTTTTGTGAAAATTAAAACTTACTGTATTAATTGAATATTTCCAACTGAGCGAAAAAATGCCCAGGCTGGGAATCGAACCCAGATCCTTGGCTTACAAGGCCAATGCTTTTCCATTTAAGCTAACTGGGCCGACAACCAGCCAGCATATTTCGCTCAGATAACCTTATTGGTTGGAACATCTGGTCTGTCATGTAGACAGCTCAACAGAATAAACCGCAGGTAAAGGACCTCCATAGAAACGATGGATACGTAGATGAACTATTATTTTAACACAATCAAACTGACTGGTAAAGTTATCATACGAATTGAATATTTCCAACTGAGCGAAAAAATGCCCAGGCTGGGAATCGAACCCAGATCCTTGGCTTACAAGGCCAATGCTTTTCCATTTAAGCTAACTGGGCCGACAACCAGCCAGCATATTTCGCTCAGATAACCTTATTGGTTGGAACATCTGGTCTGTCATGTAGACAGCTCAACAGAATAAACCGCAGGTAAAGGACCTCCATAGAAACGATGGATACGTAGATGAACTATTATTTTAACACAATCAAACTGACTGGTAAAGTTATCATACGAATTGAATATTTCCAACTGAGCGAAAAAATGCCCAGGCTGGGAATCGAACCCAGATCCTTGGCTTACAAGGCCAATGCTTTTCCATTTAAGCTAACTGGGCCGACAACCAGCCAGCATATTTCGCTCAGATAACGGTTATGGTTGGAACATCTGGTCTGTCATGTAGACAGCTCAACAGAATAAACCGCAGGTAAAGGACCTCCATAGAAACGATGGATACGTAGATGAACTATTATTTTAACACAATCAAACTGACTGGTATAAATAATAATAAATAACTGTTAAAATAATAGTTCATCTACGTATCCATCGTTTCTATGGAGGTCCTTTACCTGCGGTTTATTCTGTTGAGCTGTCTACATGACAGACCAGATGTTCCAACCAATAAGGTTATCTGAGCCAAATATGCTGGCTGGTTGTCGGCCCAGTTAGCTTAAATGGAAAAGCATTGGCCTTGTAAGCCAAGGATCTGGGTTCGATTCCCAGCCTGGGCATTTTTTCGCTCAGTTGGAAATATTCAATTCGTATGATAACTTTATCAGTCAGTTTGATTGTGTTAAAATAATAGTTCATCTACGTATCCATCGTTTCTATGGAGGTCCTTTACCTGCGGTTTATTCTGTTGAGCTGTCTACATGACAGACCAGATGTTCCAACCAATAAGGTTATCTGAGCGAAATATGCTGGCTGGTTGTCGGCCCAGTTAGCTTAAATGGAAAAGCATTGGCCTTGTAAGCCAAGGATCTGGGTTCGATTCCCAGCCTGGGCATTTTTTCGCTCAGTTGGAAATATTCAATTCGTATGATAACTTTACCAGTCAATTTGATTGTGTTAAAATAATAGTTCATCTACGTATCCATCGTTTCTATGGAGGTCCTTTACCTGCGGTTTATTCTGTTGAGCTGTCTACATGACAGACCAGATGTTCCAACCAATAAGGTTATCTGAGCGAAATATGCTGGCTGGTTGTCGGCCCAGTTAGCTTAAATGGAAAAGCATTGGCCTTGTAAGCCAAGGATCTGGGTTCGATTCCCAGCCTGGGCATTTTTTCGCTCAGTTGGAAATATTCAATTCGTATGATAACTTTACCAGTCAGTTTGATTGTGTTAAAATAATAGTTTACTGTATTAATTCAAATATAAAATTATCATAAAGTCTTTTTTTATGTGAGTACGCTTTATTAAACTAACTTTTTCAATACAAGCTTTCTTTTTCTTTTTCTTTTTTTTTCTTTTTTTTTTTTTTTACAGGTTTTAAAATACAAGCTATATCAGCCAAATAATTGAAAAATAATGCATACTCATAATTATTTTACAATTGGGCGATTCCATGCGGAGAGTCACACACGTAACGCAGGCTTTAATTTGCATTTATTCAATTATTTATTATATTTTAATGTTAATTCTGATTTTAGGTGGTATGGTAAATAAGTTATTAACATATTTTTTAGTTTAAATGTGTGTAAGTAAAACTCACAGAAATATATCATTTAAGTTCATACTCAAAATGTGCTTTTTTCTGAAGTAGAAAAAAAAGTACATTTTGAGTAATGAAATTAAATGATATACTTCTGTGAGTTTTATTGCCACACATTTAAATTTAAAAATATGCTAATATCTTATTTACCATACCACTTAAAATCAGAATTAATATTAAAATTTAATAAATAATTGAATAAATGCAAATTAAAGCCTGCGTTGCGTGTGTGACACTCTCCACGGAATCGCCTAAATACATAATTTTTTATTGTTATTTAAAGTAAAATCAAGGAATTATTTAAACAAAAACTATTTGTAAAGTACTCTCTTGAATTAATACAGCAAGTTTTAATCTTCTCAAAAATATATTTTACCATGAAGGTTTTTTTTATGTAATTACACTTTATTATACTAACTTTTTTAATACAAGCTTTTTTTTATGTATACAAGTTTTAAAATACAAGCTATGGTAAATTTCTAAACCAATTAATTGAGCTATATTACGAGCTATATTAGTCAAATATAATTCAAAAATTATGCTTCAGTCGTGATTATCTTACATTTACAATGATATAATATTTATTATTATTTAGAGTAAAATCAAGAAATTATTTATACAAAAAGTATTTGTAATTATATTTTTGGATTAGTACAATAAGTTATAATCTTCTCAAATGTATTATTTAGGATTATTATTATTATTATTATTATTTTGAATACAAGCTTTAAAAGACAAGCTCTATCAGCCAAATAATTGGAAAATTAAGTTTCACTCATAATTATGTTACATTATATATTATACATTATGTATATATACATTATTATAAATTTTTTATTGTTTAGATCGAAATCAAGGGATTATTTAAGCAAAAATTATTTGTAATTGCACTTTTGGATTAGTGCAATAAGTTTTAATCTCAAAAATATATTTTAGCAGAAAGATTTTTTTTTTTTTTAAATATAAGTTTTAAAATACAAGCTGTATTAGCCAAATAATTGAAAAACTATGCTTCACCCACAATTAATTTACATTTAATTTAAGGTAAAACTATTTCTAGTAATGAACCTAACAAAACTGAATAATAATAATAACAATAGTACAATGCGAATATACATTTAACAAAAATTAGGTCTATCTATCCTCATTTACAAGAGATGCATATATAAACGCCATCTTAAACCGACACAAGTAATCCTTTCCGGCTGCTGATAGCAGTCGGGATGAATTACGACGAAGCAACCCCGGTGAATGGGAAATAATTCCAACACGTTAGGGGCAGAATTGGTAAATATCACTTCGTCGGCGCATTACGAGAAAGTAACCCGTTCCGAGAAGGGCAGAATCAGGACACTGATGCAGGACTCTAGTTTGTCTTGCTCTATAAGAAAACAGCAGTCACGTCACTGTAGGAAAAATTATTGTTGATCAATAGCAATTTTCAGTGATGTAGTAATTAAAAAAAAAAAAAAAGAAACAGAGGGTATACGCTATAGGCAGAGGGTATACGCTAAAGTAAGGACCGTCATGCCTAGGGTATAAGCTATTGCTTTATTTGAGAAACAGAGGGTATAAGGAGTTTCTTAAAAAATTCCAGAATGTATACGGCGTATACCTGCGTTTACCGTTTACTACATCCCTGGTAATTTTCTGTCCGTAGTTACTACTCCTACTGTGCACCAGAATTCATGTGATCTGATTTGTTTACGATGAAGAGCTCTGTTTTAGGATAGGCGATGTCACCATGATGATTATTGCAACGACTGCCAAAGCGAAAATGTTTTTGGTATATTGGTTGTATATAAAGTGTTTGATTGTAAACATGCCCTTTCCTTATAGCAATTTCTAAAATTAAACAAATTAAGACCGCTATGAAAATTTGAATTAATTTAAATAACAAATTAAAACAAAATATCAATTTCTTTTCTCTTCAAAAAGTTAATTTATACTTATAATGAGTAATTCCCAAATGATTTCAACCTTAAAAATGTGTAGTTATGCACAAAATATGTTTTGACCATTTTTCTGAAGAGCAGAGAATGGGAAAAAAGTTAGTCAATAACCCATCTTGCATCGGGCACATAACACGTCTATCACTTTACGTATGGGTCTTACTGTTATATAATGAATGATAAATTGTTATATAAAAATATAGTCAACATCTTATTTAAATAAACAGTGTACTACGGAAAAAATATACCTAAGAGAAACATTACTGTCATTAAATGCATTCAATTTTAGTAAAGAAAAATACAGAAAAAATGTGTTGGAAAATGTAGCATTCAATAATAAATCAATAGGCGGGGCTTATTGATAAAAAGATTAAAACTAATCGCACAAAAAGCATTAATGTAACAGTCTCTTAAAATTGTAACTATATTTCTTGTCAATCTTTAGGATGTACATTTTTAGAAATCATGTACTAAAACGTGTCCGATAAATCGTTTTAAGCAAATATTTACTTAGATCACAAACAGATTCAATTTATTTTTAATTCGACATCTTTTAAAAATGAATGTGCGGAACTTAGTCAATTTGCTTCGAAATCACATGCTGGACTAATGGTAATTCTATGTGAAACATGTACAGTATTTATAAACTCGAGCGATGTTTCGATTGACCTCACTTAGGCACATTTTCGTATTTTATTTGGAATAAATTTAGATTGAATAAACAAATAAATAAAGAGTTAAGACATATCGCTTTTCATTCCACACTTCTCTTCTGTTTTCAGAACTAGGGGGCGCTGCCCCCTACGAGCTACGCTCGTCAACCCCCGTTTGGACACCGCAGACTCTAAAAGTACGCTAATTTGGTCGGCTTAAAAAATATTTCGGAAGATTGAATTATAAGTTTAAAAACAATGGCGATCTCCCTATAAACTGGTTTCTATTCATTTCTCTTTGATTGGGGAATTTTAAAGCCAAATCAGAGGCTGTTAAATGATACAATGGCTGTTTCCGTCTTTGATTAAATAAAATCAGTTGACATTTCAAAATAAGCTAATATAAAATGAATTAAATAAACAGAGTCTTTGCCTCCCGGTATTTTTTAGCAAAGCGAAAATAAAGTTTTTTTATGACACTTTAAATGCATCGTTTTTAATCTGACGTAATTTTTACTAAACTTTTCTTTCTCCTTTTATTATTCACGTGAAAATAATTTTGTTAGAAATGAAATATTATTTGCGCTGTCATAATAAAAATAGTTGAAAATATCATCTTAAAATATTACATAAATGTCTCGCCCAATTTTTAAATTTAAACTGTTTTGCAATATTATTTTTTGTTCATTTTACGTAAGTAGTAAGAAAAGGAGAGTTCGGGGACAGCCGCAGGCTCGTCCCCCCTGCGGTCCCTCCTCAGTCCCCCCTGCGGTCCCTCCTCAGTCCCCCCTGCGGTCCCTCCTCCGTCCCCCTCCGGTCCCACACCCCCTGCGACACCGCACCCCCTCCGCCACCGCCCCCTAGCGGGAAAAAATAAACTTCTGCTCTAACATGAGGGGTGAACGATCCTCTATAGAAAATATCACCAAATAATTTTCTTATAGACAAAAGATTATTTCAATATTTATATTAAACCCCTTTTTCATTTTAATTAACATGTATACATTTCAATTTCAATTCACTATTTATATTAAAAATATTTTCTCATTTAATTAATATGTGTACGTTCCAATCTAAATTCAGTGTTATATAAATAAAGTTATTAAAATATGTATTTACAAAAGAATCATCTACATTCTTTTATTATTAATTAATTAATTTATTTATTTATTTATAGTTTTCTGCTAATTCTTATTCTAACATGATTTATTTTATTTTCGGTATAAAAATTTATCAGAAAATTTAATTATATATTTTAGTCAATATTATAATTATAAAACTGTTAATTATGCTAATGAAACTATTTCTTACCGTAATTTCAATGAAAAATCATTGAATTCAACCCCTTACCCCTCAAAATCGCACATCTGAGAACTGTTTTCATTCATCCTTTCTCAGAGGTCATTTACCTCAGCAGCTGACTTCTAAAGTTCACCATCCGGGGATCTGAGAGGGGTGGGGTTCATTTACCTCAACAGTAGGTCGGGATTTTTTTTATTAGTTCGAGTTCAGAAACCGCATCGAAGAGTGGACATTTCGTTTTTGAATCTCTAGCGCGCCGTTTGCTTATTTTCAGGTTCTCACTCTTGTATTTTATTCGTCATTGAAAAGATGTCATCTCAAGCATTGGATTCACAAACTGAAGTAATTATGGATTTGTTTCTTATAGAATATATGTTTTAAAAATGTCTGACCGCTTTTTATAGAGATTAAAATAATAATAATATGTATTTTCTATCTTTTCAGCAATCGGTCTTTCTAGATTTCGGTATTCCGGCATCTGAATTAAAACGGTTGTGCAGTCGAATGGAAGAGGAAGCTGTGAATACATATACTAAAAAAGCAAGAGAAGAATGCTTGGCTGATCAGAGTAGAAATCTTTCTGAATCTGACCAGAAAACGCAAGTAAGATTTTGCTTTCTTTTTCTTTTCTTTTTATTTATTTAGAATACGTTTGCGTAGCAGGAAATTCAATATTTTCAAAAAGTTTGTTGATAAAACACTTTAATAATTTTTAAACAAAATCTTTTTAACTGATTTGTAGAGATTTTTTAAATTTTAATTAGGGTTTTTAATCAGAAAAAGTACTCTGAAATTTTCTTTTTAGTTGCAATTTGTAGAAATAATGATTTTGAGTATTTTTTTCTTTTTTATTTTCAGGATTCTTACATGCTACCGTCAAAGAAGCCTAGAAAGGATACCTTGAACAAAGTTTCAACGATAGAGAGACAAACTTCTCCCGAATCAAGTGGAATTAACCCAGAAAATTTAAAAAGTCTTTGGTAAGGTTTTTTTTTTTTTTTTTTTTTTTTTTTTTAAACAGAAAAACACTTTGAAATTTTCTTTTAGTTTCAATTTTGTACAAATAATGATTTTTTCTTTTTTATCTACTTTCAGAACTGCCCACTATGTGAGTTGAAATTTCAACGCAAAAATCATCTTTTACGCCATATGAGATGGCATGAAAATAATGCGGAATCCAACAGTAGAAGTTCCATGGAGATATCTGAGGATGAAGCTCGTCCCGTGGTACGAACAGTAGAGTGTCAGCCTCAAGCGATGCAGAGGAGCGTTGATGAACTTCACCCTGAGATGACAACCACCAAGGATCGATCCGAACTGACAGGAGCTTCAACACATGTAAGTGTTTTTACAAAAGCTATCTATCTTTGGTGAGCTGGACGTGAGATAGAGTTGGGAGAAGCCTTATTCTGCTAATTCTGTTTCCATGTTTCGAAGTCTACATCGAGGTATGACTGACCCACAGTACTCTCGAGACACTTCAGCGCGTAGGACTGGCTCACCCGAATTTCTCTATGTTAGCTAGGATAATTTTAGGATCCCCAAATTAGTGTTAAAAATTTTAAATGTTCAAGTTAGAAATGATAGACAAACATTGTTAGATAAAAATTTGCTAGATATAAATTGCTCTAACTGAGATTGATAGATAAAAATTATACACACTGAAAATTTTTTAGATATAAATTGCTAAATCGTCCTGACTAAAATTGATAGGTGTAAATTGTTAGATTAAAATGATTCACACTAAAAAATATTACACATTTAAACTAAATACTTAAAATTACTTTTTATTCCTTTCAGGATTGTCCCATCTGCAGCAAGACGTTTAGTCGGCGTTTTGTTTTAAATCGCCACCTGAAATCCCACAGCAATGAAAAACAGTTTAAATGTGAAGAATGTCCTAAATCATTTACGCGTAAAGGCGACTTGGAGCGACATCAGAAGACACACACAAATGTAAAAGAATTTCAATGCAGTGAATGTTCAAAATCCTTTACCCGAAAAGACAATTACAACATACATCTGAAGGCCCATAAAAAGCAGGTTTCGTTCCCATGCGAAGAATGCAAGACCACCTTCACACGCAAAGCTGATTTAAGGAAACACCAGGAACGGCATAATGCACCATCTGCTTCCTACCAATGCGAAGATTGCCAGAAAATCTTTGCTCGGAAATCAAATTTACTCCAACACCGATGCACCCATCATACAGTCAAACCTTTAGTAGTAATAAAGAAAACAACAGCAGTCAAACCAAAAAAGACAAGACCTACTGAAAAGGCCTTAAATACCTTTTCGAAAATTATTATCCAAGCTACGGAAGAAAACGCATATGACATGGACTTTTTTCATGCCCAAATCACAGATGAAATACAGAATCATATTGTTAGCGCTCTCCATGAAATCGGATCAGTTAAATGGTATCTGATATACACAGTACGGTTCCAGAGAAGCATTGATGATGCCGAAGAAACTCAAACGATGTTGGACTACTTCAGATGTGACTCCTGTGCAGAGCATATTGAAGAAACGGTTAGAGATCATCTGGTGGAAAATTTAGAAAAGATCAAAACGCTTTTTGAAGAATTTGTTCAACTCGGACGGGCTGGGTGCTAGATAGAATTATACACACTGAATTATGCTTTGCACATTAGAAGCCTTTAGCTGGAAGCAGTTTCATTGAAACCACCGAAAAATTAAAAAGAAAAGAAGCCCTTATCAATGTTCAAAATTTCACTGATAATAAGTGCCTTATTTGGAGTCTTCTCGCTCACAAAAAGAAGATCGAAATTCACCCCGAACGCGTTTCCAACTATACACCTTTCGAAAGTGAAATAATATTAGGTGATATCCCTTCTCCAGTCCCCTACAACAGAATTAAAGATATCGAAGATAAAAACAATCTTAGAATAAACGTGTACTCGTACGATGAAGAAGAAGAAGAATTCGGAATGCTTCATATATCAAAACGAGTCCATCAAGAAGCTATTAATTTGCTATTAATTGGAAATGAAGATAACAATACGCACTACATCTACATCAAATATATGTCACGTCTCTTTTCCCATCTCACTAAACACAATGGAGAAGTCTACTTTTGTTACCGATGCCTCCACCGCTTCATGAAACAAGCACTTCTAGATAATCATCTACAATATTGCTCAGAACATGCCCCTCAACATATCAAGATGCCTGATCCTGAGAAAAATATTTTAAAATTTAATGGATATCAGTTCCAACACCTAACACCTTACATTATTATAGCTGACTTCGAAAGTCTCCTCGTACCTATCCTTACAAAAGAACCCGATACTAACACTTCTTCCACCATTCCTACACAAAAACCTGTTCCTGATGATTTCGAAAGTCTTGACGTACCTACCCCCACAGAAGAACCTGAAACTAAACCTTCTTACACCATTCCCACACAAAAGCATGTTCCTTGTGGATATGCATATATTATAATAGATCAAGATGAAAAAACACATAAGAAAAAATTTAAATCCTATTTAGGTCCAAATGCAGTATCAGATTTCTTGGAAAATATTTTTAAAGAACGAGATGAATTAGCTGAAATAATGAAAATCATTAAACCCAGGAAATTAACCAAAGATGAAGAAAAAACCTTTAGAGAAGCTACTGTATGCTGCATCTGTGATCAAACCTTGGGTGAAAAACGTTGTCGTGACCATGATCATATCTCGGGTACCTATCGTGGAGCTGCGCACACGAATTGTAATCTCCAATACAAACAAACTACAGTTATCCCAGTTATATTTCACAACTTAAAACATTACGACGGTCACCATATCATGACAGAGTTAGGAAAATTTAAAGAGTACTCAATAGATGTCATTGCCAATACTATGGAAAAGTACATCTCCTTCACCATAAAAAAACAAGGCTGTCCCGTAAAACTTCGCTTCCTCGATTCGTTCCAATTTCTATCTACATCCCTAGAAAAATTAACTGAAAATCTCCAACCAACAGACTTCCATCTCCTTAAAGCTAATTTTCCTCAAGATACAGATCTCTCACTCCTCACTCGAAAGGGCATATATCATACACCTATTTCACAGACTTCCAAAAATTTGACGAAACACAACTCCCTCCACCTTCAGCATTCCACAACGACTTAACAGACGAACCCATTTCCATAGAAGACTATCAACATGCACAGAATGTCTGGGAAAAATTTAATAACCAAAATCTTGGAGAATATCATGACTTGTACGTCAAATGTGACGTCCTTCTTCTCGCAGACATTTTTCAAAACTTCAGAAAACTCTGCTTACATTACTACAAAATAGATCCTACACACATGTTCACATCTCCAGGACTCTCATGGCAAGCTTGTTTAAGGATGACTCGAATACAATTGGAGCTTCTCACAGATATATATATGCTCTTGTTTTTCGAGAAGGGAGTAAGAGGGGGTGTGAATGTTATTACCAAACGGTATGCTAAAGCAAATAACCCTGATACCCCTGATTAGGATAATAAACATAAAACAAGCCATATCATGTACTGGGATGCTAACAACTTGCATGGGTGGGCTATGTCCCAGTACTTACCTGTACGGGAGTTTCACTGGATCGAGCCATCTGAAATAGATATAAATACCATCCTCTCCCACCCTGATAATGCTGATTATGGTTATGTCCTGGAGGTGGACTTACATTATCCACCGAATCTTCACCATCTCCATAACGAATACCCATTAGCACCAGAAAATCTCCACATCACTGAAGACATGTTATCTCCCTACGCAAAATCACTATTAAATAAGAAACCCTACAAAGGAAGTTCCAAACTCTCACCTAATTTAAAAGACAAGAAACATTATATCATCCACTACAGAAATTTGAAACTCTACCTCCAACTTGGTCTCGAACTCATTCAAATCCACAAAGTTATCAAATTCAGACAATCACCTTGGTTAAAACCCTACATAGAATTCAACACTGATAAGAGGAAGCAGGCTACCAGTGCTTTCGAGAAAGACTTCTTCAAGTTGTTGAACAACTCAGTTTTCGGTAAAACGATGAAAAATCTCCGATTAAGACGAAACAATGAGTTGTGTAACAGCGAGAAGAGATCAAAAAAACTTGTTGCGTCTCCAGCATTCGCCAGCTTTAAAATCTTTAACGAAGGACTGGTAGCTGTCGAACGAGTCAAAACTACATTGACTATGAATCGACCAATCTATGTAGGGTTCACAATTTTAGATCTCTCCAAACTACATATGTACAAATTCTACTACAATATAATCAAGAAACACTACCAAGATCGTGCCCAGCTGCTTTTCACAGATACCGACTCACTCACCTACCACATCCAAACAGATAATCTACAAAAAGACATGCAAGAACATCAAGACGAATTCGACTTCTCCAACTTACCTAAAAACCACCCTCTATACTCTGAAAAAAATAAGAAGACAATAGGCAAATTCAAGGATGAGATGAGCGGGAAAACTGTTTTTGAATTTGTAGGAATTAAGGCGAAAATATATAGCATCCTCTCGGAAAAAGGTGAGAAAAAAAGAGCGAAGGGAATACCCACCTCTACCGTAAAAAATAAAATTAAACATCAACAATATTACGACTGTATACATCGTCTGAAAACCCTCTCTACAGTAAGCAATAGAATCCAACAAAATCACCACCAATTATATACCATAGAACAACAGAAACTAGCACTCAGCCTGTTTGACGACAAGCGTTTTATTTTAGAAGATGGTATAACCAGTTTAGCTTATGGATATAAAAAACGAGAAAAATGAAAAACTGAAGAAATGAAAAATTGAAGAAAAGAAAAAAAAAGAAAAGAAAATTGAAGAAAAGAGAAAAAAAAATGAAGATCAAGATAAAAAAAAAAGTGGGGCGCCATATAATAAGAAGATGTGGCGGGAGGTGGGGGACCCCATAAACAATAATATATATTTTTTTAAACATATATTTCATTTCCAGTTTCCTTCTATTCGAAGTCAAAAAGAACAAGTCTGTTTCCAAAAATAAAAGAATATATTCAATTTCATTAGCTAAGAAATTTTATAATAGTATTCATAAAATTAACTTTTCTACTGTAAAACTTTCTAAGATAGCTTGTTTACAATTTTCAAGGTTAAAATTTCAGTTACAAAACATGTTTTTGAGGTTAGACCATGACGTCACAAGAAGCAGGTGATGTTTTTCATTCGAAACCGTGAGAAAGAATTTTTTTTTTCAGTTTGTGCCAACACCTGGTGCAGGAAACGTGAACTAAACATTGGTTCGAATATGACGTCAGAGAATGTTTGTGTTGGTTCAAATTTGCGTATGGCAACACAAGCTCACTGGATTTTGTTGTGAAAAGCCGCATCTATTTTCTCTCTTGGAAAAATGAAACGATCTAATGGTTCTTCTCAGAATGGTTGCGAGAAAAGTGTAAAAATGAATGCGATTTATAAGAAGTTTTTGAAAATTTGGATGATGTGTTTCAAAACATGGATTTCAACAAACTAATTATGGACTTATCTGATGAATCCACCTCTTCGATTGCTGTTGAGACTTCGTCTGTGCCAATCGTTGATGCAATTCCATCAGTGTCATTATCTAATGGAAATGAGAAAACAATACCTCACTCTCAATCTGTGGACATGAATGATGGCTATTCGAATAAACGAATCTGTTTAAAAGATCTTGGGAATGGTATATATTTAACTTGTGAACTGTTCAAAGGTTCTGTGATAATTCATATAAGAAAATTTCTTCGATCTTCCGAAACTCAACCGCTAAGTGCAACAAAAATTGGTGTTTCTATGAATTTAAAATCATGGTACCGATTCGTGCAGAAAATATCAGACTTTAACTTGACGTACACTTCATCCTCTTTCATTGCAAACAACTCTATCCTCGTATTATCTAAAGATGGTATTGCTGAAATCAGCAGCATTCAGAAAGGCTGTTACATTCAATTAGATGAATTTCAACTTGAAAATTTAAAGTGCCATCTGAATTCCTTTAATGAAAGTGTATTGACAATTCTCTATGAAAACTATTTACCAACCTTAATTAGTCATAAACTTTCACCTACAGAAACATGTGATGAAGATTTTTCTGTGTTGGAATTACGTATCGTAGCACTGATAGAACAAGAATTATACCAGGTCTTTTAATCAGAGTATCTGTGCAGCGGTTGTATTAATTCCCCAGGCCAATTTAGACACGCTTGTATAACAAGTAGAAACTTAGAAAAGTTTGCAAACTTAGGTGAATTATCTCTATTATCAGTAAAGTTTCAAAATGTAGCTGATCTATTTGTACGACAAACAAAAACTGTTTCACGATATTTCCTAGAAAATTTAAGTTTCAATGTGTTAACGAGTGTTCTGTTCAAAACACCTGATGATTTGTAAATTTTAGGAAAAAATAAACTGGTGTATCTCAAATGGTGTAATTAATGTGTCAAAATAATTTATATTTTTTCTTTCAGGGGAAAAAAAAAATCTTTTTTCAGAGACATCAACTTTATCGATGAAATACAAATCTTTGAACAGATTTTAGAATAAAAAAAAAAAAATCTTTTCAAAGATTTAGTCATACATTTCCAAAAAGATGAGAAGAAAGTTAAAAAAAAAATGAATAAAAAGAGTAATGTGAAAAAATGTATAAAAGTGAAAAAAAAAATCTTTGAACAGAATTTGAATAAAATTTTTTTCAAAGATTAAGTTATACTTAAAAAAGAAAAAAAAAATCAAAGTGAAAAAAAAAAATCAAAGTGAAAAAAAAAATCAAAGTGAAAAAAAAATGACAAAGTGAAAAAAAAAAAATCAAAGTTGAAAAAAAAAATTCAAAGTGAAAAAAAAAATCTAAGTTAAAAAAAATTTTTCAAAGTGAAAAAAAAAAATTCAAAGTAAAAAAAAAAAAAAAAAAAAAAAAAAATTTAAAGTGAAAGAAAAAAATTTCAAAGTGAAAAAAAAAATTCAAAGTGAAAAAAAAAATAAAATCAAAGTGAAAAAAAAATTGTTTAAAAATTATTGAGTGAAAAAGTAAATTGAAAAAAAAAAGTTTAGTTTAAAATTACAAGATGGAAAATAAATGTTTCTTTTACTTATAAGAAATTGTGAGTTTAAGAAAGAAACATGACACACCAAATTAATGAAAAGTATTTATTTATTTATATAACTTCTGCCAACGAATTACAGGAGATTTCAAAGCAGTCCTTTTAACTTTACCAATCGGTTTAACATTTTTTATAGGTGAATGCACATCATCTTTCATAGTTAAATACTTATTCTTGAAAAAAAGTTTAGGTGTGTTCGTAGAATTCAGTGCTTTTAAAAATTCATCTCTTCCGAATAAATGTTTATATGATTTTCTCTGAGTCAGTATTAGACTGATCAAATCAGTTAGATTAGACTTGGGAATTAATTGGTCTTTATAAATAATCTCACCCCGATCATTCCAGCGTAAAATATCTGGATACGTTTTCAAATATTGTAAGAGTTGTTCAGTTTGTTTTTGAACACCAATTGGGATCATTTTTAAAATGTTGTCTTCAGAGTTTGTCGAGTTTTCAAGAGTTCCATCTTCAACCGGTTTTGAAGTTTCATCCTTTTCCGTAGCATCAATTTTTAATGGTGGATTAAAATCTTGTAAATTCATTTTTCTTTTTAACAAGTCGTAATACAATTGAAGTTTTTCAAAATCTTGCAAATCGCTGTTTAAAACTTTCTGCATTTCTTTATCAAACTCGCTTAGTTGCTTTTTAGAGGGTGTATGCTTGGAAAAATCACTTTCAGGGACTAACACAAATTTCTTGCTAAATTCCATGGATAAGCGATGACAATGCGGTAAGAGCAGCTGGTATTAAAATGTTTAAAAAACCACCTTTTTGAATAATTAAACGTTTTTTCTGATAAAGGCTGCCTTTTTTAGAAGCTAATTTTCTTAGAAGATACTTGTGTCTTCCTAGCTGCTTTTTCTGATAATGTGAAATCGGTATGTTTCCCTTTAACACGTTTAAAGAACACTCACAGATGGTTTTAACCACTTTTGAAGGTAACTTTTTTAGTAACTGCTTACGCAACGCTTTCGGGCATGAATGAATTAGCTGTAAATCCTTGACCTGTTTACGGGTCGGCGACATTTTATGAAATGATGAGTCGTCTGTTTTTCGCAATTATTTATATTTCAGTTGATAGTAATATTGATTTTGGCACGGTAAGATTTGTGTTCGTAATCGAAGTTCTTCAGCTGTTTCATTTCTCAAATCAATTAATAAGTAGGTGAAAGGGTTTCGAGTAGCATCGAAGAAAACTTCTAAGAAAAATTTATAATTTCGTGCATATAATTGTCTTCCTAAACATGTGATTTGACTTAAATCACGTCTGTTTTTAAATAGAAAAAGATAGTCTGCATTCAATCGAACATCTTTCGTTCCACTATGAAAAAAATTTTGTGTTATAAAAATAACACTTAAATCCTGATGATGGCTCCCCCTGGTAAATAAGTTTGTAAATCGACGGTCACCACTAATTTCAGACATAAGATCGTCAAAAATAAACAATGTATTGATGCCTAAATATTCTTCATAATTAGTTGGGAAACCTTCAATGAATGTAACATCAGGTATTTCATTGTATAACTTTTGGTTGATACCGTAAAACCAAACAATTTTATCAGGTGTAGGTCTCATCATATACGCTTTAAAGTGGATAAAATCTTTTAGAAAAAAAGACTTTCCACTTTTAGATGGACCTGCTAAAATAGCTGTGAAGGGGTGTTGAAGGCTCGGAAAATCCATGACGAATAAAAACAGACACAAAAGGTATGCTATTTTATAAGAAAATTTTATTGATAAAAATTCACATATACATGAAACCGTTTGGCAACAAAATTATACACTCTTTGATCGTTACATAAATTTTCAGATACAAATTGGGACAGAAACGTTTTCAGAGATTCACCTCTGCATCTACTGATGAGGGAAAAAATTGTATATTGTCCACAAACAGCTGTAATATTTGTTTGTAGCGTCAATGGGTTAAAAATCACTCGAGAGAATTCTGAAGTAAAGTCTGAAATAGGTCCTTGATAAAAGTCTGGAGTGTTTCCATAAGAATCAAAGAATTCTACTCTTTTGGGTGAAGTTATGTAGAAAGCAAGCCAGTGACTACCTGGTTGATCTGAGGAATCTACGTTGCATACAAAACAGCAAGGATATTGCGTAATCTTATTAGGAAGCATGTCACTGGGAAACACATCTAAAAAATATTTCTTAGTGTGTTTGTTATGAGATAAAATGTCTTTAATCTGTTGAGAGTTCATTCTTATTTAGTTTGGAAAGTCACACAACACATGCCTTGACTTGGAAATTTCAATAATGTTTTCAAATTCTGCATAGATTAGAACAGAAATAGTTTATGAAAGTGCAGAAGAAAATTTGATTTCAACTATTAAATTTCCTTGATGTTGTAAATTTAGGTGTGGACCATCACATAAATCTGGACTTAAATCAAATGCGTATAAGGTGTGTCCTTTAGCATAGTCTTATCGAGATAGATAATTTCCGCTATCTCGATTAAATCCTGGAAACAATCGATGGTAAGCTGCTATGTAATTTCCTTCGCTAAAATTCAATTCTAAAGGTTTGGATGGTATTGGTTGTCCGTCAATGTAAATACTTAAAAAGTTGACGTTGTGATGATTAAAGAAAAATGGATTAAGATTATACTGTCCATTAATAGCTGAATTTTCTAATAATCCTATAATTACACGTTTAGGCATAGATCCTAAGAATACGTTATCTTGCGTAAAAGACCAGCTTCCACTAGATATTGAGTATGTTTTACATAAAACTCGATCGATAGGATATTTAGCGTTAGTTTTCTCTAGCGCTTTGGCATGTCCGATAGAAACACCCGGATTGACTTTTACCTTTCGAATAAACAAAGAGGCGTGTTGTAACACCACTTTATAATCAGGTGTTTTATCTCCGTCTTTATCTGCCATCAAACAAAAATTGGGTTTGCTGCGTGTCATTTTAATTTTCAAATCCACCATATTCAGTAAAAGTCGATTTTGTTGGAAAATATCACAATGCAAAGGTCCTATCATGTCCAACACTTTGCTTTTTGAAGTTAATTCATATCTTTTATGAAGTCCAGGGTTTGTGGTAAGCGTAGGGTTAACTTCATCCAAACATTCATCTTTGAAAAAGCATTCACAGGAAAGTAAACTTTTCTTAGCATCTTCTCCATAATTCAGCAAAGTCTCAATGTAGGCACGGTACGGGTAAGTGTTACTAGAGGAGGAAATCACTCTTTCGTTCAAACTCACATCTACTTGAGAAAACAATGCTTGTAAAAATAAATTAACAGGTGCTACGGGTGTCTTGTCGGGTATAGGTGTTCCATCAGCATTGGTCAACTTCACTTTCACGTAAAGATAAGATGCTGATAAATCGATATAATCTTCACTGTTACCTGCAATGTTAAACTCGACGGGGCCACTCTCAGATATAGTAGCTAGCGGGTGATATTCTACAAAGTGTCCTTTTTCTATAGCAGTTTGTGTGGGTGGAATCATAAACAAGTCTAGTTCAGATTTGACGCAGGGTGGAGAATCTTTATGAATAAGACCAGACATCTTTAACCAAAAATATCGCGTGCTTTTGCTTTCTTTGCTTTAGGAAGACTGAGAGAACTTTGAGGTTTCTTTCGTTTTTTATTCCTCTGACCTGATCCAATCATAGATTTCACTTTAATTGCTGCCTTGTCTGCCAGACTTTTCCCTGCTTCCCTAAATCGTCGTTTAGCTGCTGTTTTAATATTATCACCTTGCGAAATATCGTTTAATACACCTGTATGAAATAACTGTTTTCCGACGGCTTTAGCACCTGATTTAAATAAAGGTACAGCTGCGCGGAAAAGTGAGCGAAAAAGTCCTCCGAAACCATATCCTTTCTGAAAAGTAGTTCCTTGATAATAGTTCAATCCGCTACCTGTCTGATGCGTATAATAATCTTCGAAAGATTGGTTGCAGCATTGGTAAAGTACAAGCATTATGAAAGATATTTTTGACGAAAATGTAGTTTCACAATCAACCTCCCGCGATCGAATGACACTAAACGCCCCGTGTGCGTCCTTATAACAGTTTCAATCGTTTGAAAATTTTTTCGAGTCACTGGTATGTAATGAGGTCTGTCAAACACTTCATGAATCATATCTCCGTCTTCCCCTTTAACAGGAATCACTCGCAACAAGGGTGCAACTGTATCTCCAACAATTTGAGGTTCTACAATATCACTGTACAGGTAGAGTAATTTAAAATCGGCGTGTGGGTCAGCGATAAAAGGACTTTCAAAAGTTGACGAAGGAGCTGAAACATTTGAGACTACTTCACCTGGTGGGAATCCTAAACATTCAGCTAAACCAGATAAAAATTTCAATTGCGCATACTTCTTCAAAGAAACTTTCACTTTTTTAGTGTGTTTGTTGTAGCTAATTGAAATTCTATCGTTGAATTTTTGATAGTTTATCACCTTAATGATATCATTCGGAGATTCATAATATCCTGAAGGAATACGAATTTTTTTCGTGTCACTATCATCATGTTCATATTCATTACCGTTTCTAGGTCTTTCATCAGCCAATTCTAAACTGTTACCTAACACATATTCATACTCGTTACCGTATTCCGTAATATTACGCCATGTATGAGAGTAAATCAATTCAGTTAAGCCAACCTCCCATTCACCTTTCAAATCTAGAGGCATAGGTAATCTAGTAAAATAATGAGAAATTTTGTTTTCTGGAAAATAGTTCATTGAACTGTCAGAAGGTAATGTAACGTAGAACGACATGATTATAAATGGTCATTCGCTGTAAAAATTGTGGGTTTTATAGAGAAAATAAATTTGAAGAAGGTATCCACTGATTAAATTTAGAAGGATAACCTTTAAACTTAACTTGATATTCGAGTTGCCCTTTTCTTTTACGTTTTTTCAGTACTTTTTCAATATCAAAATGGTTTTTAGATTGAACTTTTTGCAATTCTTCTGCATAAAAAGTTCCTTCAATAGGTTCGTCTAACAAATCTTTGATTCTGTAAACTGGTGGAATTCTCGTTACACACTCTATCACTAAAAACAGTTCTTCTGTCCAATTTGTTTCATATCCTTTTTCGAAAGTCATTTTATGTTTAGAAACACGTACTAAGTCTCCTGAATTAAAAACGCAAGGTTTTCTTTTCAACTTAGACATATCTCCGTAAATAGAAAACCACACTTCTCTTTCATTATCCTTATTAATTTCACTTGGTGTTCTCTTAATAGTGGTGTGGTAGGTGTGATTATAACTATCTAAAAATTGATCCAACACGTCAATATATCTATAGGTGTGATGTGCTGTAAAATATTTCCACATTTTAGTTTTCAGTGTGCGATTAAATCTTTCCACTACACAAGCTTTCGTGTTGTTAAAAGTTCTAAAAAATCGAACACCTTGTTGTTTTAGAAACTTCTGTAAACGGGAATTTAAAAATTCTTTACCCGCATCAGTATTCAAATACTTTGGTTTTCGTGTTGCGAAAATGGATTCAAACACTGCTACTATATCTTCGGCACGTTTCGATTTCAAAGGATAAGCCCATGCATATTTAGAAAAAATATCGATGCAAATTAAAATGTATCGAAACCCGTCATTAAATTTCTGTAAAGAAATTAGATCTACTAAATCTGCTTGCCACTGCTGATCTATAGAATATACAATCACTCGATTTGTTTGAAATTTTCTACGCACGGGTTTATGAAGAGTGTAAGCATCAACTCCTTCTAACCAAGATTTAATTTTTTTCTTAGATATCTTGCCTTGAGCTGCCCGATGAAGAGCGTCCACTCCTCCAAAACTTGCAATTTGACTTGGATCTTGATAACTTTTCTCCATAATACGGTCTCACAGGGTAAAATTCTCGGTATCGTTAAAATTTAAAATAAAATCCACCGCTAGTCTATCAACTTTAGTAAAAATATAAACAACTAAAAAGACAATACACATCAATACACAAGCACATAAAGCACTGATCACTTCACCGTTTAAGATCATTTTAAAAAATAATTTCGAAAAACATTGATTTATATAGTTCTAAAAATGGCCGTTTAGAGAGGGAATGTTCGTTTAGAGAGGTAATGTCCGTTTTAGAGAGGTAATGTCTGTTAAAGAGGGGTATTGACTGTGTTGAGAGGTGATAATTGAACAGAGGGTCGTTCACCCCTCAGAGACTCAGAGACCACTGACCAGACCCTCCCTCCCGGGCTTGAGGACCCAGGTTTACGGGTTTGTATTCTGGATCAGCGGGGCGCTGTAGAAGTACAGGCGCCAGATCGCCGCAGGCGTCCACCCACCAGCGGAGATCCCGACAAGCACGTGGGCCGACTGTTTGAGCTAAGCCGTTGTTTCTAGTTTGAGGAGTGCTCTTTGTAAATCTTTATTTGGCGCCGCACACCACATACTCATCGTGCGAAGCGGAATAGGGCTGGAAAATTTTGTGTCTAAATGTTGGCAGCTTCCTAGCAGAGGGGGGAGAATTTTGAGGGAAGGTACACGACGTAAAAATGCTCTACTTGAGAAAAACTCTAATTGAGATCTGTAATTGAAGAACTAGGTTAAGAACATGCCGAGATGCTAGGGGCTGCCAGAGAAGGGAAAATTTTGGGCCAAAATGCAAGGCAGACGAATCGCTGCTGAGGGAGACGGGATTTCGCCTTTCTACCGTACCCCACCGGGGAAAAACTGGCTCCGTAGGCTATCCTTTGGAGCGGGTCCGGTAGCTCGTGCGGACAATGTCCAATTGCACCTAATAAAGAGGCGAACTGTCAAAAAAAAAAAAAAAAAAAAAAAAAAAAAAAAAAAAAAAAAAAAGGGGGGGGACTTGAGGCACCCCCGGATGTGCGGCGAGCCACTCATCCAGGGGGGCCGAGGGGGAACCTGTAAGAGAAACTATTGTTAGACATACATTATTCATTCATGCATTTTAAAACTTTAATGGGTTCTAGATAATCTTTAAGATCCAGAAAACGAGGGTGGCTAATCTAAAAAGGTGCTGATTCCTAAGATTAAAAACTGAAGCTAATCTATGGGGACTGATAAAAACTGTGCTGAATAGAGGGTCATTCCCTAGGCTAGGGAGACCAATGTCGTTAATACCCTCCGATTTACTAAATGCTGGTAGTGGCTGGCCTTAACTTAGCTTATAGCTGCGCGAAACTGAGATGAGGACGTGGTGAAACTTATTTAAAAATTCTTAGTGGGGGCCAGGCACTTATATGAGGGATTCTGACGTGACCCGGGCTCGAACCCACAGCCTCTCACACTGTGGTATATTGACTAACTCTCACTTAGGAATATAGAGCCCGTGGTTCGCGATGCTTGAGTTCTGCCAGAAACTTGCCTCCTTACAGGGATAATAGGGTTGCTAACCTGGTCTAGGGCCTCTTAAGCGGAAATAACTGGAATTAAAAAAAAAAAAAAAAAAAAAAAAAAAAAAAAAAAAAAAAAAAAAAAAAAAGATTACCATTAGAAGGGGAGCCGAAAGAAAGACTGCGTTACCAGCGGATGCTCTAGATAATATTGCAATAGATGGGTAGAGAAAGATGCGGCTGTGGACCCTGCCCATTAGGGTAGCAGGCCGGGTTTCATTTCATACCCCCATCCCTGGCTGATCGCTGTCCACCGCTGCTAGTAGAAAGATAGTAGTGCTTGCCCACACACGTGTCCCCTGGAGAGAATTTCTTTCCGGGCGACCGGTCGTTGAGTCCCTTCTAGCTCACGCCCCTGGCTTGCGCCACGTGTGACCGGCCTAGAAGAAGAGAAGGATGGGAGAGGTTTAAATTTTACACATGGTTGGAGAATAGGCGTTGCGAGGGTGCCATTCCGTGTCTCCGTCCTTAGCCCACCCCACCTCACAAACCTCTTTCGAGGCTGCTTGGTACGGATGCTTGCCCGGTGTCCCGCAGTACCGGCGCGTGGCTATCGCTGCTATAGGACTAGATTCCCTTCCCTGCACCCCCTTCACGCTTGAAGGCGAAAAGGGATAGAAGTGTGGGGGTTGCCTCCCCCGGTAACGCAGGGGGAACTGACCTGATAGCAAATATGCTTAAAAGTTAGATTTGGAGGGGGGATGCTAGAGCGCCCTAGGCCAATAATTAACTAGGATGGAAATCTTGCTGCTGGGAAATGGCTTGCTTGTCGCTGAGATTGGTTAGCTGAAAACTGGGTTTGTACTTACCTTGTTATTCTTTTTTATCTTTTGTGCACTTGACAACACACGGACGGACGGAGATGTGCCGGAGGCGGGTGCCGCTTCTTGATTTGCCATTGTGTGTAGCTTGCTCGGCCGGTAAAGTTGTTGCATTTCGTCTGATGCGGGGCTCCTGTTGAGGGCCGTGGCCAGCTGTTGCTACACGGCTACCGAACACACTCATAGGACGAAGACAAATTGTGCATTTTATAATTTTTATGTGGCAATAGGAAACCTAAGCCTTTTTTTTTTTTTTTTTTTTTTTTTTTTTAACATAAAAATACATAAAACATAAAATACATTAAATACCGTTTCTTACTTACGGTTCTTGCGACCAATGACTGGGTGTTGTTGCTTCTTGTTGTGTGCTGTTGTTCTGTGTGTGTGGTGTGAAGAGTGGAAGGGTGAGTGTGTACTCTGGTGGTGCTCCTGAAGCGCCGTGTTGCTATCTGCGTCTAACTGTCTGCCATGAGCTGGTTTTGTTTGTCCTCTGTGAGTGGTCGTGGTTAGGTATCCAAGATACCCTTTCCACCCCCCTGATGCTTGTGATCCTCACCCTTCCTGAAATGACGTCCTGTCCTGACGCGAGTGCCATGCCCTTATCTGATTGCAACTGCCTGATCCGAAAGAGAGTCTGGTAGATCATGCAGTCCGGTGAGTTTGCCTGATGGTTGGTATCCTTGTAGGAGACTGCGTAACCCTTGTTTGCTGCATTGTAACTGGAACAAGCGTGGCATCTTCGATTTTTGCTCTTGCACTCCGTGTACAGATGCGATCCCGCGCAGATCGAGCACCGCTGGGCCCTGTCACAGTTTGTCGCTAGATGATCGTATTCTAGGCATCTGTGACATCTCGTTACACTGATGTATGCCCGAATTGGGCACTCCCTGAGTCCCAGGCACACCGTGCCTGCTCTCAGCAGTCGGTCTGCCAAGGCCTCGGGGAGTAGGACCTGTTGGTTCTTCCACCCGCTCTGGGATCCCACCTGCCTAGCCAGAGTGACTACTTCGCTTCCGCCCTGCCCGTCCAGTCCTAGCATCGTCATCAGTCTCTCCTTTATTATATCTTCTTGTACATATCTTGGGATTTTGAATATTATGACACTCTTCTTCTTTATCTTCGCTGTTATGACTTGGACTTCGTTACTAACTTCTTCGATACTTTTGATTTTCTCTGTTATTTTCCTTGCTTGATCCTCATTGTCGCAAAACATCTTGAGCCCTTTGTTTACTCTTCTTACTTTCTTCACTCCACTGTGCAATTCTGTTGTTACCTCGAGTATCTTCTTCTCCAACTCTTCTTTGTTCGCTTCGTTCTTTGTTTGGATAATCAGGGTTGATTTAGCCACCTTGACCGCTTCCGCGTAGTCCCTGCTGGGCTTGGTTTGGGTCCCGGTGGCTACCTCCTCCCTGGTTGTTTTGCCTCCTTCTTCTGTGCTCGTTCTTGGTGCCGGCTGATTATTTTCCATGGCTAACATCTGTACTTTGGCCAACTGATATTGTAGCTCCATTTCCAGTATCTGGTTCATTAGTATTTCTGCGCAGTCGTCGAGTTCTTGTTTGGTTGTCTTTGCTAATCTTCCACTGTCTTGTTGAATTCTTCTCAATAGCATCAGAGTTGAAATTGCTTTTTCTGCGGCTCTGCTTCTTATTACTTCTTCCTGCTCATCCATGAACCGGAATACCTGTGTTTTCAGGGCTTGTAATTCTTCTTTGTCCTTTTGTTTCTCTTCTTCGCTTTTTCCTGAGCTTTTGTTCTTGTCTTCGTGTTCTTCATCCATATTGCTCTTTGGGCTGTCCAATTCTTCTATGGTTATCGGTGGGTCTTCGTCTTTATGTTTTCTCATCCCTTCTTCCTTTCTCCTGTCGTTATTTTCCTTTGCTTCTATAACTTCCTGTCCCGGTTCTTCTCTTTTTCCTTCTCCTTTCTTCTTGTTCTTCTCGGCTGTCTCTCTTCCTGCTCCATTTACTTGCTTGCTTGCTTTCTTGGTTTTCTTCTTCGCTTGTTGTTTGGTGTTTCCTTCTTGTTTTTCTTTCTCCAGTAGGAAGCTTTGCCTTAGTCTTTCCTTTTCATTTCTTCTGAGTACCCGTTCTTCATGATCCAGTTTCTTATAATCTTGTTTCTGTGCTTCCGTCAGGCCTAGACTATCCGAGAAGTCACTATCCTGGTCTGAGTCGCTGCTGCTGAGTGCCTCTTCACTTTGGCTGTCATTTTCTGATCCGTCTTCTGTAATGCTTTCCTCACTTCCACTGTCTGTTTCTTCTTTTCTTGTTTCCTTTGGGTGCGATCGCTCATCCCAGTTTTTCGTCTTTGTTGGCTGTTCGCTTGCTGATTCTCTTCCTTCTGTCTCCTGCTTCTTCTGTTTTCTTCTTGCTTTTTCCTGTTCTTGGATTCTTTCTCTCTCCAATCTTCTTTCCTCTTCCTGTTCTTTTACTTTATCTCTTAATTCTTCCAGCTCCCTTCTTCTCTCTTCTTCTTTTTCTCTGAATTCTTCCAGCTCCCTTCTTCTCTCCTCTTCTTCTTCTCTATGTGCCCTTTGTAGCCAACTCTCTCTCGGAGGTCTGTTGCTGATGTTATACCTATCATTACCGTATGGTGACTCGTAGTACGAATTGTTGTTACGCCTTCTCCCTCGTTTACTGGGCATGGTGGGGATTACTAAGCCTTAGTAGCAATCCGCGTGGAGTGATGTAAAGCTGTGTTAGAGTAAAAGTGAGATGTTGCTGGGTGGTTACCTGTGTGACTGAGTTGAAGTACTACTGAATAGACTGGGAATCGAACCCCTAACCCAGCGCCACCGGACTGATATCCGGCACCTAAAGCTGCGAAAACCTAAGGCTACTAAACTGAAAAAAAAGGGGGGGGAAGGCCTCTGCAAGAGGGGAATGGCTGTCACGTGGTGCCTAGGGTGAAAAGGATGGAGTGGTCAAAATTATGGCGAAATGGGGCTAAGGAATTAAATCGAGACTGTTAACTGTAGCTGGAGCTGAAATTGAGCTGCCCACGCCGAACCCTATCCGGCGACATATGACAAGGCATGAAAAAAAAAAAAAAAAAAAAAAAAAAAAAAAAGTAAAGGAAATGACCCTCCTCCCCCCTACTAACTCCCCCCCTAATTAAAATTTTGAAAAACTGTGCGTACCAATCGACTCAGCGCGCCCAGAAACCAACGGATAAGGAAGGCAAGCCAAAATACTCAATAGTTTAGGAGATACTTCGATTCTTGTAATCATTAATTTATAAACCTTAATTAAGCACGTAAAACTTAGTAGCGATGACGAACACTGATAAAAGTAACATTTTCGAGATGCTTGCGTCAAACCCTATCCGGCGACATATTACAAGGCATGTTTATGAAAGAACTAGAAATTGACCCCCCTCCCCCCTACTAACTTCCCCCCTAATTAAAATTTTGAAAAACTGGGCGTGCCAATCGACTCAGCATGCCCGGAAACCTACGAATAGGGAAGGCAAGCCATAAAACTCAATAGATTAGGAGATACTTCAATTCTTGTAATCATTAATTATTAAACCTTAATTAAGCACGTAAAACTTAGTAGAGATGATAAACGCTGATAAGAGTAACATTTTCGTGATGCTTGCGTCAGACCCTATCCGGCGACATATTACAAGGCATGTTTATGAAAGAACTAGAAATTGACCCCCCTCCCCCCTACTAACTCCCCCCCTAATTAAAATTTTGAAAAATTGGGCGTGCCAATCGACTCAGCGTGCCCAGAAACCTACGAATAGGGAAGGCAAGCCAAAATACTCAATAGTTTAGGAGATACTACGATTCTTGTAATCATTAATTAATAAACCTTAATTAAGCACGTAAAACTTAGTAGCGATGACGAACACTGATAAAAGTAACATTTTCGTGATGCTTGCGTCAAACCCTATCCGGCGACATATTACAAGGCATGTTATGAAAGAACTAGAAATTGACCCCCCTCCCCCCTACTAACTCCCCCCCTAATTAAAATTTTGAAAAGATGGGCGCACCAATCGACTCAGCGTGCCCAGAAACCTACGAATAGGGAAGGCAAGCCGAAATACTCAATAGTTTAGGAGAAACTTCCATTTTTGTAATCATTAATTAATAAATCTAAATTAGGCTCTTATAACTTAACTGGGATAAAGGATGCTTATTTAAGTGACAGAATTTAGATGCTTGAGCCAAACCCTATCCGACGATATATGACACGGCGTACAATGAGTAAAAATATAAAATAATATGAAAGGGCCCCCTCCCCCCTACTAACTCCCCCCCTAATTAAAATTTTGAAAATCTGAGTCCACCAACAGACTCAGCGTGCCCCAATTACTACGAATAGGGAAGGCTAGCCAGAAAACTCAATAATTAAGGAGTGGGCTAAATAACTTACTTAATTGCCTTAGATAATATCCTAATTAGTGCTTTGGACCATAATGAGAAGAGGAACTCTTTGGTAGGTGTCATGATTGAGTTGCTGGGGCCTAACCCTATCCAGCGAGGTCTAACATGAAATTGTAGAAGTGAGAAAAATAGGAGAGGGCCCCCTCCCCCTACTAAATCCCCCCCTAGTTAAAAAAAATGAAAAACTGAACACGCCAAACGACTCAGCGTGCCCAAAATACTACGAATAGGGAAGGCGGGGCATAAAACTCAAAAGATTGAGAGATAAATGAAAATTAATTGGGAGTGGTGAGCTATATTATTAAAACTTAATTGCTAATTAGGAAGAACAGTAACTGTATAAAAAAAGATAGTAGGCCCACGTGATCGACTAATAGACAAATGAGATTGAAACAGCTGTGGCGGTGGGCAGGAGGCACTGAACATGAAATGGAATCTAACTGAATAATAAATATATTGAATACCTAGGGTGCCTCCACTCCACCCTTAAACTCCCTGAAATAAATTTATCTAAAATACTACTGTACCACTCCATCATGTCGAGTCTCCTTTTCAAACTGATATAAATCCGCCTTGAAACTCTTAATCAATTAATCAATCTACCGAATATACACAAAAATACCAAAATTCAAACTTAAATAAAATATACTTGCAATTAAAATAATAGAAAGCGGATTACGGCGGAGCAAAGATTGGAGCTTTATCTTTCTGAAGAGCTAGGCCACTAATTAATCTGATTACTAGAAGTAATTAATTTAATTTTTTGAAAAAAGTTCACTCGTAATGTAATCCTATGGGGAAAGTAACATAACATGGATAAAAACATGTCTTTTTAAAATAAAATTTAAAAATACTTAAAATAATGGTAGAGACACATAATTGGTGGCGGAGCAAACTAGACGTCCTTAGCTAATTGATTCCACTGATTATAAGTTAAAACTGAGTGATTAAAGTGGACTAGCGGAGGTAATTAAAAACGTAAATAAACCCACGTGGTACCACGTGCACAATGACTGATAACTTTAAATGTGCTTATAGATTATGAAAAACTGCATAAAACTAAACAAATAGCATATTAAAATAAAGATAAAGCTCCGATTGACACATATATAACATCTGAAACAAGTTATTACACTGAAAAATCTCTCTATTCTAAAAAAAAGTACCGCTGTCACCGCCGCCGCCGCCGCCGCCGGTTTTGAATTTTTTGCGACCGGATGTCGTTCTTCGTTAATATTAAGAAAAATAATGCATACAAAAATATGAAAATCGGTAGTATTATACAGAAATGTTTGATAAGCACGCTGATGCAGACAGTTTTCAAATTGAAGAATTATTTTAAGAAATATTTAATGCTAAAGTTGGACAAAATCGTTCAATTCAAAAAGTTTTATAGGAGCAAAAACTATACATCGGAATTTAATTATTTTTAGATCATTTTATACGTTTGAAGTTCCCGATGTGCAGATTGTATTTCTTTTTTTAATTTGGCTAATTTTTTGAGGTTTTATTTCTATTTTAAATTCAAATTTTCAGCATTTCTAGAGATATTTTTTACAGATTTTAGAAAGTGATATTAATTTAAACTGTTGCCAACTGTATAAACAGCGGAATCAATAATGTTTGCTTAAAAAAAATATATATATTTATATGTGTAATAAATTAAAAATTTATTTACACGTGACTATTATAAAACATTTGGAATTAGAATTAAATAATTATGTACAAAAAGCAGGAACTTATTAAAAATTAAGTCATAAAAACTATAATTACACGTGAACTTTAAGAAAGAAAGGAATTTGTAAAACAATAAATTTATTAACATGCGTTAGAAGTCTTAAATAGGAGAAATTACGTCATATTTACGTCACATTACAGTTATTACATAAAATGAACACAAAATAATATTGCAAAACGGTTTAAATTTAGAAATTGCGCTAGACATTTATTTGATATTTTAAGAGGATACTTTTCAACTATTTTTCTTAGGAAAGCGCAAATAATATTTCATTTCTAACACAAGTATATTCACATGAATATTAAAAAGAGAAAGAATAGTTTGGTCAAAATTACGTCAGATTAAAAACGATTAATTTAAAATGTCTCATTTAAAAGAACTTTCTTTTCGCTTTGTTAAAAAATACTGGGAGACAAAGATTCTGTTTACTTAATTCCTT
Organism: Maratus speciosus; assembly: GCA_963932465.1. Classification (NCBI taxonomy): domain Eukaryota; kingdom Metazoa; phylum Arthropoda; class Arachnida; order Araneae; family Salticidae; genus Maratus; species Maratus speciosus. Next base: position 616,788,577 of record OZ010791.1, read on the forward strand.
TTATATTAGCTTATTTTGAAATGTTGTTACACGTATCAAGTTATTTTTATTTCGACGTTTTATTTGTATTTTTATTAATGTTGTACTAATTTGTTTGTTCTTTCGTTATTTAAAATAAAAATTATGTCAATTTGTAGAATTTGGCGAGTGGTTTGGCGATTTATATAATTTGGCGAAATTAGTCGACGGAATAATCAAGTAGTACCGCAGCGGATTTGGCGTTAAAATTTCCCCAATCAAAGAGAAATGAATAGAAATCCGTTTATAGGGAGATCGCCTTTGTTTTTTAAATTGTAATTCAATCTTTCGAAATCTTTTTAAAGCCGATCACATTAGCGTGCATTTAGAGTCTGCGGTGTCTGGACGGGGGTTGGCGAGCGTAGCTCGTAGGGGGCCGAGCCCCCTAGTATATCTAAATTGTACATGAAAACATAGTGATTTTTTGAAGTGGCACGTGTTTGCTCTCTGATTTCGTAAACTTTGAAAATACATAACTCATTAAATAATAGTCACTGAAAAATTCTATGCCACTTAAAATGTTCGAAATAACAAGGAGAACAACATATCTAAAATTCAAAATGATGGAGTTGATAGGAGTGCTACAACTGGGATTATAATGCAGAGGCCTATATGGCCCGGGGAAGGGCAAAGTTAGAAATACATTTTTACATGTAATTTACTGAAAAATTAATCTAGAAACATGCAGCTTACCTTGAATTGAAGGTCTCGGTGTCCGGCATCCGAATAATCCAGGGGCGCCCGGGCCCAGGGTCTATTTCCGCTCTTTAGCCCCTCATTATTGAGAGCTCAAAATACGCGACCAACACACACCACTCTCCGATCTGATCTGTCGTTCACCCCTCATGTTAGAGCAGAAGTTTATTTTTTCCCGCTAGGGGGCGGTGGCGGAGGTGGTGCGGTGTCGCAGGGGGTGTGGGACCGGGGGGGGGACCGGAGGGGGGACGGAGGAAGGACCGCAGGGGGGACGAGGGTGCGGTGCCGCACCGCCTGCGGCTGTCCCCGAACTCTCCTTTTCCTACTACTTACGTAATGTGTAATGTGACGTAAATGTGACGTAATTTCTCCTATTTAAGACTTCTAACGCATGTTCATGAATCTTTTATTTTAGAACATTCTTTCACTTTTAAAATTCATGTGTAATATGGTTTTTATGATAATTTTCAATGAGTTCCTGCTTTTTATATTTTCTTGTTTATAATAGTCACGTATAAAATAAATTTTAATTTGAAGCAAATATTATTATTCGCGCTGTTTATACAGTTGGCAACAGTTTAGATAATACCAATTTCTAAAATGTGTAAAAAAATATCTCTCGAAATGCTGAAAATTTGAATTTAAAATTGAAATAAAACCTCAAAAAATGAGTCAAATTAATAAACTGAGTGCAGTCTGCACACCGGGAAATTCTGACGCATAAAATGATCTAAAAATGATTAAATTCCGATATACAGTTTTTGCTCCTATAAAACTTTTTTAATGGAACGATTTTGTCCAACTTTAGCATTAAATATCTCTTTAAATATTTCTTCGATTTGAAAACTGTCTGCATCAGCGTGTTTATCAAACATTTCTCTATAATCCCACTGAGTTTCATATTTTTGTATGCAATATTTTGCTTAATATTAACGAAGAAAGACCTCCGGTCACAAAAAATTCAAAACCGGCGGCGGCGGTGACAGCGGTAGTTACTTTTTTTTTAGAATAGAGAGAAACACGGGTGCAGTATTTTTTTTTTTTTTTTTTTTATTATTATTATTATTAATTCTCAAAGAGCGTAGTAAAAAAAAAAAAAAAATGCAGAAAAACAATTTAATTAATAATTTAATAATCAATAATAAATCCATGGGCGGGGCTTATTAATAAAAAGTTTAAAACTAATGCCACCAAAAGCTAATAGATTGTTCATGTAACAACCTATATAAGTTGCATTATAAGTACTGTATATCTTGACAAGCTTTAGCATATACATTTTTAAAAATCATATACGTAAAAGTGTCAGATAAATCATTCTAAACAAACATTTATTCGGATCGAAAGCAGATTAAACTTATTTTTAAGTGGACGTTTTTTTTAAACTGAATGTGCATAGCTTAGCCAATTTGGTTTGAAATCGCATGCTGAACTAATAGTTATTCTGTGTAAAACATGTACTGTATTTGTAAACTCAAGAAATCTTTCGATTGACCACAATTAGATACATTTTCGTATTTTATTTGGAATAAAATTAAAATGAATAAATAAATAAATAAAGAGTTAGGATATATCACTTTTCATTCTACACTTCTCTTCTGTTTTCAGCAAACGGAGTGCATTATTTTTTTCGCATTATTTCTTTTTGGTATTAATTCTCAAGGAGTGCGCGTTGTCATTGTCGTCGTAAAAAATAAATTCTTCTTTTTATTACTATTTCTAGATTTTGTACTTAATTATATAAAATGAAGCAAAAGTTCTTAAAATTATATAAATATTATCAATTTTTAAATATTTATGTTTTACAGTATAATTACATTGCAAGACTAAAAGCAATTACACTTTATTATCTTTAACATTTTTGTTTGTATAATAACAATGGAAAAAAATTGGTGCAAAAGTAAAATCTACATAGATGTAGAATTATTACGTATTCATTACAGATATTTTTCTCCCTTTGGTAGCCCTTTAAACATGTGAACTCTAAAGAAAGTTACGACGTTCTTTAAGCTTAAATGTCACAATGAGATGACACGTAATTTACGATTAAATTTATTCGAAAATAAGTAAAAGTATTTCTTCTTACTTATACTAATAAAAAAAAGTTTCGCTCTGTCTGTTTGTTTGTCTGCTGCTAGCGAAATCTACTGCACGTAGAAGACTAGAAATTCAGTTGAGGATAGTCCCAAACCTGATGCACCTGAGGCTCATATTTTTAATTTTGAACCCCCCCCCCCCCCTGGGCCTCTTTCAGTTTTTCGCACTAACTTGTAAATTAATTGCTCCCATTTTCTCCGATCTCCTTCGTTTTTGGAGACCTTTCTCCATATAGTTATCACCCAATTTCTACATTTCAGTTAAGACGCTGAACCCTGGGGCCCGGTACAGGGCCCTTTGAAGTTTTATGACCTAAATTGTAAATAAATTCCCCCCTTTTATTCCGCTCTTCTTTTAGGGTCCTTTTTTCCATTTAGTTATTACCCTGTTTTTACATTCCAGTTAAGACCTTGGTGCCCCCTAGGGTCCTGTTTGGGGCCCCTTGAAATTTTTGTGCGACATGCATTTTCACCCCTTAATTGTGTCACACTCTCAATCCATAACTTTAAAGTTGAGTCTTGGATTCCTCTCCGCGGGCCAACATCCTCACAGTTTTATTGGGGACTTAGAGCCCTTTTTTAAGCATTTCCCCCCATTTTTGCAAAAGTTTATTCTAATGATTAATTCATACTCTCTGTTTAATTTCGACTAATTGAAGATCTATAGCGCTAAGTACTATGACTTTTAACATGGTTTCATCTTAGGCCGCTGCTCACAACTATACTTGACCCCATTTGGGCCCCCCTATTATAGTTCCCTTAGAAATTATCCGATTCACCAGATTTTTTTTAACAACTTCTTAGGTTCTCCAGCTACTACATGAACGGCCAAAAAATTTATCATACTTCAGCTACCACTAATTTTGAATATTAATAGCTTTCTTGGAGCCCTTGGGACATCATCATTAAAAATGATCCCATTCTGTAGCAGTTTTCTTTAACATAGTTCTAGGGTCCCCGGGCTACTTTATAAACTACTAAAAAATTTCACTATACCCCAGCTACTAACTTTTTTTAATATTAATCTTCTTTTTTGGTATCAACTTACATTTACTCACTGCAGATGTAAATTAAAAATCGCGTTACTGTTAAAGGTAAGTGGTTAACAGTAGAGGGGAGGAAGGGATTGCAAACGTAAATTAAATAACACGTTAATGTTAAAGGTAATTCGCTAACTTTACAAGAGGGGGCTTTACGCCTCTCGGGGGCGCATTCTTTACTCGAGTTCTATGGGCCCGATTTCAACGGGAATTCGTTCCATCAACTTAGATAACGATTCAGCTACTTTCTGCTACATGAAAGTTTATTTTAGACCTCTGTTACCACCGTTTTCGAGAATTAACGGCGCATTCTTTTCTTAGTTTCTATGGGCTCGATTTTAATGGAAATTGGTTCATGCAACTTAGCTTACGATTGTTTTGCAGATTTTAGTTCCACCTTCCATCGCCAGGGCGCGCATTCTTATCTCGAATTCTATGGCCCGAAAACTACGTGTTCGGCTCATTCATTTTTCTTTCAATTGTCTCTAGCGCATGAGGAACACTCCCGGTATACGCTGCTTTGGGCATAATTAAATTTTAATCAACACAATTGTAAAAAAAAAAAAAAAAAAAAAAAAAAAAATTGCATTTCAGATTTTTTTTTGTCTCTATTATGCAAATATCAATAAGTTTCAGCGATTAAATATCTCATTTCTCAATAACTGAATTATTAAAATAGTTAAGTTGAAATATTTCCTCAAATCACTGTACTATCTCCCCCGTCCGACCAAAAAAAAACTTTTTAATTAATCCGAATTTAGATATATTTAATGAAGTGAAAATATTTCATTAATTTTATAATGATATTTTGATCTTAACACATTTCCGACGGGCAATTTTTACCAAATCTGCATTTTAAAACAGTAGAAGCTCTTCTCTGTTCTGAAAGTCTTTCGTGGTTCCCCAAGTTATTCGTCGTTAAATATCTTTCAATCGACGAATTTAATATAAAATGTCTTACAATCTAAAAAAATGACAACATGATATAAATGCATTTTCTGTAAGGTAGAGAAGCCACGCCCTTAGTCAATGATGTCTTTTGAATGAAAACGAGAATTCTCGTTCCCCGACGTGAATGTGTTAAAACAAGAATTTGTTTTTATAAGTTACTTTATCATTATATACATCAGGAATGCACAACCTATTTCGTAATTAGGTGCACTATAAAAACATTTGATTTTAGAATATCTTTTTAAATTCCGTTTAAAAAAATTATAACCAGTGTTTGGTTATTTTCGTTTATGTTTTCAACAGTATGCTCACAGTTGAATATTTTAATTGGTAGCAGCAGATTTTTGTGTGCAAATTTTATTGAAAACTAGTCCTATCTCTTATTAATGAAATGTTAATTTAGGATTTAAAATTTATGCAATGCTACCAATATTTAAATTAATTGCAATTTAAACTTTCAATGTCAACGTTAAGTATTTTTTGCTTCAGTCAAGGATGAGAGTTAGTGGGGTTTAGATTATTTATTTATTTTTTTTTCCTAAATCCATCGTATCTTCCCAGACGCAAGTTATAAAACTCTTATATAATTTCTGATTTCTGAGCCCATTTTGTTAATTTGTTATAAAAGTAAATAACCATTCATCTAAGTCCCTCCCCCTTCGCACACTCTTCCCACAGCAAAAGATATTTCTAGGTATGAAAAGGGCGAAACGAAACTCTTTTTTCTTTCTGTTTCTTTTTTTTTCTTTTCTTTCTTTTTTTTTTTTTTTTTTTCAATTTGGCTATTTACACGCCACGCCGTTTTACACTGATTATATTGAATAAACTTAGTCATACATATTTTAAATATTAATATTCTAAAATATTAAAAATTTTAACTAACATATTGTGCACGTATGTAACAATAACAACAACAAAATACTACAAAAAAAAAAAAATACTGTATGCGGTGCGCTTCGATAAAAACGAAGAAAAAGGTGAAATGAGAACAGGGGTCACACTCACTCGAAATAATTTGTAGCAGTTTTTGGAGCAACAAAAATCGAATTTTGTAGCAGCGAAATCAGTTTTTGGAGCAACGAAAATCGAATTTTGTAGCAGCAAAATCAGTTTTTGTAGCAGCAGAAAATGAATTTTGTAGCAGCAAAACACAAATTTTGGAGCAGGTGAAAAAAGTTTTTGTACCTGCACTCACTCGGACAAAAAATATTTTTGCAAGGAGAAAAACATTTTATAGCAAGCTAAAATAAGCAACACAAGGAAAACATTTACTTTTATAGCAGAAAACAAATTTGCCTTAAAATAAAATAAAAAAAGGAAAAAAAAAGAAAGAAAGAAACTGTAGAAAAAGTGTAAAGGGATAAAACATAAAATCAGATTAAAAAAAATCACCATCGCCATTTTATTTGAATTTGACGCATTCTATCAGTTGCTTTTGAAGTACTTAACACTCAAAAATCTGTATTCACATTGACTCACACCAGTTTTGCTTCACTTTCTGCAACAGAACAATGTTTGACCATTTCATACGAAACACATAGAGAATGAAAATGTGAGTGAACCCAGAGGTGATCCGGAGTTTTTAAAAAAATTCTGAAATTCATAGTAAGAGACCGTTGCATTTTTTTCGCCATCCCATGATGAAATTCGAGTTTTTTCCGCTATCCTTTGACGATATTCTGTGTTTTTTTCGTAATCTTTTGACAAATTTCGCATTTTTTCGCGACCTTTTGACGAAATTTGTGTTTTTTCACGATCCTTTGACGAAATTTTTGCCGCCGACAATTTGATAAAATTCGCAATGTTTTTTCGTGATAATGGCACACAGAAATCAAATTTGGGAGCAGAAAGGAGAAAAGAAATGGCTGTTTCGGAACAGACACAGTGAAAACAACCCATTTATAGCAGATTGTAGCAGATAGTTCCGTTTGGAGCAGTTTGGTGCAATTGGAGCAGATGTGAGACCCCTTAATGAGAAGCGACATATCCAAGGTTCGCACACTGCTTGGAATTTCCAAGGACTCTGACACCACTATTAATGATAAGAAAATTTGGATTTAATTTTTAGAACACAGAATTCGTAATCACCACCTTTATTTGCAGATTTAGCAAGATTTTTCTGCAGTGAAATACTTCGAAAATACTGTTAAAATTCAGTGGTAAAACTGTGCGAAGCCTGTATATCCTGACTCCTTTTTTTTAATTTCAAGTAAAATACGAAAATGTGTTTAATGTTAATTATCTGTGTTCGAATGGAGTGGATGGTAATTATCTGATTTCAAATGGGGTGTGCTTCAGCCCACGGCGCGCGGCCCTTCTTTTCTATATCCTAAACAACGAGAGACAGTGGTGACTAAGTAGACAACGTCTCGAATGTCACACACAATAAACTGGAGCATAAATAGTTAGTATCACACCAGAAAAAAATAAGAAAACTTATATATTAATATTTTCTCATCCGTTTACTTTTCAATGAGTTATGTTCTATGATTTAAATATCAAGACTGTCTAACCGGAACCGGAACAGACAGACTTGAAGTATGATTAATAAAGCGAGTTATCTTTATATCGGCAGCTTTAAGCGCATGCATGCACTTTTGTATTGATTTTCGATGATGGCGTCAGTTCAGTGAACATACATTTTATCAATTTAGATTTATGAGAACCCATTTACTTCAACTAAAATCACTTTAGAGTGATTTATTGTTATAACTTGTATTTAAGAAAACCCTTATTGATATTATCTCCTTAGCAATTAGCAATTACCATGAATCATCTGAAATGGTGTTATATCCAATTTTGTTTATCATATCAAGATACTTTCATTTCCTCAGTTGTTTAAAAATAATTATTGTGAGTTATGTTTGTTGATCAAGGAATCAAGGACACTTCCTGGTTTCAGTGATTGTACATTTGAAGAGGCAGTTGAACTCGAGCATTCACAGTGTACGCAACAGCTCATCTTTCTAGCTGTGATTTCGCAATTTTCGCAGCCGGGTAACAAAATCCCCGGTCCTTGTAAACTGCAAGCGCTCTTTCCTGTGCACATGCAAGAAATTGTAACATGTCAATTCTCAATATAGTTTTATTTACATCTCGTGTTATTCTACTAATTCTATAAACACACACAGAAACATAAAAGTTGGAGGCACCGGCGAGATCTTGGATACTTTTTTCAAGCTTGGATTAATGTACACTCATCATATATTACTTCAGTGTTCTAAATAGTGTTTTCACCAGTCTTATGTGGAATTGCAACAGACGACGGAGCACCTCGCATCACATTTATTACAGATAAGTACATTTTATCTTATTATTATTATCGGTTTGGCTTTTGTTTTTTACGCTATTCACCTCATTATTTGAATAATGAATACCGACTTGGAAGCCGCTGAAAAAGACTGCTGAAGAATTGGAAAAGGCAGCTATAAATTTACGTGGCAGAGCTAAATCTGCTCTAACAAGGATAAACAACTTCATTAACTCTGAGCAAACTTTTCAAAAAAATGACTTGCACAATAAATTATAAAAATTAGAGACAGTTTATTCCGATTTTGATAAATATGATGCTCAATTACCAACTGAAGCATCTGAAATTGAGGAATTTGAAAAGAAATATTATGAAACCAAAGCCAAACTGCAAACGGAACTTGAAAAAGTTACCGTAAATGTGCACGCACCTCAAATGATAAATGATCAGATTCCAGTTGTTAGTTCTACTATTTCTAACAATTTTAAATTGCCTATGCTCAATATAGAGCAATTTAATGGTGATTTTAAAAACTGGCTGTCATTTAAAGATTTATATTTATCATTAGTTCATAACAATGCCAGCATAACTAATATACAGAAGTTTCAGTATTTAAGAGGGTTACTAGGGGAAGAGCCAGCCTCTATTATAAAACATTTTCCTATTTCTGAAAACAGTTATTCAGAAGCATGGGAAAAATTGCTGTCGAGATATGATAAGAAAAAACAAATTGTTTCCACTTTAGTTAAAACATTCTTGGACATTCCCCCCATTACTCAAGTAAATGCATTTAGCTTACGCTGTTTATCAGATGTATCAGATGAAGTAATTAGAGGCCTTAAATCAATCGATGAAAAGGCATCTGGCCGTGACTTATGGGTAATTCATATTTTATTACAAAAGGTTGATTCTAAAACAAGGGAGGAATGGGCAAAATTGACCTCAAGCGAAGACTTTCCGTCTTTTGATCAATTTATTCAGTTTATAAATGATAGATGTTCATCTTTAGAATTGTATAAAAGTGAAAATGAAGGTTCGCATAAACAAGAGAAACAGTATAACGTCAATGGATCTTTTTCCAGTGTCATTAGCAAATGTTTACTATGTAAATTTAATCACTCACTTTACAAGTGTGTTAAATTTAAAGAATTAAGCATCAGGGATAGGAGACATTTTGTTAAGAAAAACAAGTTATGCAGTAATTGCTTGTCTGACAAGCACACTACCTGGCAATGCAATTCCTCTTACTCTTGTCATAATTGCAAGCTGAAACATCATACTAGTTTATGCGCAAATAAGCTGCAAAATTACGCAATATCAACTTCTCATTCAAATGAAAAACAGAGCCGCAAAAACAAACCTGATTCAGAGGCCGGTTCGATTCCGGATGAGAATAAAAAGGAAATTTCTCCTTCCATAAATGCAGTTCAAACATCTTTCGCACTTTTGCCCACTGCTAGTGTATATATTAATGATTGCATGGGTCAAAAGCACACTTTAAGAATCATGTGTGATAGTGGATCAGAGTCTACATTTGTTTCTGAATCCTGCATGAAAATGTTAGGAATTAAAAGGAAAAATGCTAGGTTCCCCGTAAAAGGTCTGTCTAACTCAAAGATCGCAGTAACTAAGGGTTACGTAATGTTTGATCTTACATCAATTTATAATGCAGACACCAAGTTGTCTGTTAAGGCATTTATTTTAGATGATTTAACTGCTCCGTTACCTGCGGAAAAAATACATGAGAAGCATTTTTCGCATTTAAAGAATATAAACTTAGCGGATCCACATTTCGGGACACCAAGTAAAATAAACATTATTCTAGGATCTGATTATTTCTTTTCTATTTTGCTTCCTGGTCAAGTAACAGATACTCAGAGCAATTTAATTGCTCAAAATTCAATTTTTGGCTTTCTGGTATCAGGGAAAATGCCACATTCTAGTACATCTCCAATTTCAATACATAATTTACACATTTATGAAGTTAATATTGATAAAGAGTTAAAGCGTTTTTGGGAAGTAGAAGAAGTATTTAATAAGAATACTCGAATGTTGTCACCTGAAGAGCAATTTGTTGAATCACATTTTCAGGAAAATTATTCAATTAATTCCGAGGGTCGTTTTGTGGTTAAGTTACCTTTTATTCAATCTAAATCAGAATTAGGTAATTCTAAACCTGCCGCAATTTCTCGCTTGCTTGCTATGGAAAAGAAATTTAGAGAAAAACCAGAATTTGAAAATCAGTACAAAGAGTTTATGTACGAATATGAAGAATTAGATCACATGGAATTAGTTGCACAAAATGACATCAATAATTATGAAAACAAACACTACTTTCTTCCTCATCATGCGGTTATTAAATCTTCTAGTATCACTACTAAATTAAGGGTAGTTTTTGACGCTTCATGCAAAACTTCAAGTGGTGCTTCCTTGAATTCTATTTTGGGTGTAGGCCTTAAGTTACAACGGGACACTTTCGAAATCTTACTTAATTTTCGATTTCCGAAAATAGTCTTTTCTGCGGATATAGAGAAAATGTACCGCCAGATTTTGGTTGCTGAAGAGGATCAAATTTATCAGCAAATAGTTTGGAGGTCTAATCCTAATGAGGAAATAAAAAATTACAAATTGAAAACTGTCACATATGGTTTAGCGCCAGCATCTTTTCTGGCAATTAGATGTATAAAACAAATTGCTCAGGATTATACAAAAAATCCTTGCATTTCGCGCATGTTAGAAGAGGATATGTGCATGGATGACTTATTATCCGGTACGAATACTGTTAGGGAAGCAATAGAAACTTGCAAAGAAATTACAGATTGTTTAGACGCGCATGGTTTCCACTTGAGGAAGTGGAATTCAAATTCACAGGCATTTCTTAATGAATTTATAGATTCTTCTAGTACTGAATCAAATTTTGAAATCCTTCCTAGTGACAACGGAAGCTCCAAAGTTCTAGGCTTAAGCTGGAACTCTTCATCAGTTAGTTTTATTTTCATAACTGCATTAACACTCACTCCACCTCTTACAAAGAGACACATTTTAGCTGAGTCTGCACGGATTTTCGACCCGCTAGGTCTAATTTCGCCCTGTACTGTGATTTTAAAGGTATTTTATCAAAAACTTTGGCTTACAAAAGGGGACTGGGACTCTGTTATACCGCAACATCTTACAGACGAATTGCTACAATTTCAAATTTCCTTTAACGGACTAAATCAATTGTCTGTTCCTAGATGTGTCACGCTTTCATCCGGTAACCCGTTTGAATTACACGGTTTTTCTGATGCCTCAACATTGGCATATGCTGCCGCAATTTATTGCCGACAAAGTTATAAGGGGAAAATAAACTCTTTTCTCTTAGTTTCTAAAACTAAAGTTGCTCCAATCAAACAGATTTCAGTGCCAAAATTAGAGCTTTGCGGTGCGCACCTACTAGCTAAGCTGTTCCGTTCCGTCATGGAAACATTAAAGAGTTACAAGTTCGATATTTTCGCCTGGACGGACTCCAAAGTCGTCCTTTCTTGGCTATCAGCACATCCGCGTAAATGGAAGACTTTTGTCGCGAATAGGACAGCTCAAATTACCGAAATTCTACCTACAAAGCACTGGAGACATGTACCATCCAAAGAGAACCCCGCAGATATCGCTTCACATGGTATTGATCCAAAATGTCTTCCAGGTTGTGATTTGTGGTGGAAGGGGCCAAGTTGGCTAACTTTAGACCAATCCAATTGGCCCAAAGACGACTCAAATGTTGAGGAATTTGATGATCAAATCAAAGCCGAACAAGGGTCTGATCCAATTTTTTCCTTTCACGCCCACACATCAAATGATCTATTTGATAATTTGTTTCAAAAGCACTCTTCACTTGCAAAAATTATTCTCATTTTGGCATATTGCCAAAGATTTATCAAAAAATGCAAGAAGTCTAACAAAACAGAAATTTCTTCACCACATCTTACTTACAAAGAAACAAAAGCTGCTGAAGAGAATATTGTTCGTTGGATTCAGAATTCTTACCAGGGGCGCGCCAGCAGTATCCAGCGCCTGTATGCATAACTTCAGTTGGCGCCCTATATCCCTCCCCCACATCCGAAAATGAAACCTTATATTAAGAGGCCACACTAGTCACGGCTTGAAGTTCGAACGCTAATGATAAGTCTATGGGAACAATATTTTCAAATATCTTGCTTGATTTTTAATATTTTTAAATGATTTTTTTTGCACAGGATAGCTGAGGACTATCTGTTTCCGGGCTATTATTTACTTTTCCGATTTTTGTTGTAGTTTAATTCTCAGGATCCTGTCAATTTAGGATCCAGTGAAATTTGAGGTGTTGTGTCCTTTTTAGTCTTATAACATTCATATCAGCAAAATTCAGGAAAATTTTAAAAATGACAACGAAAATATAGAGTTTAAGCTTTCAATAACATGCTTTCAATAGTTCTACTACAATTAGGCTGAGCAAAATTTGTAAAGATTTTGATGAGAAATGTGTCAAAAACGGCCTCGTAATGTTATGCTCTCCGCCTCTACCAAGACGATGAAAACCACGCCTATTAAAAATATGATTGGCTAGTATCCAAACACTTTAGCAAATGGAAACGATTTAATTGTGATTGGATTATTGTATCGTGTTAAAATAGATCACTCCTATTTCAAACCTTGCATTTATTTTTTTCTACGATTATTGTTTTATTTCAACAAAATACTCTTGAAAGAATGAAATATTTCAAATTCTAAATTTCTATGAATAACGAAGGAAAATATGCATTTCGTTTGTATATATACAATTTCCGAACGATACAGTGGGAGGTACAACTTTTACAAGTTACCAGGGGATACAGATAGTTTATTAAGTAAAACGGTAAAAAAAAATAGACGCGTTCTTTTTAAAGTATTTTTTAAGTTAAAATAGTTAACAAATAATAAAATTACGAAGTCATAATTTGCTAGAACATGTTTGTGGCCTGGCCAGGAGACACGGTTTCAAGTCTCCCATTCTTATATATGTATAAAATATTTGACAATTTAACATTTTAAGTTCGAAAAAGTTTTTTTTTAATTAAAATCAGTAGAATTTAAAGTTAGAAAGTTTTAAAGATTGTTAACTTTAAAATTATAGATCAACTTGTTCAAAACTTTGAAGAAATATTTTTAATATTCATTACTTTAATATTTATTATTTTTAAGGGAACAGTACACCTTTAACAATCGCAGAACGAAATTTGTCCTGTGTAACACATCTTTCTTTAAGAGCCCACTTCAGAAACGGGAAGAAAGTAAAACGTTAATGTTAAGTCTATGGGGGCGTTATTTTAAAATTTCTCGCTTTGATTTTAAAATTATTGAATGAAGTTTTTTGCATAGGATAGCTGATGACGATCTACAACCAGGCAAGCTTTTACTTTTTAGATTTTGGTTATAGTATTTTTAATATATATATATTAGGTTAGTTTCAATTTCAGAACAGATTCACCTCGGTTCCGAAAGTAAAGGTAACATTTTTTTAATATCTGAAACCAAAATCGAAAGGGTAAAAACTAGCCCGGTTGTAGATCATCCTCAGCCATCCTATGCAAAAAAATATCATTTAAAAATATTAAAAAGGAAGTTAAATATTTGAAAATAACTCTCCCATATACTTAACGTTAGAGCTTACATTTTGTTCTCGTAACAAGTGCGAATTCTCAAAGGCAACATAAAGATATTCTTTGTAACTTCAAGGAAATGCTAAAATTTATCATTAACTTTAATAATGTAAAACTAAAAATAATGAGATGTAAGGTCAAATATAGCATTTTATAAAAGTCTGCTAGCTAGAAAATTTATTTTGTAACACGTATTATTTTATAATAATTTATACTTCACTTATATGGACATTCAAAAGTTTTCTTTTATATTATAGCCTATGTGGGAAAAATCATTTGCGACGTATTTTAATGATGTAAAACAATTTTAAACATAAAATTTATGCACCTTATTGAAGTGCACAGGTACGTGTATAGGGGAATTCAAAAGTGGATTTCGTTACATTATGGACTATGAAGAAAAAAACGTTTGCGGCGTATTTTAATAACGTTTCTCTGTTGCAATATAATGAAATTGATATGAATTTATAAGGTGAAAAAAAATGCTTTCTGAAGGGGTTGCAAAGCATCTATCACTCATTTACAGGGTCACAGAAAAGAGTTCATCTTTATTACAGAAAAAACTGCTTGCAGCATTTGTTGTAGCTATGTTTCACGATTTTAAACAAGATGGAACTAATATACGTTACTGAGGTTTACTACAAGATGCTTACATTAAAATATGATGTGCATCACATTTTATTTCATTTATAGGGGCACATAAAAGATGTTGGATACAATGATGTATATGAGTATTGTCTATTAGTGATGATTGCTGAAAGTGAGTTTTCAGCTATAATATACATTTTTAACTAAATTTCTGCATACTTGATTAATCTATAGACTATATATAGGGCTATACAAAAGAACTAGGAAGAATTGTTGAGAATGAGAGTGAATTGATTAATTTTATTTTCAAGTTCAACTATATTTAGAAATATATGTTTGGAAAATTTAAATATAATAATATACAAGTCTGTTCAAAGAATTGGATGCATGCACGCCTATTTCAGACACGGGAAGAAATGAAAACGCTAATTTTAAGCCCTTGGGGGCGTCATTTTCAAATTTCTCGCTTTGATTTTAATATATTTGAATGATTTTTTTTTGCATAGGATTGCTGAGGATGATCGACAACCAGCCGAGTTTTTACTTTTTCGATTTTGGTTATAGTTTTTTTTATGTTAGGATAGTTTAAATTTCAGAACGGATTCCAACCGGTTATGAAAGTAAAAGTAATTAAAAATAAAAATATCTGAAACCAAAATTGAAAAAATAAAAACTAGCCCGGTTATCGAGCGTTCTCAGCTATCTTATGCAAAAAATTCATTTTAAAATATTAAAAAGGAAGCGAGATATTTGAAAGTAACTCTCCCATAGACTTAACATTAGCGCTTTCATTTTTTCCTAGTTACTAGTGTGGGTTCTCAAATGTAACGTAAAGGAACTGTTTGTAACGTTTAGGAAACGCGAAAATTTATCATTAACTATAAGAATGTAAATCTAAAAATAATGAGACTGTAAGGTAAAATATAGCAATTTATAAAAGTCTGTCAGCTGGCAAATTTATTTTGCAATGCGTAACTGTAACAGAATCCTGGTTTAACCCCTTCGGGACGGGAGCCTTTTACGAAATTTTTAATCTTTTGTCACCGTTTTTTAAAAACAGAAATTTGTGTCTTCTTGAATCGAGAAAATGCGCGGATTAAATAAGACAAATTTTACAGTAAAATTTTACTGGTTAGAAAAAACAAGGATTCTGAGCGCTTCATGCGGCACGTATACGTGTCGCTCGTCCCCAAGGGGTTAAACGGAATATCTTCATGATTCCCCTAAAAATATCTTACAATTGTATCTGTAAAGACGGAAACAACCCACCTAAAACGGTATTTCGTACACATTGTTTATGTTTCCGTCTTAGCAGGTTTTATAGTGTCATGTTTTTAGTTGAGGGGGTCGAATTATAATTATTACCAGGCCCCGCGTTTTTCTCTAAGCCCTCTATATTTTCTATTTGTATATCCAACACAAAACGTTTGGACGGGTACTCAGATGTTTAGCACACTCCAACATAATTGAAAAATGTTTATGAGTGGGGCTTGACTGCTCGTCTATCAGTACTCTAACTAGCGTACATATACTCGGATTGTGATGTAATAGAAATACGTTGTTGATGTTTATCATGGCATAAATGACATTGATAATGAAGCGTTTAATAATTTATACTTCACTTACACAGACATTGAAAAGCATTCTTTTATATTATGGCCTATGTAGGAAAAATCATTTGCGGTGTATTTTAATGATGTAAAACAATTTAAACATAAAATTTATGCACCTTATTGATGTGCACAGATACGTGTACAGGGGAATTCAAAAGTACATTTCATTATATTATGGACTATGAAGAAAAAACGTTTGCGGCGTATTTTAATAATGTTTCTCTGTTACAAACATAACGAAATGGATATGAATTTATTAGGTGCACTGAAACATGCTTTTTAAGGGGGTTACAAAGCATTTATCATTCATTTACAGGATCACAGAAAAGAATTCAGTTTTATTACAGAAAAAACTGCTCGCAGCGTGTTTTAATTCTGTTTCAATATTTTAAACAAGATGAAATTCGTATACGTTACTGAGGTTTACTACAAGATGCTTACATTAGAATATGATGTGAATCACATTTTATTTCATTTACAGGGGCACATAAAAGTTGCTGGATAAAATACTGTATACGAAGTATTGTCTATTAGGGACGATTGCTAAAAGTGAGTTTTCAGCTATGATATCCTTTTTTAACTAAATTTCTGCATCCTAGATTATATATATGATTTCTATAGAGCATGTATAGGGCTACGCAAAAGAACTAGGAAGAATTGCTGATAATGAGAGTGAATTGCTTTTTTTTTTTTAAATTAAATTCTACATTTGCACGTTCAACTATATTTAGAAAGATGTGTTTGTAAAATATAAATATAATAATATACAAGGCTATTCAAAGAACTGGATGCATGCGCACGCCTATGAATAATAATTTCTGGAAGTACGATTTCAGTTGTTTACAGCATGTTTATACTGCAATAATTTTGATCTTACCATTACCATGTGGCGTGTATATAAACTTGTTCGAATGCAAGGGCTGTACAAAATAATGCAAATATACTGCCGTTAATTGGTAGAAATTGCTGAAAGTTTACTTTTATCTGCATTATTCGTTTTCTTATTATATTAAATTTTATCATATTTTTCATGCCGTTAAAACAAGCCTAAGAGCCTAAAACAAGTCAAAGGCTTCGTTATGCGATGGACTTGGGTCATTTTCAGGGCATTCGTTTTCATTTCTTCAATTTATTTTACATCTTAAATCTCATCCACAATCTCATCATCATTAAAAAAAATTTTTTTGAGAGAAATAGATTGTTCGGATAAAAATTTTTTTGAGAGAAATAGGTTGTTCGTATAACTGGAAGTTCGGTTAATTGGAGTTCGGATAATCGGCGCTCTACTGTAATTGTATCTGCAAAGACGGAAACTGCCCATCTGAAACGGTAATTCGCACCTATTGCTTCTGTTTCCGTCTTACCAGGTTATATAGTGTCAATTACTACCAGGTCCCGCGTTTTTCTCTACAACCTCTATATTTTCTATATGTATATCCAACACAAAACGTTTGGACGGGTACTCATATTTTTAACACATTACAACATAGTTGGAAAATGTTTATGAATTGGCTTCACTGTCCGTCTGTCCGTGGTCTAACTAGCGTACATATACTTGAATTGTGATGTAATTGAAATACGTTGTTGAAGTTTATCATGGGATACATGGCACTGATAATAAAGCGCGTAATCATTTATACTTCATTTACATGGACTTTCAAAAGTATTCTTTTATAGTATGACCTATGTGGGAAAAATCATTTGCGGTGTATTTTAATGATGTAAAACAGTTTAAACATAAAATTTATGCACCTTATTAAAGTGCACAGGTACGTGTACAGGGGAATTCAAAAGTACATTTCGTTATATTATGAACTATGAAGAAAAAACCTTTGCGGCGTATTTTAATGTTTCTCTGTTACGAATATAATGCAATTGCTATGAATTTATGAGGTGCAATAAAACATACTTCCTGAAGGGGTTGCAAAGCATTTTTCATTCATTTACAGGGTCACAGAAAAGAGTTCAGTTTCATTACAGAAAAAACTGCTTGTAGTGTGTTTTAGTTATGTTTTACTCCTTTAAACAAGATGGAATTCATATATGTTACTGAGGTTTATTGCAAGATGCTTACATTAGAAGATGATTTTGATCACATTTTATTTCATTTACAGGGGCACATAAAAGATGTTGGATAAAATACTGTACATGAATTATTGTCTACTATGGATGACTCTTGAAATTGAGTTTTCAGCTATGATTTACGTTTTTAACTAAATTTCTGCATACAAGGTTATATATTTAAATTCTATACATCATGTATAGCGCTACGCAAAAGAACTAGGAAGAATTGCTGAGAATGAGAGTGAATTCCTTATTTTTTTTTTAATTAGATCCTACATTTTCAAGTTCAACTATATTTAGAACGATATGTTTGGAAAATATAAATATAATAATATACAAGGCTATCCAGAGAATTGAATGCATGCACGCCATGGATGATAATTTCTGGAAGTGCGATTTAAGTAGTTTTAAGAATGTTTATATTGGAATAAATTTTATCTTAACATGTCGCGTGTATAAAAACTTGTTGCTAATGTAAGGGCTGTACAAAAAAACGCAAATATATTTCCGTTAATTGGTAGAAATTCCTGAAAGTTGATTTTCATCTGCATTATTTGTTCTCTTATTATATTAATTTTTAGCATATTTTTCATGCCGTTAAAACATGCCTAAGAACTTTCATTGATGACTTTATCATTTTAATTTTTCATAATTTGAACAATTTAAATTTACTAAGATTTAACAAGAACATAAAATTCGTAAGTTTTAAAGATTGTTAACTTTAAAAGGGTTGATGAATTTGTTCGAAACTTTAAAAAAATAATTTAATATTTATTATTTTTAATATTTGTAATTTTTAAGGGGACAGTACACCTTTAAAAGTCGCAGAAAATGCGAAATTTGTCCTGTGTAACACATCTTAATTTAAGAGCACACTTCAGACACGGGAAGAAATGAAAATGCTAATTTTTAGTCAATGGGGGCGTTATTTCCAAATTTCTCGCTTTGATTTTAATATTTTTGAATGATTTGTTTTTGCATAGGGTAGCTGAGGGCGATCGACAACCAGGCTAGGTTTTAGTTTTTCGATTTTAGTTATAGTTTTTGTTTTTGGATAGCTTCAATTTCAGAAACGATTCACTGGTTCCGAAAGTAAAAGTAATTTTTTTTAAATATCTGAAACCAAAAATCGAAAAAGTAAAAAACAGCCCGGTTGTAGATCGTCCTCAGCAATCCTATGCAAAAAAATTCATTTTAAAATATTATAAAGAAAGCGAGATATTTGAAAATAACGCTTCCACAGACTTAACATTAGCGCTTACATTTTTTTCCCGTTACTAGTGTATATTCTCAAAGGTAACGGAAAGACATTTTTTGTAACGGTAAGGAAACGCGAAAATTTATCATTAACTATAATAATGTAAATCTGAAAATAATGAGACTGTAAGGTTAAATATTACATTTTATAAATGTCTGAACAGTGAACAGCAGCGCAGTTCCAGGGCCTACCTATTTGAAGATCAAATCCACGCTCTGTCGATGAGTTGGTATATAGCACATCATAGCAAAAACAGGAAATGTTAGTCTAAGTGTAGTGAAACACTACTGTGATAGAGAGTGTCGATAACTCCCAGCAATACTGCCGAGAATCAAGGACAGAATGAGAGAAAAAGAGAGAGGAAAGTCTACTAGCTGACAAATTTATTTTCTGATATGCAGCTGTAACGGAATCCTGGTTTAAACGGAATTTGTTCATTATTTCCCTAAAAATACCTGGCAAACAGTGGCGTGGCGTCCGGTCATCGCTGGATGCGGCGATGACCAAGCAATATTTTAAAACTCTTAATAAGCTTTTAAAACTCTACGATCCAGTTTTAGCAGAACATTTGGAGTTCATGTATAAGTGAAGGTAAGATTTAAAGTTTCTTTTTTGAACATTCAACCATTGAATTTTAGAGTTAATAATTTTTCACCACAAACTTAAATAAATGCGATGACCACCGAAAATTTTCACGCCACGCCACTGCTGGCAAGTGTATCTGCAAAGACGCAAATAACCCATCTAAAACGGTATTTCGAATCTATTGTTTATGTTTCCGTCTTACCAGGTTTTATAGTGTCATGTTTTTAGCATGCGGGGGTCGAATTTTAATTACAACTAGGACCAGTTTTCATGAACTCCGCCTTTTTTTTTTTTTCGAGGGAAAATAAAATTTGATGTCGATACGAGTGTGTTTCGAAAGGTTATCAGCCCGACAAAGAAAATAGAAATATTTTGACAATATTTCATTTTTTTAACGTAGTTCCTTACAACTTATAAAATTTAAACCAACGAGTTTCCGACTTTTTATTATCTTTAGTATAATAAGCCTTATCTATCTTTGGAAATGAAGTGGTGGTGTCTGCTTTAACCCCATATTTTGAAGTGAATTTCCGACTACCGAGCCATTTCTCCAGGCTTGGGAAGAGAAATAATCGCTGGGAGCAAAATCCGGTGCATGTGGAAGTACTACAGAGCGTAGGTGATTGACTTTCGTAGCGAAAGCTACAGGCATGTGTGCAAGAACAATGCTGTGGTGAACGAACACCTTCTTTTTGCTCAGGTATGGAAATTTTGTCGGAATAAGCACTCTTTAATTGGTCCTGTAGAGAAGAATAACACTGTCCGGTGACGATTCTGCCTTTTTGTCGGTGGTCTATGATCACCACATCTTGTGAATTCCTGATAACTGTATCCATGGCTTTTCCAGCAGGTGGAACCGTTTTCACTTTCTTTGGTGCGATTTCAGCTGCTCTTTCATCACTGAAGAATAATGGCGAATTCATGTTTCATCCACCGTTATAAAACATTGACGAAAATCAGCCGATTGTTTAAGTTTTCTAACTTATCTCGAAATCACCATAGTCCACATTACTAAAGGCCATCTGCACTACCTTCATTAAAAAAAAAAAAAAAAAAAAAAAAAAAAAAACAGTGAAGATGGAGAAACTAAAAAAATGCTAAAGAAAGGAGGGGTGGTGAATAACGAGACCAAACTCACGAGGTTTAATTTGATTATGTTAATAAATGAAATGTTTTCACGAAGGAATTTTCTGCAGAAAGTCCACCCAAATCAGCATTTCATTGCAAATTATATATCTCATAAAATCATAATAGAACCTCCACTTTTGAGCTTGCCAAATTCGATCTATAAGCAATATTCTAACGGAAGCAAATCAAGCAAATTTCTACCACTTATTTTAAAATGTTATTATTGTCTTAATTAACTGAAGTTATTAAATAGGATAAAAAAATGTAACAATTTTTAATAGAAGTATGCCTACTTCATCCTCGTGAAGTCGGAACCTACGGTTCGATCCAGCACGTTTCGGCCTGAAATTTTTTCTATAAGCGAGGCTCTATGATTGAATACGAGTCATAATTGATTGTATCAGTTTCTAAGCCTTTGTTGTTTAAAAATTTGAATGTACAGGTCTCCTCGGACGGAAATTTCTTGTTCCCGGAACCTAGCAGTACAAGAAAATTACGTATTATGAAGCTAAAACTTTGCCCCGACTCAATTTCTACAGAATATGTCGATATTTTTAAAACAACGTTATTCTACATTGTTCAAAAACCAGATTTACGCATAGTTTTTATTTTCAGATTATATTCGTAATTCATGGAATATAAGGAATAATAACAATATTAATATTTATTTAGACTACATTGATGACTACTTCGAAGAGGCCTTTTAATCAAAGCAAAAGTCAGTTTCTTACCCACAGAAGATTTTTCTTCGCATTCAGTGAGACAAGAAAATTGTTTATTAATAGATGTTACTTGGAAACTATAGTATTAGTTTGCAGAAATACTGTTTATAATTAAGTGAATTAAATCAAGCAATAGAAGCAGCTTCAAATAATCAACAATTAGGCTTTGTTTTCCAACAAGACCACACGTATCTTTGCCCACTGTAGACACAAAATATTATAATTGAGATGAAATGTTTCAATCCAAGTACCATTCTCCAAAACTTACTTCGTCGAATGACCGTTTATTTAAATCACTTAAAAATATTTTGAGGATAAGGTATTTTATTTTTTGGAAGATTTGAGAAAATACATCGATTCTTTAGCCAGATGAGCTCTAATTATGTAACTGTTAGGAATTGAAATTTTCACGAAATACATTTTCTTTAATTTCCATCAACAATAGGCAACAAACTTTTACATCAGTCCCAAAAATCTGAATTTGGTTACGGATTCTTCTCTGGTCTTTATCTATGAATTTTAATAACACTCCATCTTTACTTTCAATTTACATTGGTATCCTGGTTAAAGATTGCCTTAGTTAACATTTTTATTTCATGACGTATTTGTAATGGCACACACTTTCGTTTACTAAAATTCATTATTCAATGACAGAGTTTTATCAGATGAGTAGAGAGGAAATTAAGGCTCACAAAGCAACAGTTAGTAAATTTGTCATTAGCTTTTCAAGAATTATACGAGAAGGATAATACCGTCATCAACCAGCCTGTCACTTTGAAAGACTGCGTTATTTACATAGAAAATGTCAGTAGGACATTTTTAACAAACTGATAAAAACATTTTATGGGAACCAATGAATGATAGCTTAACATTGTCTTGATCGGCAAGTTCAAGTAGAGACTGCAAATTAAAACCACTGCTAATTTACCAAATTAATTTATAAACTAATAAAAACAGTTTCTGAGCGACAACGAATGATAGCTTAACACAATCTTGATCGGCAAGTTCAAGTAGAGACTATAAACTGAATGCACTGCTAATTTACCAAATTCCGATATAGGATTGGTAAATTAGTGGTAATATAAATACATAATAAGTAATAATATAATAATACATCCTTTACAATATAAATAAAAAATAGATTGGTAAAGGATATTACGGCAACTCTTCCTGATTATTAACTTGGAAATAGAGGAAGAAAATGGAGAATTTCTGGAGATATCTGACAGTGAGCTTGCAACTGACAAGGTAAAAAAAAATTCTATCAGCAATGTGGGGAAAATAAAATTATAACTTAATCTAAAGATAAAGATAGAGAGAAAAATAAATTTATTTCCTGTGACTTCTGATAAAGAAAAAGGATGCTTTGGTAAAATTGGAAGAAGTTCGAAATTTTGCTTTGAAATGGAATTCTAAGAAATTAATTATCAGAATTACATATCAATGTAATGAAAAATCCAAGCAGTTTTCAGAGAAAATAAAAAGTCTTTCTCAAACAATTATAAAAAAAAAAAAAAAATACAGCTGTATTTGTTACAAAAAACTCCAAATTGAGACTAATGAATTAAAAAATGTTTTTATACACTATCTAGGTATAAAAACACAGAATGTTTTTGTGCCTGTCCACAGATTCCTAAAAAATGATACAAGATTTCACAGGAAGGGATTTGTTCGACGGGTGGCAATTGCACAAACTATCAGCTCATCAAGTTCAAGGCTGAAATTTTAGGATTATATAGAACTTAATAAGCATATTAAAATGCAAATTGTCTGCCAAGTCATATCTTGATAGAAAACACCTGCAGGCCGGAGTTTAGTATTTGATCGATTGGTTTATCATTGTATTTTCCTGCACCCAAATGTAAGAAAACATTGAAGTTTGGGTGCATGTAAACACAATGATAAACCTGCAGATCAACCACTAAATTGAGGTTCTGCAGATGGTTTCCACCAAGATACGACTTAGCAGACCAATGCATATAACTTTTATATAAAATAAAAAGTCATGTATGAGTATTCTCGCATGCATATACTCGCGCTCAGGGGGTTCCGTACAATAAATATATGAATTATTAACTGTATTATTTAAAAGAGTAATTAAACCAGGGTTGGCATGGTTTAAACCAAGTGGTTTTAAACATGGTTTAAACCACGGTTTAAACCAATTGGTTTTTTTGTCAAAAAAACCATTTGGTTTTTTTTAGAAAAAATCTAATCTAATATTTTCTCTTTTTTGTAATTTAATTTTTTTAAATTATAGATAAAAGTAATTTCTACTTTTAACACTTCATCTCAGCAGTCAATATGAGACATAATGAACCTAGGTCATGTTTCTATGCATGTAGAATGAAAATTAGCATGTGCTGATGAACATATCTGGTATCCTAAAGATTTTTCTTAAAACATGTGAAATTAGAAAAGATAAAATAGGTAAATAGTATTCAATACTTAGCATAAAATATTTTCATTTAAAAAATGCAGATTATTTACAGCAGTTAATAACAAAATACAAATCTTCTAGATTTTGGTTAAATTGTAAAAGAAAATTTTCTGGATTGGGATAGATTATCCTTAAAGAATTTAAAAAGAGTGACTCAAGATATCAAATTGAATAACACAGCTTGCAAAAATTGAGTGCTAGTTATAGCATTTCAATAATGCCAATCAATCTTTTCTGTTAGTTGCTGAATCTAATGGTCAAAAATGTTAACTTTGGACACTTGGAGTTATCACTCAGAAAACAAAATAACCAGAAGTATTTGGATATTAACAAAAAAAATAATAACAACAACCACAGAATAATATATTATATTCATGAAACTGCATCAAATGTTTATTAATTGATTATTATATTATTAATCAAAGGATTCTTCATATGATTTTCAAGGTATCAGTGTTTCACTGTGTAGAGCAGTTTACTTTGAACATAAGACATAGCTGTTACTAATAATGTTTAAATTAGGAATGATTTCAATTTTCTATATAATTGACTGTAATGATTTCATTTAAATATTTTCAAAAGTTATATTACTTACATAATATCCAAAAATGTTTATTTTATCAGCAGATATGCATCGGTATGCAATAGGAAATTATATTTAAAAAAACCCGGTTTAAACCAAAAAAACCTGGTTTAAACCAAATAAACCAGTTTTTTTGGTTTTTTACAAAAATACCCGGTTTTTTTCCAACCCTGAATTAAACTTTGTAAAAACCTATACAACGTAGAGTTGGGTATAGCTGTATATATTGAAAAAGTATGAATGAGTATACCACAAAAGTTCAAAGAGATATGAAGCCCAAATAAAATTAAATATTGCTATTTTGTATAACTCTTTGTTTTAATCTTATCTTAATCTACATATGATGAACTTAATTCGGTACTGACAATAAAAGTAATGCATATTTAAATTTCATTTGGAATTTCATAAAACTAAATTCAACATAATAATATTTTTCTTTTTAAAGTGTAGCTGAAACAAAATCCTTGTTCAAAGTTTAAACTTGGCGTTGTACTAAGCGCGCTTCGAACGGAGGTCGCAAAGATGCAACTCGACTTTGTCCGGCCGCGTTTTTCCAGATAGGTTTTTAATTAACTTTTAAAGACACGGGAGGTGTATTGAGAGATCCACTCAACGCAAACTAGTCGCGAATCCCATAGTATTTATGTGATTAATTCTAATTAAATTGGTCTGTTTTTAACAATTTGACCTTTACTGCTTTTATGCTGCTACTGGGTATTGCATTACACAAATATATCATTAAAAGTTGTTATCTAGTATTTAAAAACCGATGGCATATAGAGTACGCCACCTATGCCATTATGTATGTCCAAACTACCCGTGTCTTTATGTGTTAAGGCTCCTGCCCCTGCCGGCGAAGGCACTCATGTTAATCGTATGGGGAAGGATTTTTCTAATATCTCTTTTGCATTTCGACATTTTTAAATATTTTTTTAGGCATTGGATAGCCGAGATCCATCTATACATCGCACCTTTCTTTATTTTTTCCATTTTGGTTGCAGATATTTTTTTAAATGACACTTTTATTTTAAGAACCGGTTTTGAAAGTGAAAGTAACTTTATAAAAAATATCTGCAACCAAATTCGAAAAAGTAAAAAAGGTGCGATTTAGAGACAGACTTCGGCTGTCCAATTCAAAAAAAAAAAAAAAAAAAATGTCGAAATGCAAATGAGATATTAGAAAAATCCCTTTCCATAGGATTAGCATTAGCTCGTGAGTGTCTTCGCCGGCAGGGACAGGAGTCTTAATATATCGGCGAATTACCGACGATTTTTTTTTTCGAAAATGATTATAAACAATGCTTTCATACTTTTGATACGTTAGGTACCTTTAGTGCTCCTCGATACCTTTGCTGAATGCCCGCATATAGAAATCTGTGTGTAACAGAAAAATGCGCTTTTATGAAAAACTATGCGACCTAGGATAATCGCTATAATTTCCCTGCAAGTATTAAATTAACCTCTACTACCTCTAATTTTTTTTTCATAATTTTAGTTTCAGTCAAACTTTCATTTAGCCTCAGTCAACTTTCACAAACTTTCAGTCAAATTTTAGGTTCAGTCAGTAAGTTCAGTCAGTGGAAATAGATGGGGGGGGGGGACATATTTTTGCGCTACATTTCCGACGATATCTCTGAAAATATGATACCTAAAATTAAAAGGAATATTTTTGAGTTCGGCGTTACGTAATCTTTTAACGGATATCCCGTACGATATACAAAGGAAATATATTTTTTTTTCAAATAACCTAATTAGCCCCTCTACGTTTTTTCCAGCACATATTTGTGAATGTTTAATAATCTGTAAATATGTGGGTTAACAGTCTTTATTACATCCCCAATTTGAACTTTCCACGTTCCATAGTTTACGAGTGAAATGGCTGTGACAGACGGACACAGGAGTGATCTTACTTTTCCGTTTTTAATTCCGTTTTTACTTTTTAAGTACGGAAGCCTAAAAATCATGATTATTGCAACTGAGAAATAAAAAAACATAAGAAGATGAATTATTGACGATAAATAAAACAAGAAAGGAAAACCATGTGCCTAGTATGGATTATGAACCTTTTCCTACATTTTTAGTTTAGTTAGAAAAACATAACACGTTTGAAAATACACATTTATTAATTCCTAACAATAGACGGAAACGTACTTCAATTGTTTTGTGAAGCCCTGTACGTTCCTTATAAATTTTTATACACGCCACATACTGAGCTGAAATTTAATTCAAAAATAAATACGCTGAAAATTATTGAAATCACACTTCTAAGGCTAATGTCAGACGGACGTCTTTTTGCACTCTTTTTTCCTTCCGTATTATCCTTACACAATGCCGCTAGCATTGTGTAGGGATAATAAGTAAGGAAAAAAGCGTGCAAAAAGACGTCCGTCTGACATTAGCCTCAGAATTGCTATCCATGGACGGCCATGTACCTAGTTTTTTGCCATAGCCCTATATACTTATATGCTACAATGTCATTTAGCAGACAAGACATTTAGCAGACAGCAATTAGGCGACAGGATATTTAGCCGACATGACAGTTAGTCGACAGCGACAGTTAGCCGACTAGACAGTTAGCCAACAGAGGACAATTATTCGACATGGACATTCATCCGACAGGACATTTAGCCAAAGAGCAAATACCAGATAAGGGAATTATCCGACATGAAATTTAGCTGACACCTACATTTTGCCAAAAGAATTTAGAAGACTCGGTCTTACATCAACAATGTAAACCTCAGTAACTCGTCACCATCATAAATCAGCTTTTATATTGTTTCAGCGTTTTTGTTTATGATATACACTTAAACATCGAAATTTCGTCACCCTCATAAAGTAATTTTTTTCTTCAATCACTGTTATTCTATAAAGCTTTTCAATTAAACATCAATAACTAACATTCGTAATATTCTTTTGTTCATTCGAACAAAATTATATACAAAAATAACTTTTTCTACAAAAAATATTGTTTGAAATGCGGTTTTTAGATGGATCCCTCCGATAAATATTGTTTACTTATGTTTAAGTCTTAGACTCTCGATAGCTCATTATACTCATTAATTAAGGAATTTATAAAATAAAACGGAAATAATTCATTTTAATTATTCATTATACCTCAATAACTCGTCATTCTCTTAAACTGCCATTATATTTTACAAATACAGTTATATTTATAACATACACAAAAAATTCGATAACTCGGGGAGGAGCCAATAATTTTTTTAATGACGTTTTCTACAATAAGTATCGTTTAAAATGCGTTTTTTTGACGGATCCCTTCTATAAATATTATTTAATAAACATAAGAATTTAAAAGAAAGGGGTGCGTGAATTCCGGGAACAAAAGACAGGACCCACGGTGTGGCAATTTTAAAACTTGTTTCGTATCTGTCACGTGATATATCATCGCAAAATGCTTGGACCACTCTTTCATATTGTGACCCTTTCTTCTCACCTCCCCCTATTCGCCACCCCTCCAAGAGGGCATTTTTCATTTTTTTCGAGATCGTAGAATTTTCATCATTTTAGATCCGATTTTTTTACGAAGACCTACAAAAATACTTTTATAATACTATATACAAATTTCAAAGAGGTGGGGCACTTTTATATCTTTTGCCGCCACACCTCATGTGATATATAGTTGGAAAGGCAGTGTGACACCCAAATTTCATAATATATACCTTCCGCGCCGCTCCCTCCCAGTTTGCTCCCCTGAGCCACTTTTCTAACTTTTACCGACACCCCTTACGTGATATATCTTTGGAAAGTCCTGTGACCTCTTATACATATTATGCATCTTCCGTGCGTCTTCTGCACTTTTCCCCGGGCGGCACTTTCTAAATTTTGTTGGCATCCCTCTTATGATATATCATTTGTCTAATACTGGTTCCCCTCTTTGATATCAGATGTATACTCCCAGATCATAGATCACTAGTTCTTTTTAACACAAAACTAAGTTTATTTATAAAAATGCAGAAGGACAGTACAGATATTCGGCGAGGACAAGACGATAATACTCACATGAAGTATATGAATTATATCCAGTGGAACACACTACAATATTCCACAATTATACACTTTGTGCTATTACACCATTTGGCTTCACCTACAATACAAACTTTTTACATACCAGTGCCCGTAGCACCTGTGTAATTTTATATCTAACTTTTGGTTTTTCAAAAACTCCGCCGGTACACATGCACGACTTAAAAACCTCCACCCTTCACTCTCTAAAAAGGAAATCTCCTTCCCTTCACTCCTACGCTCGCACGTCACGTGAGTCACATAACCAAAGGGGCGCCAGCACTGGCTAAAGAAATGCTATCCAGACATCATAGTTTGGAAGACCTGTGACCACTTATTCATGTTATGCGCCTCCCACACCCCAGACACAATTTCCCACCCAATGGGAAGCACTTTTCTAAATTTAGCCAACACGCCTCATGAGACTTATCGTTGCAAAGCCCTGTGACCATTTATATTATGCATATCTCGTGCCCCTCCTCCACTTTGCCCCCGGTGGATACTTTTCTAAATTTTTCCGACAGCCCTCGTATGACATATCATTGGAAAGTCCTGTGATCACTTATTCATGTTATGCACCTCCCGCAGCCCTCCTCCCTTTGCCCTCACAGTGGGAGGCAGTTTTCTAGAATATACCGACACCCGTCATGGGCCATATCGTTTAGAAAGCCCTGTAACCACTATTTCATATTATGCAGTTTCCGCGTCTCTCCCACCTCTTTGGCTCCCGGGCGGGACAATTTTCAAAATTTTGCCGTTACTCCTCATATGTATAGCGGGCGCGCGCGCTGCAAAGTAAGTAACAGTGATAGTAATTATAACGTAACCGTAACCTAACTGTTCCATAAACGTAACCTAAATGTATCCAAGTCGTAACCTAACTGTTACTTAATAACCTAACAGTAACCTAACCGTAACATATTTGTAATCAAATTATCACCTAACCGTAACCTAACTGTAAGGTAACTGTAACCTATTTGTAGCCTAATTGTAACGTAACCGTAACCTAACTGCAACCTAACCGTAACCTAAGGTAGGCCGCGCACTGACGCAACACGAACAACATGAAATACGATTTAGGAGAAAAAAAATATTGAAACAAAGAAGAAAGCTGTTTCAAACATGTTTTAAAGCTGTTTTTCTCCGAAGTCAACCAAAATGTTCCATGGGTCGCCTCAGTGTGCTACCGGCCTAATTGTAACCTAAACGTTTCCTAATTGTGACATAACCGAAATCTAAATGTCACGTAACCTTGACCTAACTCTAAACTTACTGTAAACTAACGTTAACCAAATTATAACCAAACCTAACTGTAACTTAACTGTAGCATAGCCGTAACGTTACCATGACCTATCTGTAACCTAACCGTAATCTAAATATCCCCTAACCGTAACCTAACTGTAACATAATCATAACGTAACTGTAGCCTATCCTTAACTTAACCGTGATTTAACTCTAACTTAACTCTAACCTAACCTTAACCTAATTATAACCTAAGAGTAACCTAACTGTAGCGTAACTGTAACCTACTCGGAACATAATCGTAACCTAAGCATAACCTAACAGTAACTTAACTGTAACTTAACGTAACCTATCTGTAATCTAAATGTAACTTAAGTGTAACGTAACCGTAACCTAAGTGTAGCCTAATTATAAAGTAACCGTGACGTAACTGAAACCTAAAAGTAAACTAATTGTAGCCTAAATGTAACCTAACTGGGACGTAGCCGTAATTTAACTGTAACTAACGTTTACCTAATTATAAGCTAATCGTATGCTAACTGTAATGTAACTGTAGCATAACTTTACCGTGACCAAGCTGTAAGCTAAGCGTAATCTAATTATCACCTAAACGTAACCTAATTATAACCTATCGGGTACCTAACCATAATCCAAGAGTAACTAATCGCAACTGTATCCTAACTGTAACCAAACTGCAAATTAACTGCAACATAACTGGAGGTGCATAATATGAAAAAGTGATCAAAGGGCTGACCAGTCTAATGATATATCACTTGAGGGATGTCGGAAACGTCAGAAAAATACATCCAGTGATACAATTTGAGGGAGAGGGAACGGGAGGTACATAATATGAAAGGGTGATCAAAGGGCTCCAATGCGATATATCTCATGAGGGGTGTCGAAAAATGTTAGAAAAGTGCGGCTAAATATCCTATCAGCTAAATGTCCCGTCGGCTAATCGTCTTGTCTTTTAAATGTCCTGTCGGCTAATCGTCTTTTTGGCTAAATGTCCTCCCGGCTAATTGCCACGTTCGGCCAGTTGCCTGTCGGCCAATTGTCTGTATTGCTAAAATTATTACTATATGTCCGTTTCGGTCAATTGTCCTGTATGCTGTATGTAAATTTCAGCTAATTGTGTTGTCGGCTATATGTACGTATCGGCTTAATGCACGTGTCAGCTAACTGCTATCTGCTAAATGTCTTCACGGCTATTTGGTTGCCGGCTGAATGTCTGCGGCCGGCTACGGGTTAAACATCTCTTAGTATACTAAATGTAGTTGAGCTTGAAAATGCATAACTCAAATTAAAAAAACACTTTTAAATAATTCATGATTATTCTCGGTAATACTCACGAAATCTTTTTTGTATCGTCTATGCAATTCATATACACCACCTATGTGCCAGTGCAAGAAAATTGGTTTAACTTAACTTATACCATAACTTATCATAAATAAAACATATCATAATTTAAAACTCACTTTCAGCAATCATCCCTAATGTTTCCCTGTAAATGAACGATAAATGCGATGTACACCATATTCTTATCCAAACATCTTGCAGTAAAACCATCAGAAATTTCATTATGTTTGAAGTAGTGTAGCATAATTCAAATACGTTGCGAACAGCTTTTCTACGAAGAACTTTAAAACACCGAACTCTTTTGTATGACTCTTTTGTGTAGTAACCTTCTTCCAGTGCACCTTAATTATGTAAATGAATTTCATTATGTACAAATTTGTTTAACGCTATTAAAACACACCACCAAATGGTTTTTCCACATAGACCATATGTAACAAAATACTTTTGAGTGACCCTGCAATGGGTTCCTGTTAGTCCTTAAAGATGTTTAAATTTTTCAAAAGTAATTTTTGGTTCATAAAAGTACATTGTTTTATGCAAAATCTGTAAAAATGGCCTTAAAAGTTCTTAATTTTGCTCTTGTATTGTTTTGTAATCAAGGGTAAAACTCTTCCCAATTTCTTTGAAATTCTGATTTAAAAAAATAATAATATAAATCACCCTTTCCCCCCCCCCTTCTTCCGAAATTTTGCTTCCCCTTTTGCCCACCTAAAGTATCAAGGTTTAAAATCTTTAAAACTCCTTAATTTTTTCTTTAATTTTCTGTTTTATTTGTTACTTCAAAGTAACAATAAAAAATCAGTCATATATTTCATTATCAATTTATTTCACCGCATTCATTTCATTAAAAGTTCTTGTAAATTGCCCCTTCTGAAAATGTCATTTCTCCCTTTTGTTTCTTCTCCCACAGTACCCATATTTTAAAATAGAAACCCTTTAAAACTCTTTCATTTTTTAAAAATCTTTTCTGCTCAATATGCCACTTTATTTTAACAATAAGCAAACGATAATAAAAATTTCTCTCCGCCCCCCCCCCCAACTGAAATTGGTATTTCCCCCTCGCCTCTCCCTCTTGCCAAGCATCTGAAATTTAAAGTTCTTAAAACTTTTTCGTTTATTATTTTTTTAACCTATTTGTAAATATTTTCTGAGGTAAATAAATAATAAGTCATCCAATAAACTTCCGCACCCACCAAAAAAGAATAATTCTGCTTATTCCTCTTTTTTCTTACAGGTCACAAAATTTAAACCTTAAAAATCATTGATTTTTCTAAAACATTTTGTACTCTATCTGTTAATTTATTGATATCATAAATAATCAGTCATATAACTATACTCCTCCCCAATCAAAATTGACGTTTGCTCTGTCGCTCTCCTTACCAAGCACACAAAATTTAGTCTTTTTTTGTCCGATTTGTTATTCTTTAGTAAGGTAAATAAATAAGTCATCTAATAAAATGCCCCCTCCCTTGTTTCCTTTTTTCGCTTATCTAAGTTTAAAATCTTTGAAAATCTTATTTTAATACCTTTTCAGCTTTATCTGTTTCATATTGAACAATAAATAATCGATTATATAATTTCTTCCACCCCCATATAAAATCGACATTTTCTTTCCTCCACCATTATTTCCATGCACACAAAATTTAAAGTCTCTAAAACTCTTAATTTCAATGTTTTTGTCCTGTTTGTAAATCTTTATTAAGTTACATAATCAGTCATCTATTAAACTCCCCCCCCCCCCCAAAAAAAAAAAAAAAAAAAAAATCTGTTTCTTCCCTTGTCTTACCCTCAACTCATGAAGTTAAAAAAATCTAATTTAAAGTCTTTAAAACTTTTTAATTTATACTTTTTTGGTCCTAATTATAAATCTTTGCTATCTATAGTAGTAACTAAATCTTTTCAACTATGTACGAAAGTGTTAACAATAAAGCGATAGGTAGACATTTAATTGTGCATAAAAAACATTTTAACTGTATTTTTCAAAGCAAAATGTCTTTGGAGAGATATTTCTAAGGAAAATATTATGGTTTCTCGTCAACTTGCAAGTAAATTCTCAAAACCTTCCGAAATCATTTCATTCCGACTAGCTCAGAAAGAACCACCAAACTTAGATACCAAAGGTGCCTGAGTTATCGACTGAACCGAGTATATCCATAAACAAAAAAGTCCTTCCGGCCAGTGCCGGGAGGAAGAGGTAGCTTTCATATTCCTTATTTTAAAAAAGCCAACTTATACCATTCAAACACACGAAGCTCAATTTAGTGGAAACAGAATATAGGAGATTCAATACTAATTTTTATCAATATAATGAATGAGAATTTCGCAAAATTAGTCAGCTTTATCCAAGCTGCTTTTCTTTAAAGTAACATATATTTGGCTGCCAAATTCGGCAATTACTTAAAGTGCCTGTCATTTTAAGACAACATGGTGGATGAGGCTAAGCAGTGAACTTGGTCGAGACCTTAGTAATTGCTGTGTACATGCTCACTCACATCGGAATCGGTTAATATATAGGAGTGCTGTCGCATGCAAAAAATCAGATTTTTCAAAATGTCACCCACAATAGAAATTGAAACTGCTATATCTGAGCCATTTTTTAAGGTAAAGACAAACAAAAAATGCTCCTGAATCCTTATATCAAGGTCAAATACTTAAGAAAGAAACCTTTTTCAATTTCTAATTTTTTTGCACCTCACTTTAAATATATATATATTTTTTAATTTAATGGTCGCCATTTTGAAACAAGATGGCTGATGAATCTGGCCAGCGAACTTGGTCGAGGTGTTGATGTATACTATCCACATGCCTTCTTACATCGAAATAGGCGAATACGTGTTTTATCGCGTGACAAATACAAGATCGTTTCAAAATGTTAGCCATGCTAGAAATTCAAAGTGCTATAAATCAACCATTTTTTAAGATATAAACAAAAGAACAAATTTTCAGAAACAAAAACTGCTCCGGAATCTTTGTATCAAGGCCAAACACATAAAAAAATCTTTTTCATTTTCCAATTGTTTAATACCTCATTTTGAATTTTAAATTTAATTTTTTTTAAATGGCAACCCTTTTGAAACAAGATGGCGAATGAAGCTGGCCAACGAACTCGGTCGAGACATTGGTATGTACTATGTACAGACCAAGTTACATCCAAATAGGTTCATAATTACGCCTATTATCGCATGACAAAAATCAGGTCGTTTTAAAATGTCAGCCACAAGAGAAATTCAAAATGCTATTACTCAGCCAGTTTTTTTAGATATAGACGAAAGAAAAACTGTTCCGGAATCTTTGTATTAAGGTCAAACATATACAAAAAAAATCTTTTTCACTTTCCAATTTTTTGGTATCTCATTTAATTTTTTTTTATTTTTTAATTTTTTTAAATGGCCGCTATTTTGAAACAAGATGGCGGATGAAGCCGGCCAACGAACTCGGCCGAGATATTTGTATGTACTATGTACACACCAAGGTACATCCAAGTCGGTTCATAAATACGCCTGTTATTACGTGAGAAAATCAGGACGTTTCAAAATGTCAGCCACGCTAGAAATTCAAAATGCTATAACTCAGCCATTTCTTAAGATATAGACGAAACAAAAACTGCTCCCGAATCTTTTTATCAAGGTCAAACACATAAGAAGAAAATATTTTTTCAATTTTTAATTTTTTGGTACAACATTTCAAATTTAAATTTTTCTTAAACATTTAAATGGCCACCATTTTTAAACAAGATGGCGGATGAAGCTGACCAGCGAACCCGGTCGAGACATTGGTATGTACTATGTATAAAAGAAGTTACATTCAAATCGGTTCATAAATACGCCTTTTATTGCGTGACAAAATTCAGGACGTTTCAAAATGTCAGCCACGCTAGAAATTCAAAATGCTATAACTCAGCCATTTTTTAAGATATAGACGAAACAAAAACTGCTCCGAAATCTTTGTATAAAGGTCAAATACATAAGAAAAAATATTTTTCCATTTTCAATTTTTTGGTACCACATTTCAAATTTTAAATTTGTAAAAAAATTTTAAATGGCCGCCATTTTGAAACAATGTGGCGGATGAAGCTGGCCAACGAACTCGGTCGAGAGATTGGTATGTACTATGTACACACTGAATTACATCCAAATCGGTTCATAAATACGCCTTTTATCGCGTGACAAAATTCAGGAAGTTTCAAAATGTCAGCCACGCTAGAAATTCAAAATGCTATAACTCAGCCATTTTTTAAGATATAGACGAAACAAAAACTGCTCCGGAATCTTTGTATAAAGGTCAAATACATAAGAAAAAAATATTTTTCCATTTTTAATTTTTTGGTACCACATTTCAAGTTTTAAAATTTTTTAAAAGTTTTAAATGGCCGCCATTTTGAAACAAAACGGCGGATGAAGCTGGCCAATGAACTCGGCCGAGAGATTGGTATGTACTATGTGCACACTGAATTACATCCAAATCTGTTCATAAATACGCCTTTTATCGCATGACAAAATTCAGGACGTTTCAAAATGTCAGCCACGCTTGAAATTCAAAATGCTATAACTCAGCCATTTTTTAAGATATAGACGAAACAAAAACTGCTCCGGAATCTTTGTATAAAGGTCAAATACATAACAAAAAATTTGTTTCCATTTTTAATTTTTTGGTACCACATTTCAAGTTTTAAAATTTTTTAAAAATTTTAAATGGGCGCCATTTTGAAACAAAACGGCGGATGAAGCTGGCCAACGAACTCGGTCGAGACATTGGTATGTACTATGTACACACCGAATTACATCGAAATCGGTTCATAATTACGGGAGTTACAGTGTGACATAGGTCAGATATATATATATATATATATATATATATATATGGATATATATATATATATATATATATATATATATATATATCAATTTTGAACGGAGGGTGGTTTCGGGGTCTGGGGGTCATGATCGATGAAAATATACCAAAATTTTTTGAAATCGCTTTCCTCCGAACGGGTGCAATAGGTAGCTTTTTTGTAAAGAAAGCTACCTAAAAGAAAAATCATGCGTCAGCGTCGACACTTTCCAACACTTCCAGAACATTGTAACAAAACCTCGCCGTTTAATAAAGTAAAGAAGATATCGAACTAAACAGTTATAAAACGTATGATACATTTCAAAACCAGATTTCAACAATTGCGTCCATAACCCGGAAGGTACTCCAATTCTTTTGTTCAGCTCTGTATATATTTTTGTTCTGCATATATTTGTACAGATTCTACATACTATGTTGAAATTTAGTTTTGTAAGAAAATACATAAAAAGTTGAAAATTCACCTTCGGCAATTTCTACCAATAGACGGAAACATGCTTGATTTCTTTTGTGCTGCCCTGTATATAGCATACAGATTTTTATACACGTCAAATACTAAGCTGAAATCTAATTCAAGCACAAACATGCCTAAAATTACTGAAATCACACTTCCAGGAATTATTTTCCATAGGCGTCCATGTATCCAGTTTTTTGAATATCCCTGTATAGGATTTTATTTGTATGATACAAACATCACTTAGCATACTAAATGTAGTTGAGCTTGTGCATTTGTAACTAAAAAACCAAACACCTTTAAGCAATTCATACTTATTCTCATTAATGGTTACGAATTCTTTTGTGTAGTCCTGTATAGGGTCTGTAAAATTTATGCACACCATGTAGTATGCAAAATTTAGTTAATCTTAAAAGCGCATTCTATAATTGAAAATGCACTTTCAGCATTAAATTTTAATAGCTAACACGTCGGATACAGTATTGTATCAAAATATTTTATGTGTACCTGTAAATGAACGCTAAATGAAATGCAGACCATATTTGAATGCAAGCATCTTGTAGTAAATCGAAATAATGTGTATCTATTTCGTCATGTTTGAAATAATGTAACGTAATCGAAATACGCTACAGTTTTTCCTCGTAGACCATATACAAGCAAGCTCTTTTGTCTGACCCCGTAAATAATTGTTAAATGCTCATGTTGTACAGAAAGTAGGCTTAAGACACCTCAGAAATTCATATCAATTTCATTGTCTTTGTGACAGAGTAATATCAATCAAATACGCCGCAAACGATATTTCTTCATGGGGTATAACATAACGGATTACTTTTGAGTCCCCTATACTCATACTTTAAGCGTTACACATAACATAGTCTATAGTAACCGTTTTAAAGTGTATCTCAATGTACATAAATTTAACTATGTTTAAGATTGTGTAACACTATTAAAATACACCCTAAAGGATCCCCCCCCCCCATAGGCCATAATTTAACGGAATACTTTTGAGTGCATTTGTAAATGAACCATGTATGATACATACTTCATTTTGAATACCGAACATACCATGATGATTTTGAATATCGTATATCAATTACATGGCAATCCGACTACATTTACGCTAGTTGGAGCACGGACAGACAGACGGACGGACAAACCCAATCCATAAACACTTTTCAACTTTCTTGGGAAGTGTTAAAAATGGAAAAATGTAATGAAAATAAAAGTATTTTAGTGTTATTTAGATTACGAACCGCTACAAAAAACATTCTTATTTGACCGCATCACTTAAAAAATATTTAGTGCTCAGAAATCCCCCCCCCCCCCCCCCACACACACACACCTGAATTTACTCCTGTGCAC
The DNA here is from genome assembly GCA_963932465.1 of Maratus speciosus. NCBI lineage: Eukaryota > Metazoa > Arthropoda > Arachnida > Araneae > Salticidae > Maratus > Maratus speciosus. The sequence goes on from OZ010791.1 coordinate 616,826,545, forward strand.
TTAAAATTTCAAATTCTTAAAACTCCTTTATGTTTTATCACATTCTTGTAAAAATAATCCATAATCTAAATTTTCTTCTGCCTGAAAATTTCACTAAAATTTTTGCCATCCTCCTTTCTGCTAACATCACACAAAGTTTTTAATATTTGGAAAACTTTATTTTTTCTGTCGCATATTTTAGTGCTAATAACAATAAATTGTGTACTATATCTATAAATGACTACGCTGGGATTTAGATTTATACCCCCTCTACAGATGTACAGTACAAAATATACAGTTTATTTGTTTAACTTTTCCTCTCCTAATTTTATGAACATCTTATTTTTAACCTTCAATGTTATTTAGCTTTTATAAATCTCATAAATTTTATGTTCTAAAAAGAATTCGCACAAAATATAGTTATTTTAGAATATTTGTACCTGATATATTTCCCCCCTCATTCAATATCTCCCCCTTGATTTTAAATGTAATTGCCTTATGTGAAATAAAATAGTTTTTATACTGCACTAATTTCAATTTTATGTTTGTAAAAGCTGTAAAATGAACCAAAAAAAAAAAAAAAAAAAAAAAAAGAAAGTCAAATCGTTTTAATTTTTGCACTTTTATCATAAACAGACTAAAATTCTTTTTACGTCTTTTACCGTTATCGAGTCTCCACAAAGCAGTGGGCTTTAATCTACGCTTGTAAAGCGAAGACAATTGAAAAAAAAATCCTTTACACCTGAAACCTACTGGAAATTATCACATGTAGCGCTCAGTCGAAGTGGGGTGGGGGTTGGAATCGTGCCAGATAATTGGCCATTTGCTGATTGGAAGAGATCGCTTGTCAATCATTTGAATCTGGACCATCCTTTCAATTCAGTTAAAATGCCAGCGGCCATCTTGTTTTTTTTTCAGCCGTGACTAGGGTGGCCTCTTAAAAAGAAAAGTAAAATCGATGAGTATTTATAAATGCATAGCTGCCATCTTTCTGGAGTTTCTTTCCAGATCAAATAAAGTTTTTAGAACTAGAAAATTTATTTAATAACATATGTCTTGTTTCTATAGGGTTCGTATTTTATTTCATTTATTAAATAAAATCTCTAGTTCAAAATATGCTTAATTTACTTGAAAAATAAGGAAGGCTGGCATTTACGTAAGTAAAATTCGCAACACAGTAAAGCCTGTGAAAATGAGCGTGTCTGTATCAGATTTCATTATCCCAGAGAAAATCTAGATATGCAATATAAAGGAAAGTTTGGACTGGGGGTCTAATCAACGTACAGCCCAAACTACTGAACCTAAAATCTTTAAAATTAGGGGGAAAATACTTCTTATAACATAGGCTCTCGCTAAGAAAGGAATATCTGAAATTCTACCCCTAAACTGGGTAAGGGGACCAAACTTTTAAAAATTTCCTTAAAAATCAAATATTATAGTTATGTGTCAAATGGTAACATATTTTAACGTATTTTTGTATGCTGAATCGAATGGTACCAAGTACATTCTTCTTCTTCTAAGCCCAATAGTTCGTGAGATACTTCATATTTTGCTAATTTAGCAATGTCTTTGATGCCAAAGCCTCAAATTTTCTAAAATTACAAGTGATATTTTCTAAAAATACGTTCGTTAATCGTTACTATAACAAAGGAAGAAATTCAAATTCTTTTTGTTAATCAATTGTTTTTGTTAAATAATTAAAACAGCTATATTAATTAGAAAAGAAATTACAAACGCATCGAAAAATAGAATAATAATAATAATAATAAACCCTCACTGTTGCTGACTTTTTTTAAAATACAAAGAAAAAAAGGTTTATTCAGAAATTAGTACCACTATAAAATGAAAATATTTAATTTAAATATTAAATCAATGTTTATGCGGATTAAAAAATGTTTGCATTTTCAAAGATTCGAATTAAGACAATATTTGGCGGCTTATCACTTGCTCCTGCGTAAAAAGAAAAAATGGGTAATTTTATGTTAGCCCTGCGCAAATCTCGTCAATAGCGTTTATTAAATCGCCATAAGCACTATTTACATTTGTGTGTGTGTTTATAGGGGACTCTGGAACTACCCAGCAGATTAAAAGTATAATGGTGGCAAAATTCTGGTGATCATTTGTTCTTAAACATAGATTATATTTCATGTCGGTACGACTCCCAAAGGGGCTTTTCGTTCTAAAATTGCGATATTGTTGTGGTTTGAAATTTGGTGCGTTGGTTACATTTATGATCTAAACACTTTTCTATGAACGGATTTTAAAAAGTTCGAAATTTAAAAGGATGAAATGCGCGGAAAAGGTTCTAAAAACGTTCTAAATTGCGATTTCCGTGAAATTGCTAAGGATAAAAATTTGTAATTTAACGTGACTGTAATTTAACGTGTATGTTACTTTTAAGACGCAAATGCACGGATAAAGCAATTTTTTTTAAAAATTCGAAATTAAAAAGGGTGCAGTGCACGAAAAACGTTCTATAAACCTTTTAAATTCAGATTTCTATTGAATTGTTAAGGATAGAAACTTGATATTTAATCTATCTGTAATTTTTAAGACGTACAGAACAGTTTTCTTTTTAAATTCGAAATTTAAAACAGTGCATAATAAAAGAAAATAAAAATTCTAAACTTACGATTTTTCTGCTACTGAAGGGACTAGAAACTTGAAATTTTGCTTGGCAGTTACTTTTAGGAGTCAAATGTTCACTAAGATGAGTTTCTAAAAAAATCGAAATTTAAAAGGGTGAAATGACCGGAAAGCGTTCTAAATTGTGATTTCTATAGAATTGTTAGAGAGAGAAACTAAGTTTGACACAGCTGTTACTTATAAAATACAAATGCTCTCTAAGAATGGTATATAAAAATATTCGAAATTTCTGTGAAATGGGTAAAAAGTATTCTAAAAATATTCTAAATTACGATTTCTGTGGAGTTGTTAGGGATAGAAACTTGAAATTTGACATGGCTGCTATTTCTAAGACGCAAATGCATACACAGAACCGTTTTTTTTTTTTAATTCAAAATTTAAAAGCCTGCAGGCAGGAAAAGCTTTCTAAGCTTACGATTTTTGTGATACTGAAGGAACTAGAAACTTGAAATTTGACATGGCGGTCAGTTTTAAGATACAAATGCCAGCTAAGAATCGTTTCTAAAAAAATCGAAATTTAAAAGGTGAAATGAGCAGAAAAGTTCTAAAACATTTAAGTTACTATTTCCGTTAAATTAATAGAGATAGAAACTTGAAATTTGACATGGCTGTAATTTTTAAGCGTAAATACTTGCACAGAACATTTTTTAAGAAAATTAAAAATTTAAAGGGTGAAATGCACAATTAGATGCCCTAAAAACGTTCTAAATTACGATTTCTATGGAATTGTTAAAGATAAAAACTGGAAATTCGATATGGCTGTTATTTTTAAGACGCAAGTGCACGTACAGAACATGTATATATTAAAAAAAAAATCGAAATTTAAATGAGTGCAGGGGGAAAAACATTCGAAATATAAGATTTTTGTGATACTGCGACGACAAGAAACTTGAAATTCGGCACGGCGATTACTTTTAAGATTTAAGATACAAATGTTTGCGCAGGACAGTTCTGAAAAAATCGAAATTTAAAAGAGTTAAAGGCGCGAAAAGCGCTTTAAATTACAATTTTTATGGAATTAATTAACAAATGTTACGTAAAATTCTATAGTAATCGTAATGTAGAACGTTTCTGGAAAGTTTTCCACTTATTTTACTCTTTTGAATTTCGAATTAAAAAAAATCATTAGAGAGCATTATATCCTAAAAGTAACAGCCATGCCAAATTTCAAGTTTCTAGTCCCTTCGGTATCAGAAAAATCGCACGTTTAGAACTTTTTTTTTTCCTTTTTTTTACTGCACCCTTTTAAATTTCGATAAAAAAAAAAAAAGCTCCTGTGCGTGCGCGCGCGAAACAACTTCATATTTGACTTGGTTGCTGCTTTTAAGACGCAAACGCACGCACAGAACCCTTTTTTTTTCTTCGAAGTTTAAAAGGGTGCAAGGAAAAGAAAAAAAGTTCTAAACTTACGGTTTTACTGATATTGAAGCGACCAGAAACTTGAAATTTGGCATGGCGGTTACTTTTAGGACATAATGCTCGCTAATGATTTAAAAAAAAAAAAATTTAAATTTAAAAAGGTCAAATGAGTGGAACTTTCCAGAAACGTTCTTAATTACGATTACTATAGAATTTCACGTAAAATTTGTCAATTAATTTGTACATCCATTTCAAATTTAGCTGACATATTTGCGATTCTGACTACAAAACCCTTTGACACCAAACTCAAAATTTGCATTTATGACACTCTTCTGCCATTTTCTGCAAAAGAAATTTCGCTTATACTGTTATTTTATATGACTTAAAATATCCTTTAATTGTTTTGAGCAGTGCATTTAAAATGGGTTCTTTTAATTGTTATTAGTGACCGTTATTCAGTATTAATTATTTAATGTTATTAATTTGTTATTTAGTGATTAAGGTTTTTGGTCCCTTCACCTACAAAGATTTTGAAATATGTTGCCCCATATGGCTGCTACTTCTATGACGCAAATGCATACACAGAACCGTTTTTTTTTCTTTCTTTCTTTTTTAAATTCGAAATTTAAAAGGCTGCAGGCAGGAAAAGCTTTCTAAGCTTACGATTTTTGTGATACTGAAGGAACTAGAAACTTGAAATTTGACATGGCGGTCAGTTTTAAGATACAAATGCCAACTAAGAATGGTTTCTGAAAAAATTGAAATTTAAAAGGTGAAATGAGCAGAAAAGTTCTAAAACATTTAAGTTACTATTTCCGTTAAATTAATAGAGATAGAAACTTGAAATTTGACATGGCTGTAATATTTAAGCGTAAATACTTGCACAGAACATTTTTTAAGAAAATTAAAAATTTTAAAGGGTGAAATGCAGGATTAGATGCCCTAAAACCGTTCTAAATTACGATTTCTATGGAATTGCTAAAGATAAAAACTGGAAATCCGATATGGCTGTTATTTTTAAGACGCAAGTGCACGTACAGAACATATATATATATAAAAAAAATCGAAATTTAAATGAGTGCAGGGGGAAAACATTCGAAATATAAGATTTTTGTGATACTGCGACGACAAGAAACTTGAAATTCGGCACGGCGATTACTTTTAAGATTTAAGATACAAATGTTTGCGCAGGACAGTTCTTCAAAAATCGAAATTTAAAAGAGTTAAAGGCGCGAAAAGCGTTTTAAATTACGATTTTTATGGAATTAATTAACAAATGTTACGTAAAATTCTATAGTAATCGTTATGTAGAACGTCTCTGGAAAGTTTTCCACTCATTTTACTCTTTTGAATTTCGAATTTAAAAAAAAATCATTAGAGAGCATTATATCCTAAAAGTAACCGCCATGCCAAATTTCAAGTTTCTAGTCCCTTCGGTATCAGAAAAATCGCAAGTTCAGAAAGATTTTTTTTTTTTTTTTTTTTTTTTTTTTTTTTTTTTTTTTGCACCCTTTTAAATTTCGATTAAAAAAAAAAAAAAAAAAAAAAGCTTCTGTGCGTGCGCGTGCGAAACAACTTGATATTTGACTTGGCTGCTGCTTTTAAGACGCAAACGCACGCACAGAACCTTTTTTTTTCCATCTAAATTTAAAAGGGTGCAAGGAAAAAAAAAGTTCTAAACTTACGGTTTTACTGATATTGAGGGGACCAGAAACTTTGAAATTTGGCATGGCTGATACTTTTAGGACATAATGCTCGCTAATGATTTAAAAAAAAAAAATTGAAATTTAAAAGGGTGAAATGAGTGGAACTTTCCAGAAACGTTCTTAATTACGATTACTATAGAATTTCACGTAAAATTTGTTAATTAAATTGTACATCCATTTCAAATTTAGCTGACATATTTGCAATTCTGACTACGAATCCCTTTGACACCAAACTCAAAATTTGCATTTATGACTCTCTTCTGCCATTTTCTGCAAAAGAAATTTCACTTATACTGCTATTTTATATGACTTAAAATATCCTTTAATTGTTTTGAGCAGTGCGTTTGAATTGGATTCTTTTAATTGTTATCAGTGACCGTTATTTAGTATTAATTATTTAATGTTATTAATTTGTTATTTAGTGATTAAGGTTTTTGGCCCCTTCACCTACAAAACTTTTGAGATATGTTGCCCCTCTGAAAAATCTAATTTTAAATTTACTATGATTTATATTATTTCTACAAATTATTTTTACATAGTTTCTAAGTCGTAGAAATTTGCTATGATTTATATTATTTCTACAAATTATTTTTACATAGTTTCTAAGTCGTAGGGACTTATGGCTACCACCATAAGATGTATGTGTATCGTATAAGACGCTTGTGACGCATAAGTCTACCTATATTCATGGACTGATTACTGCAGGGAAAACTTTTATCAGTATTTCCGAATAGTAATTTTCATCTTATTTATGACAGAAATTCTGCAGTAAGGCGACAATTGCTATTTAAAAATAAAAAACAGGTGAAATTTAGCTTTTGTGGTAATAAAACTGTACTACACTCTAACACTGCTGCAGTGAGATAATAGTGTTGCATGTTTTTACCCATGTGAATTATGAAGCCTTTCATTGTTTGTAACTACATGAGGTGCGCCTCTGATTATAAAGGTTGGATTGGTCTGCGTCTAAATCACTTTTTAGGAGACTCAGAAGTACATAGAATAAAACAAAATAAACTTTTAAAAAAAGAATTGAATATTTATAAGAAACTCTGTCCCAGGTACATCTGCAAAACATAATTCAGATGTTAAGAAAATGTGATTTTAGAATATTTTTTTTTAAATATTTGCTCTTTAACTGAAATCTTTGGCGCCTTTACTACTTCGGCGCCTGTGTGCGTCGCACACTTTGCACACTGGGTCGGCGCGCCCCTGATTCTTACTTTCAGGAAGAATTTAAATGTATCCAAGAACAGAAAGTTTTGCCAAAGAAAAGTACGTTACAATCCCTCCACCCGTTTATTGATGATAAGGGTCTGTTACGGGTGGGAGGACGCTTACAAAATTCACAATTATCCTCAACCACAAACATCCTTTAATCTTGCCCTCACAGCATAAAATGGCTGAGTTATTAATACAGCAACAACACATTGCCCATTTACATGCTTTGCCTTCACTGCTATCCCACATCATTAGACAATCTTATTGGATAGTTGGTGGAAAAAAGATCATTAACAAATGCATCAATAGATGTTTAAAATGCTACAGATATAAAAGGTCCATTGCAACCCCTCAACTAATGGGGAATTTGCCACAGCATCGAGTAACCCTGGAACGTCCATTTTTTTTCCAGCGGTGTCGATTACGCAGGCCCTATATCTATTAAATTTAGTAAGGGTCGGGGTGCAAAAACAACTAAGGGCTATATAGCTTTGTTTATTTGTTTGGCTACAAAAGCTGTGCATATTGAAGCTGTGAGTGATATGACAGCTGAGGCATTTATCGCCGCCCTTCGACGTTTTAGTGCAAGGCGAGGCACCCCACGGCATCTTTACAGCGACAATGGCACCAATTTTGTCGGTGCATCCAGAAAGTTGGACAAAATTTATGAATTGTGACGTTCATTTACAGATAATGAAATTATGTCACATTATCAAGTTGAAAACTCTCTAGAATGGCATTTCATCCCTCCTTCTGCCCCTCATTTTGGCGGGATTTGGGAGGCTGCGATAAAATCAACAAAGTATCACATCAAGCGAGTCATAGGAGAGACATTGTTCACTTTCGAAGAGCTAACCACGTTACTCACGCAAATAGAAGCCTTGCTCAACTCGTGGCCGCTTATACAGTTAAACGATAATGATACTGACTCAATAAATGTTCTCACTCCCTCACATTTTCTTACAGCGGATGTTTTGCATTCTATGCCCGATGAGTCAGCAACCACTACAACCAATCTAAAGAAACGATGGGAGCTGCTCCAAGACATGAAAGCCGGCTTCTCCAAACGTTGGACCAGAGAATACTTGGACTCGCTGGAACCCAGATCTAAGTGGAAGATCGCCACTCCTAACATCGAGGTGGGCCAGGTAGTGTTATTAACGGACGCAAATCAACCGCCTGGAACTTGGCCGTTGGGTCGTATTACGGAGATCCACCCAGGCAGTGATGGACTCAACAGAGTGGTGACTGTGCAACGCAGGTCTTCATTCTTCAAACGCCCGGTGCAGAAGTTAGCATTACTCCCTCAGTATCAGGACTAAAGCCCTGATAGGGGGGGGGGGGGGAGCATGTTCAGTGAACATACATTTTATCAATTTAGATTTATGAGAACCCATTTACTTCAACTAAAATCACTTTAGAGTGATTTATTGTTATAACTTTTATTTAAGAAAACCCTTATTGATATTATCTCTTTAGCAATTAGCAATTACCGTGAATCATCTGAAATGGTGTTATATCCAATTTTGTTTATCATATCAAGATACTTTCATCCCCTCAGTTGTTTAAAAATAATTATTGTGAGTTATGGTTGTTGATCAAGGAATCAAGGACACTTCCTGGTTTCAGTGATTGTACATTTGAAGAGACAGTTGAACTCGAGCATTCACACTGTACGCAACAGCTCATCTTTCTAGCTGTGATTTCGCAATTTTCGCAGCCGGGTAACAAAATCCCCGGTCCTTGTAAACTGCAAGCGCTCTTTCCTGTGCACATGCAAGAAATTATAACATGTCAATTCTCAATATAGTTTTATTTACATCTCGTGTTAATCTACTAATTCTATAAACACACACAGAAACAACCATAATGTTTCAATTTCAGTTCTTTCAATAAACATGAAATAATCCTAAATTACAACAATTATTTAGATTAACTGTATTTTCAACACAAACAGTTATCTCAGTAAATAAATTTTCTTTTCTAAATTATAGCTCCTGATTATTTATGGTTTTTCACTTGATATCAATGAGGAAGTAATTTATAAATGATTATGCTTGTGGATGAGGAGTTATGAGTTAAATGTTTATTATATAAGCACAATAAACACTCATTAATGAACTAACTCATTTTCACCATTAACCTGCATTTCAGAAATTTCTTTTGTACTTAGAAATTCCGAATTCAAAACGGAAATTCTTAAAATTTTTTGTTTATTTAATGACAGATGTTTCAAGATTACATATGAGAAAAACTGTTCTTTCTGAATTTCTGAATAATATAGAAATTTTTGAAATGGACGCTTATATGTGCTTATGATGCAAAGGGGTTAAAAAATACACCAGAAAAACAACCACATCAATAAAAATATGGTGCATATATTCCAAAATCATGATTAAGTTATCTAGTTTTAAAATATATTGTGTAATATCCCCCCCCCCCACGTTTATGAATTCGGTTAAAAATAATAGCTGTGTTTTTTTTTGTTTTTTTTTCGTTAAAATAATTTCACATTTAAATTAAGTTCTTTTAGACTTAGACTAGAAGAGTGAGACTTGAAAAAAAAAAAAAAAAAAGGAAAGTTCCCAATTATGAGATTGTGAAGATTCTATTATATACAGGTTTATATATAGGGTACTATTTACAGACTTTACTGTATTTAATAAGCTTTCTTTACTGACATTTTTCTCAGTTATCCCTTTTTTAATTACAACTGTAATTAAGAAAAAGTACCTGGAGTTATTATTTCCTCAAACTTCATTTCAGCTCTTTTCTATGTTCTTTTACATTTTCTTTAACCTTTCTGTCATAAAATGAAGCTAAAACGTTTCGTAAAATGCTTTCTTGATTGCTTCTTTTGTTAAGGAAAATTTTTTCATCAAAAGCTAAAAATAAGTAACGACAAGGCCATTATATTCGCTTTGAATATATGGTGCTAATTATTAAAAGAGATTTAAAAAAATTATAAATACAGATGATTAAAAAAGGTAAAATCTTTGTCAACTTATTTTTAAGTGAGCAGTCTTTGAAAAGAGTTAATTTTTATTGAAAAAAATTGTTCATTTGATAAAATATTTTTCTTTTTTTATTTGTGATATTTTTATAAGTTTCTTTCCGTTTTAACTTAATTTTGTAACGTATTTCTACAGCATTCTGTGTTTAAATAGGGACTGAAACAAACTAGTCGTTGAATAATTTAAAAAGTAATCAATTATTGTGTAAATAAACTTAAAAATCTTATTTTTCATTTCTTTTTTTTTCAAATACGCTTAAATCGACAATTTTCATTATTTATATTTCTAATTTGCCATCAATGTTCCCTGTCTTTTTCACGTTTCAATTTGAAACAATATTTGAAATTAAAAATATTTGCTAAGAAAAGTTTGTTATTTTTTATACTGTGATATAAGATGTAAAATGATATATAACACAAGAAGAAATGATATGAATAATATTAATTTTTTAATCATATTTTTTATGAATTTTATTTTTACAATGTTCTCAATAAAAATGATTTCTATCGAAGATGTATAAAACTTCATTTTTTACTGTTGTATTTTGTTGTTTTTTATAAAGCTGATCACTATAGCGTTGATCAGTATCAATGAAGATTTTATACAAATATAAAATTATAATACATACTATTACACAAGTATGCACGCATAGTTTTATACAAGTACGTGTTAAATTACAAAAACTGCATTACTGAAATATTTAATGTTTGAAAACAATATGAGATATTTCAATTGGCAATTATTACATAAAATATTTGTTCACTTCAAAGAAAGTTCTTTTTCACAGAATTTAATTTATGCAAGAATGTTCTCTAAATGTAGTAGTATTTTAAGCTTTGCAGTTTAAAACAGTAAAATGTTCAGTATTGGAGTTCTTATACATGAAGAATTTTGTATAGTGACAAATAACACAATTTGCCAATTTACTGATAATTTCCGTAAAAATTTATCGCTGTGAAAGTTTTCATAGAATATCCCCCCAGCAGAACCTTTCTTTCGGTTATATTCATGGTTTTGTTTTTCAAACATGAATCTGTTTCGGTTTTGTTTTTCAAACATCTTCGGCCTCTTCCACTTCCGAAAAGTCTCCTGACTGAAGGGGGCGTATACAATTATAATAAACAACGTTAAAAAGACTTTATAACTATAATAAATTACTGTTATTGTTTCTATGTTATTTTCTAATGTTATTGCTATTACATACTCTTTTACCCGACTGCCAAGAAGGGTTATGTGTTTCACGCGTAGCTGGGTATGTGAATTTCTTTATACCCTCGAAACATCCCAACGACGGGATGGATTTTAATGAATGAGGCCTCTATCGATTCGTCTTAACCGCCTGATGGTTATAGGCTAGGTTTTGTTTTTATAAATTCAAAATGGTGGTAGAGACGAAAAAAATTACGCACCCCATTGAGTGGCATATCATTGGATAGGTCTTTCAAAATGAAGACGATGTTTCATTGACTATTTTACAGTCAGAAGCTCCGTTTAAATATTACACAACCTGGAAGTTGTGTAGGTAGGATCTCTAGCTTTACTGCAACTCTAACCATCATAGACATCTGTAGGCCTCATCAAAACAGTGTTTATAGATAGGGATTAACAATTAAACACAACTTAAAAGTGATCAATACAAGTAAATAAAAAAATAGTTAAGTAATATAAAAATATAGTTTCACATTGATGAGAAATAATTAATTAGTTCGCTTTTTACGCAGACGGGTTTTTTGATTTTTTAAATTTAATTTTTACTTGTTCGTAAATTGTTATTGGATTTGCGCATGTGTTTGATATTAATGCAAATTTGTTTTGTTTTGTTTTAGTGATTTTCCAACGTTTGGTATTAAATCCTGTTATCTCACCCACGAGATTGTTTTGATTAAAATCTTGTATGAGGGTTATGTGGATCCATTCTGATCCCATGTATCCCGCTAATGATTTTGTTGTATGTCTACTGTTGTTTAGATTTATCTGAATTATTTTCATGATGTCTGTTTATAGGGTTCCATACTTAAAAAGTAAAAACCACTATGAGATCACTCTTGTGTCTGTCTGTCCGTCTGTCACAGCCATGTTACACGTAAACTATGGGACGCGGAAAGTTCAAATTGGGGGAAGTAATAAAGACTATTAACCCACATATTTACAGATTATTAAACATTCACAAATACATATGAGGGAAATGTGGAGGAGCTAATTAAGTTACTCGGGAAAAAAATATTTTCTTTGTATATCGTGTGGGGTATCATGTGAAAGATTTCGTAACTCTGAACTCAAAAATACATTTCTTTTAATTTTAGGTATTATATTTTCAGAGATATCGTCAAAAATGTAGTGCAAAAATATGTTCCCCCTATCTATTTCCGAATCTACTGAAGCTAAAATTATGAAAAAAATAGAGTTAGTAGATGTTAATTTAAACCTTGAAGGAAAATTATAACGATTACCCTACGTCACATAGTTTTTTAGATAACCTCATTTTTTAGTTAGACACAATTTTCGATTTACGGGCATTCAGCAAATGTGTTGAGGAACGTTGGAGGTACCAATCGTAGCAGAAGTATAAAAGCATTGTTGATAACGATTTTCGAAAAAAAAAACATCGTCGGTAATTAGCTGAGATATTAACCCTTAAAGACACGGACGGTTTGAACATGCATAATGACAGGGGCAGCGTACTTTATGCACCATGGGCTTTTCAAGCCCAGATAAGAAATTTAATGATATATTTGTGTAATATAATCCTCAGTAACAGCATAAAAGAAGTAAACGTCAAATTGTTAAAAACAGACTCATTTAATTAGAATGAATCACATAAATACTATGAGATCCGTGACTAGTTTATATTCAGTGGATCTCTCAATACGCCTCCCGTGTCTTTAAAAGTTAAGTAAAAATCTATCTGGAGAAATGCGGCATTGCAACCATGCGACCTCCTTTCGAAGTGCACTTAGTACAATTCCAAGTTTAATCTTTGAACAAGAGTCTTGTTTTAGCTATACTGTAAAAAGAAAAGATTATTACTAAGCTGAATTTAGTTTTATGAAATGTCAAATTAATTTTGAATATGCACTACTTATTGTCAGTTGGTTCATCATAAGCAGATTAGGATAATATTTGAAAAAGAGTTATACAGAATAGCAATATTTGATATTATTTAGGCTTCATATCTCTTTGAACTTTTATGGTACACAGGGGCGTCGCCATGGGGGGGTTAGGGGGGGAGCCTCCCCCCCCCCAATATATGTGAAGTTGGGAAATTTGAGCTTAGACTTGGGAAATTCTAGATTTTTGAGACATTTCCTTTTTTAGTAAAAAAATTACGAAATTTTTGTTTTGGTGATTATGTTTCTGAGTACTGTAACAGTAAACATGTTAAATTATCAAAAGAAATCAGCCACATTCAATCTATCATTGTGTTTTTCAGTTCTACAAAAATATTATACATCTACCAGACCAAAATTTTTCTACTCCTAACCATCAATAGCTGACTATCCAGTTCCTTCATTTCCTCCAAAACTTTGTTCCTTTCTCAAAAATTTCATCCTACGTCCCTTTCTCGTCCCAAAAGAGAATCCAGCTATTTTAATCCAAAGGGATTGCATCTTCTTTTGAAAATTGGATATCACTTGTAGCACAACAAAAAGGAATGTAGTTATCTACTTGAAAACACAGCTGGGCAAGAAGATTTGATGAGTTTTCACAAATTGCACTAATTTTTGAGCTAATTACATGATTTTTGGACAATCCTTTACTCATTTTCATGATTTTTTCCGCAAAAATTAGTTAACCCTTCGCTGTCAAGAAAAAAGCGTTATATGAGCAAATATGAATATAAGAAGTCGCTAGTTTAGATAAATTTGTTACATTTATTTGTGAGCGGAAATATATATCCGTCCTGTTCAGTTATATTTAAAGGTGTTTATGAAATTTTAAACTAAAAATCCAGTGTTGTTTCTTTAAAACTGTACTAAAAAATGACTATAAATCTCAGCACGAAAGAACCCTTCATAATAAGGAAAAGATTTCTCGTGCAAGGTTTTGGAGCATCTAAAAATCCATTCGAGGATGAATAAGGTAAAAAGTGGACCATTTGAATTTGGAACAGAAATATGACCATGAAAGCACTCCATAAACTGAAGAAAAAATCTACATGCATTGTAACACTGACACTTTGCACTTGAATAAAATTTTGAATCAATGAAGATTTCCCTATAGACAAGTTCACAAACAGTTATGAATATTAGAATGTAACTGAAGAAGCTGACTTCTGAAAGCACCGTAGAAAAATGGTTTCACCAAAGGGGATAAATAAAAATAATAGTACCGCAATGAACATTGATACACACAAGTTTTACAGGAAAGAATTATAAGAAATACAAAAAAACTTAGTAATGGGCTTAAATGACAATGTTCCCTATATCAGGAGGATATTGCACCAATACATTTCATATTTAAATTACAATTGTGCAAGGCAAATTTGAGTATCACTAACTTAGAAAAGTTAATAATGTTAATAAGAAAAACTTGGACTTACGCTGTCAAAATTTAATAATTAAAAACTCTTATGATACTCATCAGCGTACATATAAATAAAAACTATATTAAAAACACATTAAAAATTAATCCCAACGTTTCATGCTAGTTTGATGTTGTGAAAGTGACTGTGCTGTTTGTAACTTTGCTTCGTGGAGGTCAAGAACCCTCTCCCCTGATGATGGCTCATTAGAAAGAGCATAAAACGTTGGGATTAATTTTCAATGTGTTTTGAATATAGTTTTTATTTATATGTCCGCTGATGAGTATCGTAAGAGTTTTTAATTATGTTAATAATGTTTCCACCTGGATATGAAAAACCGGATGTACATGACTTGCAGAGTCAAATAGAAATAAACCAAATCCCAACTCACTTAAAAAACCTTTTTCTCATGCCTTGAAATTCAAAGACGATTTGAACACGCCGTCAAACTATATACTCATATCTTAACATCCGCAGCAGCTTGTCTTTATGGCATTGCATCTAATGAAAGAATCTTTAGTCAAATAAAAATTAAAAAAATATATATTGCAAACTGCAAAGAGGGATGACAGACTTGACAGCCTAATTATTTTAAAATGTGAAAGTGGAATTGTGGATTTTATTAAACTTTACGATGTTATCATAAGGTTGGCTTCTTTGAAGACAGAAGAATTAATGTTAAATGAAAACTAGTCGGATGTGCCAATCCCAAAACTTTATTCTATCCAATACATGTTAATACCTCAAAATTTGTAATCACAATGCAAAAAGAATTATAAAGGAATAGATCCATTTAATTGTGTGAATTTAAAAAAGAGATAGAAGCATCGCATTTTTTCAACAAATCATTGAATTTGGGCGCACACCCTGTTAGATGTCTGCAACCAAAATTCCAAACCCAAAGAGCACAAAAGCGATACCTTTGGACAGTATACACCCAAGTCCAATAAGGAATTGCAACCGAATATGAAATTTGGCAAATTCCGTGCATTAGTTTTTCAGATATAGCTAACGGAAAAATCGTGAAAAATGTTTCACAGCAGTGTCAACTGTTATATGATATACACAAAAGCCTAATAAGCACCAAATTATGTCAAGGTTTAACAGAATATGAAGTTTGATCAAATTCCGTGCAACAGTTTTTGAGATATAACTATCGCTAAAATCATGTAAATTGTGAAAAAAGTAGCATAGCAGCGCCACCTTTTGGATGATTTACACAAAAACTAATCAGCATTAATTTTTATCAAGGTATAACTGAATCTAAAGTTTTAATAAATTCCAAGCATTAGTTCTTGAGATAGAGCGCCCACAAAATTTGTGTCACATACACACAGACAGACATTTTCTGAAAACAGTCAAATCGTTCTAAAACGTATCAATTATAGGTGCACATTTCCAAAGTTTTTAAGGAGCCAGTGGCTCCTAAACCCAAATAATCAAGTGGCCACATTGTGAAAGAAATGCATAAAAGCAATAGCAATTATATGAGAAAAAATTTTAGGAAATCAAAGTGAAAAATAATCTACAAATGTACAAAATAAACAGACTAACTACATTAAATTTGTATAGTTCATTTAATCACCTAATTCTTTTAATTTGGATTTAAATTAAGTATAATAGAAATCTTAAGCTTTGTACTGTCAGAAGATAAAGTTGGGCAAGACAGAGGTGAAAAGATATATATCTATAAGAATAAGCTAAGGAATCATGGTAGTGGGGAATATTAGGAAAACAATATTTCTTATTTTCATTTTGCCATACAAGAGTTCATAAAAGAAAAAAATAAGAGTGCGTAAGATTATTTTGCACTATAAAAGTCAAAACAGAATTCAAACATTTGTTTTTCAAGAATACAGAAGAAAAATTATCTCAAAAAACAATCTCGTCACAGATTATTACAGTGGTGAGGAAAAATATCAAGAATTTCGACAAGTGGACGCCGAAAAAAATCAATTTTGTCAATCGTTAGCAAGAAAAAGCGCGAATTCCGTCAAAGGATCAGGGAAAAAATGCTAATTTCGTCAAAGACTCCCAAAAAACACGCGTCCTTTTGTCAAAGAATTGCGGGAAAAATGCGACTTTTGCCATTATTTGCAGAAAAAATCATCACCACCAATTCTATAAGGATCACGGAAAAAACGATAATTTTGCCAAAGGGTCGCAAAACAGACAACGTGAATTTCGGCAAAAGATTGCAGAAAAACGTGAATTTCGTCAACATATTGCACAAAAATGCGAATTTTATCAAAGGATTGCAAAAAACCCCGCGAATTTCGTCAAAGCATCGCGAAAAAACCCGTGATTTTCGTAAAAGGATCGCGAAAAAAAAATGTAATTTTTGTCAAAGGATCGCTGGAAAAAAAACGCGAAATTCGCCTAAGGATGGCGACTAAGATGTCGAAAATTAGTCGCCAAAGCAAAAAATTAAGTCGCCACGTGGTGACTGGCGATCGTGGATCTGCACCAATAATATCAATCCGTCGAAAGACGGAAGTCGATTTTTTTTTTACGAATTCAATACTTTCTTCTTGTAAAGATAGAAGAAAGTAAAAAGCTGGTTGGTTTTCTTATTAAAAAAACAATAATTGGAATTTTTACGTTTCTAGTTTAAAAAAATTTCTTTGGAAAGAAATTTTTTATGCATAAGTCTCCTTATCACTATTACACACGTTATGCATATCACTTTAGTTGAAAATTGGAGCAATTTGTTTCAAGTTGGGAAATTTTCGAATTCCCCCCCCCCCCCCCCCCGAAAAAATATCTGTAGCTACGCCCCTGATGGTACACTCATTTTTCTAGTATATGCAGCTATACCCAACCCTACGTTGTATAGTTTTTTACAAAATCTTATTATTCTTTTAGCAACGATTTTTTTTAAATAATACAGTTAATAATTCATATATTTATTGTACGGAACCCTCGGAAAGCGAGTAATACTCGCACTTGACCGCTTAATTGTATGTTTTTTTGTTTTGTGAGTTTGTTGATGAATCAGCCTGTGAGTGCGTTATTATGCTACCACTAGTGTTTTGACTATTAATGCTGTTGAACGCGTCTAAGTCGTCTTTCCATACGCTGCTTGCTTTCTGCATCTTCCCTTGTCCGCCTGACTATGCAAGTGACACCTCTGTATTTGTTGATGATAATAGTCCCAAAATTAATTCTACTTCCTGAGTCAGCTGTCGCTTACTCTCTTCTAGCTCCAGTTGTCTGATTTTTTGAAGCTTTCTGTACCCCTTGCATTGTCCAGAGTAGGTCGAGTGATTATCTAGTAATAGTGCTTTTAGATGTCCTCTGTTTTTATAGTTGGAGATCTCGCACATTGTGCAGAGTTTTTTTCTTGATCGATGTTCTTCATACTTGTGGTTTCTAGCGAACTTGACACATACTTGTTGATTCTTACACTCAGCTGCGATGTCGTCAAAGTCTTGACACCTGTGGCATCTCTAGATAATGACATAAAACTTAATAGGACACGCCTTGAACGCCAGACAGAGAGTCCTCTTTTTAAGAAGGTGATTCGCCAGTGAGTCAGGGAGAGTTACCAGAACATGATGCTTATCTATCGGCACGGGCATGGGGTTGAGTATCATCACAATATTATCTTCATAGGTATCTTCAAGTAAGCCTAAGATTTTTACGATCTTGTTCTGTACTTGTGCTATTGTAATCCAGTTGGGAACGAGAAATGTGATGATGCGTTCTGCCCTGAGACTTGCATTCTTTACTTGTAGGTTTTCCTTATCTTCTTAGTTTTCAGTGATTGACTGATTTATCTTCCGTGCTTCTGTTGCGTTTTAACATTAAATCCTTATACCGTTCCTAATTCTACTTACTTTCTTCACTCCTTCTTGATGTTGTGGTGTGTTTATGATGGCTTGCTTCTTTATTTCGTAGGCATTTATTTCTTCTGTGATCTGGATAAGGGTTGCAAAGGCTGTTGTCTTGATGGCTGTGCGTAAGTTGAGCCTTCTTTGATTTACCCTCCTTGGTTGGTCTTCTCTACTTACCTGTCATAACTATGTTCTGTATGTTGTGTGCTGTTGTTTCCAAAGCTCCCGACTTCGCCTCTGCATGGGTTACCTTAACCTCGAGCTCAAAAATGGAGTTGGTGATAATTTCCAGATCTTTGTTTAGTTCCCTGCACACTGCCACTGGTAGTCTAGTTGTCCTCCTTTCAATAACCTTGATCCAACTTATTGCTCTGAGTGCCTTCTCTACTGTCAAGGACCTTTTATTTCCCATGTCGAGAATACCGCATAAATCCGGTAGTTGTTGTTTGTTTTCTAAAACTGTCGGTTCTTAAAGTATTTCGATGGCATTTTGTTTGCTTAGCTTGATTGACTTCATTGATTACACATCCGCATCAGTACCTGCATGATCCAAAAATTCTTGTTCATGGTCAAAGTATTCATCCATATTCACGCTTGTTGTCGTCTCTAATTTTTCTATTATTGTGCTTTTCTTTGTGGACTTGATTGCCCGCTGTTTCCGTGGACACGCCTGACGTACGGAAGTTCCTGAATGTGGTTTTTTACTCGACTCTTTTTACTTTCTTCTATCTTTACAAGAAGAAAGTATTGGATTCGTAAAAATTTTTGAAATCCTGTTCTCGACGGATTTACACGTTTTAGGGCTCAGAGATCACAGGAAACATGTTTTTACAAAATGTATGCTTGTGAGTCTGTCTGTCTGTGACACAAAGTTTGTAGGCGTTCTATCTCAAGAACTATTGAACGAAATTTAATAATACTTTAGATTCAGTTAGTCCCTGATATAAATTGGTGCTGATTACTTTTTGGTGTAAATCGCCCAGCAAGTGGCACTGCTATGCTGCATTATTTATGATTTCCACAATAGTTATATCTCAACAACTAAAGCACAGATTTTCGGAAAACTTCAGATTCAGTTATTCCTTGATATAATTTGGTGCTGCTAACTTTTTGGTGTAAATCGCCTAATAGGTTGCGCTGCTATGCTATATTATTCATGATTATCGCAATAGCTCTATCTCAAGAACTAATGCACAAATGTACATCAAACTTCAGATTCAGTTAGTCCCTGATATAAAATTGTGTTGTTTAGTTCTTGGTGTAAATTGTCCATGAGGTGGCTGCATTTTTCTATGCTGCATTTTTCACTAAACACTTTTCAACTTTGTTGGTAAGTGTTAAATCAATCTTGTTGGAAAGTGTTAAAAAAGGAGCGTAGAGAATGAAGCTTTGATCCATTACGTTAATTTTAACGTTCTAACAAGAAAATTGCATTGTCCTCTATCACAGATATTTGGATTTAAAAGAAGAAATCTTACTATGGAAATTCCTTTTCACATGATCCCTTTTCAAGGATAACTTCGATACCTGTCACTGTTTACTTCTTACAAAATTTTTAAAACTTCCATTCCATAACTGACTCTCTGAATGTGAAAAATTTGGATTAAATTGTTCGTACTTTTTTTTATTAAATATTTTCCGACGAACATTGTGGAAAAGCGTAAAAACGTCGCTCATAAAACCAGAAGTATAATTATAATTATACTTCAGGTTTTATGCTGCTCTCATAATTATCAGAGGTATAAACTTAATACATATCGCTTAAGGTTCCAGTTTCATAAAAGAAAATGTAGAAAAAATATCCACAATGGAAAGAAATTAAATATGGAATGAAAAATTAAGATAGAAATGAAGAATGAAGACACAATCAGGTAGGATCGCAATGAGGTAGGAGTAATAACAATAGATAATGATAGATAGGGAAGAACAAATTAAAATAAAAGCTCGGATTTAATCCGTAATTAGATATTATTAATTTTTGTTTGAGGTTTTTTGAGACATTTAAAAAAACTGCAGGTTTTTTTTTTCTGACCATATATTAACTAAACAATTAAATCCTTAGGCTTCGGTAGTATAATGGAAAATTCTTCCGCAAAAATGTTTGAAATGTATTTCATAGGCTTGAAGACTGCTTAAGATAAGACGTTACAGGTTCAATTTTGCTAAGTATTTTAAAGATAATATTTAACGAAAAAATATCTTAAGGAGACTCGGAAAGCAAAATTCAACCAAAAAATCGATTTTTACATCATTAAATAGTTTAAATTTTTATCTTTCCAACGATGTGCCACACATGTTTATATATAAAAAAAAATAAGTGTTGAAATTATTCATTCTTTCTAAGAATACTTCACAGTTCTTAATGGCCATTTAAATCTTTAATTGACTTTTTCTCAAAACTTGGATTTTTCATGTTTATGTTCCTTTTTTACAATATCTATTAAACATAAGAACTCAGATTTTTTTTAATACTATATTATTTTATATTGTACATACTTTAACAGAGGGATTTAATGTTTTGTTGAGAATTATTTATTTTAGACAATGAAATCTTACCAAAATGCTAATTTAAAAATGGCTTTCAATAAATAATTAATTTTGAGTTTCACTTAGAAAGAAAATGGTCTGTTAAAATACGTAAATCATGTTATTCCAACAACTCTAAAAAATCTAGACCTCTATCTTTCACCATTTTTGAGAAAAAGGTACATAAAGTTTGTGAATTTAACATCGCGGAGATAGCGCTTTCTCGGTCCCCTTAAGCGAGAAACGAAATGGAAAATGTATTTGTATTTGTAACTTTTTAAAAGCGATTTTTAAATGATTTTAAGAGTTTTCTGATGAATGATCTGTGCTTAAAGAATCTGTAAAAAACTCTCAAATTGTACTGAGAATCCAACTTGCAGTGCGATGACGAATACATTTCTGTGCATAGATTTAAAGAAAAATTTATAGAAACAAAGTTTATCTTGCTGCCACTGACAGTCGGAAACGTTTCCGAGTAGTTTTTATGTAATGTATTACTCAGTTTTCTCATTTATCAGTATACGTTTTTCGAATGCTATCCATTCTCAACACATTTTACAGACAAACATGATAAATTAACAGCATTAACATGCACATTAAAATTAAAATAATACTATTTTATTATTCTTGCATCTGTAAATTCTATTACAAGCTGAAAATGTTTAAGTGAAAATTAAAAACATTCTAAACAGACTAGCTGACCCGTCCGGCATTGCCCGGGTAGAAACTGTACCGGGACTGTCATTGAAAAATATAACACTGGAGTGGACTTCATAAACAAACACTGAATAATATTTATTTGGCACAGATGTCATATACACACCACGCCAATATAACTATATATCCGCAGTTATTCTCCGGAAAGTTTAAATCAGTAATTTGGATTTCAAAAGCAACGTGTTCGCCCATGCGACGGTTATTAAGCCTATTTTGGCGATCGCTTATGCTGTGTGTTTGACGCCATTCTCGATCCAATCTATTTCGATTTTCTCATCTGAATGAGGCTTCTTGTAAGATCTTTTACGGGCATTTCTAACGATATTGTGAAGTTCCATAACTGCAGCGAAAGAGAGAGCGTAAATAACTAAACGCAAAACGTAAATAAACCGGATTTACCTCCGCCTAAATCCTGACAAATTACTTTACGCAATAACCAATGAGATGCGTTTCTCGGGCGTTGCCATTAAACAATAACGAATAATCGCGATTCCTGTGCCACGTACGTTAGCGTAATATATATATAGATAGTATATTTCGTCTTATGAAAACTGATTAATACACTATAAAATCTACGTCGAAACATTTCAGAAAATCAGTGGCAGCGATTCACCAGCCTGCAAAATTTGTGTTGTGTCATGTTGTTTAGCTTTTGATAATTGATTTTTATGTATTTTTTTTGGCTAAATCTCAAAATGACCGTCATGTTTTACCATCATGTAAGGAGTTTTTGCAAATTGTAAATTTCAAAGTTAATAATAGCTGGTTTTATCAGAATCATGCTAAGGCGGTATTCAAAATTAAATTTAAAAAATCAAAAAACCCGACTGCGTAAAAAACGAACTAATTAATTATTTCTCATCAATGGGAAACTATTTTTTATATCACTTGCCTATTTTTTTTTTATTATTTACTTGTACTGATGACTTTTAAATTGTGTTTAATTGTTAGTTCCTATCTATAAACTATGTTTTGATGAGGCCTGTAGATGTCTGTGAAGATTAGAGTTGCAGTATAGCTAGATATCCTACCTACACAACTATCAGGTTGTGTAATATTTAAATGGAGCTTCTGACTGTAAAATAGTCTAGGAAACATCGTCTTCATTTTGAAAGACCTATCCAATGATATGCCACTCAATAGGGTGTGTAAAAATTTTTTTCGTCTTTCCCGCTATTCTGTATTTTATGGACGCCATTTTGAATTTATGAAAACCAAACCTAGGCTATAACCATCGGACGGTTAAGATGAATCGATAGAGACCTCATTCATTAAAATCCATCCAGCCGTTGGGATGTTTCGAGGGTATAAAGAAATCCACATACCCAGATACGCGTGAAACACATAACCCTTCATGGCAGTCGGGTAAAAAGTCAAAAAATTACGAAAATCTGATACTATAAAATATATCTGAATGTCTTTTTTTTAAACTATACACAATTGATATGTGTATTTTTTACAGCTAAATCCGAAAATGACCTTCTTTTTCAAAACCATCACGTCAGAATTTTTTGCAAATTGTAAATTTCAAAGTTAAAATTGAACTTATCGCTTTTCCGAAAAACATTTTTCCCCTTATTGTAACGCTCCTCCAGGAAGCAATTTTAACCTCTTCGCTACTGTGTATTAATGCAGTATTATTAATTATTACTGAATTATTTCTCCTCCCATTTGATTTCGGAGCAAGATTTTTATTTTATTTGCATTAGTTCTAATCTTAGAGTTCGAAACATATCACTGTGATATGGAAATTATAATTATGTTCGAGTACTATTAATAAAATGGGATAAAACGAAAGCCCCCATTTGGGGACCCATGGAGCGAAGAGGTTATAGGTACCGACAAACCAAAAATATGTTCTTAAAGTTGAAATATTCATCCAATGAATAGTGTAATTGGTTTTAAAAAGTATGAATTTTAACCCTTTTAATACACCGACGAACTCAGGTCATTTCGTGCCTCACGGAGGCGATATATTTTCTACGC
This sequence comes from Maratus speciosus, assembly GCA_963932465.1. Taxonomy (NCBI): domain Eukaryota; kingdom Metazoa; phylum Arthropoda; class Arachnida; order Araneae; family Salticidae; genus Maratus; species Maratus speciosus. The sequence goes on from OZ010791.1 coordinate 616,850,057, forward strand.
TAAAAATAACTAAACGTCCGTATTTTAACGCAATACTTTAGAGCATATCAATAGATCAGATTTACATCACCTATAAAAGTTTTGAAACGTTACGACGGGTAGAAATATTTTTTGCAAAATAAAATGTGTGAAAATTTGTACAAAATCAGTAAAAACCCTTGTATTTCGTCACGGTTTCTCCCGCTTTCGGTACGCATACATTCCAAAAATCAAATTACGCAGAAAATAAAACACCAAGTAGCATATACCTTCAATTCATTATTTTTTCGCGATTTTTTCATTTAAAAATATGAATTCAAACAAAATGGAGTTAAAGATATAAAATCATACAAATTTGAGGTTCATTTAAGATTATTATCACGGGCCCAAGCAACGCAAGGTGTGTCAGCTAGCACACTATAAAAGCTACTGGGAACGTTTAAAAAAATTAAGGGGCAGCAAAAGAAACTGTTTTTATAAGTGCTTGGTTAAATATCGCAAATATAGTGGTTTCTGAAGATAAAGAACACTTTTCGGAATCGTGGGTAACTCGAAAGAGGGTACGGCATATTTTAGTTCGTTGGTTATTAACCATTTGGAAAAATGGTTATTGTCCTCGTCAGGGTAGGAAATCAAAAGCATATCTGATGCGTTTTATTGGTTTAATCCGTATTTTATTCGTTTTCTGATTGGTCTATACACTAACCTTTACTTTCAACAGAGATTTATACTTCTGTTGCTACTATGACAAAAAAGTAATAAAAACTACAAAAAAATTAATAACTCAGAAACAAATTGAGATACAGCTTTCAAACAAATTGCATTTAAAAGTACATTTTTTTCTCTATACGACGGTGTAAAAAGTAATATTGTGGGATGTTTAGAAATTTAAGAATGAAATTTCATTTAAAATGGGTCATCAGATTTCTTGAAAATCTGACGATGGAAAAGCCTTTTCCCGAACAGCCAATGAAATGTTTGGATAATACGAAAGTTTCAGGTGGATAATACGTAAGTTTCAGGAAATCTGACGAGTCGCAGGCGATTTTTCTCGCTTGCAATTTTTACGTGTAATAACACTGTTAATGTTTAATTCATGGCGTACGTAATGTATGATCAAATCCGTGCGATTTTTTATGCCTTAAATTTTAGTCTTTGAAAAAAAAATCATTTTCCAAATGGTCGTTGTAATTTGTTAAATTGCATTTTTATGATCTTTTTATGTAAAAAGTGTGAAAGTCTTCTTTTAGTCTATAATGATAGATAGTTCTCGAAAATTTCCTTTGAGCTTTTTCCGGATAACTCACATAAATATGCTGCTCTTAGAAAACTTTTGAGGTAATTTAATAAACAATTAAGAAGATCTCTAACAAGAACTTATTAACAAGATAAATTCATAAGCTTTATCAAGAGAAGTTATCATTGTTATCGGAAGTCGCAAAGAGGAAGCAAGTATTCAGTAAAGTTTTATTTTTCGATTAATCTACAAGGTAATTAGACTGCGATAACTTTGTGTTTCCTCATTATTTCTTGTCGCAGATTATTAGACGTAATTTAATTGGAACTTTCTTAAATATTATGATTGCATTTGTACATTCAGTTTTATGTAGTATTTCAATTGAGATTGAAGAAGAGGGATAAAATATTGATAATTTTAAGCCTTTTAGAGGCAAAGTAATTGTTTTTCTGTAAGGCTGAATTCACGCCAAAATGTTTTAAAAAAAAACTACTCAGATGTGCCAAACCCAAAATTTTCTTTTATCTCATACATGTTAATATTTCAAAATTCGCTATCACAGTGCCAAAATTAAATGGTAATCTATGCCTGTCCTGAGTATTCTAAAGATATGCAATTCCATGCATTAGTTCTTGAGATTTCTCCTGAAGTTTTGTTGCAGTATTCTGAATGCGTTGGAAAGTGTTTCATAATCTATGCTGTATGCATGATTTTTTAAATCTTTTTTAAAATTTAAATTTGTATTTCGTGTTATTATGTATTTCATAATTTTAACTTTCAGTCATCCAGATACTTCGCTTCGACCTAATACTTTATAACACACAACGATTTATCCTACCATTCCAAAATTTCGTTTCTCTTCACTTGGAACTTTAACGCTGCAGCAGTCAACATTGATTAAAGTAATAAATGACGGTTTAAAATTGGCGTTGTCACCGGCTACTGCGACTGGATTTCACAACTTTAAAGAACAGTACGCTGTATCTAATGTTAAAATACTAAATAAAATAAAGTAAGGCAGACTTGAATACAGCTTTAAATAAAATTTATAAAAAGTTTAAATGCTAAAAACATTAAAAATACATTTAGTAGACGCTTTGCCAAGCAAACGCAAGGTCTCATCAGTACAATTTAACAATTGTAAAACAGACAACAGAACAAATCAAGTACAGTTAAAGTTAAAGTTATTTTTTCAGAAACGAACAATATGCACCAGGAATGGAACAGGCTTCATTCAATGTCGGCGATCGTAATTGAGTAAACCAGCTTTCTATGAACAATCTACCATGATAACTGTTACAACCTGATTTCAAAATACAAGCGTTCGCAAATAGCGGGAAGTGATCCGTCTCAAGAGTATTCTGGAGTATTTTTAAATATAGATTTCCTCTTTTGAAAGCACCAATATGTTTCTTCAGGCGAATTTCCATCGATTTACCCGTTTCACCAATGTAAACGCTATCGCAATCTTTACAGGGAATGGTATAAACAGCACCAGTTTTTTTCGACCTGATGAGGCCTTCCGTTTGCTTGGCGAAACGTCTACTAAAGGGGGACAGGGTCTCAAAATTCTATTAGGTAGCTTTCATTACAAAAAGCTACCTATTACAGTTGTTCGGAGGAAAACGATTCCGAAACATTTTGGTATATTTTCAAGATCATGACCCCTAGACCCCGAAACCACCCTCCGTTCAAATGTGATATATATATATATATATCACATTTATGTATATATATATATATATATATATATATGATATATATATAAACATATATATACAGGGTGATTCATAAAAGATGGGCAGAACTTTAAGGGGTTATAGTACACTTAAAGACAAATAATATTAAATAGGAGACTAAGGGTCCCAGACGTATTCCCAAGGAGATAGGGGGCATTAAAGTTTAGGGTCCGAAATTTCAAATGATTATAAAACATAGAAAAATTGGTCGATTCGTTTGCGGTTTTTGCAAAAAATTTTCTTTATGCAGTATTTTCTTGAAATAAAATTTTAAAGTTCAATTTCAAAAAATGCCGATAGGGGGCGCTTTAGACTTTGGAGTAACAAACAACTATTTTTTAACGTTATTTTTTGTATTTCTTTAAATGATTTCGAAAGCTTAGACTTAAACTTAAATTTTGATCTAAAAATCTGAGTCCTAACGAGTAGTTAAGTAGCGTAAACTGAAATTTGAAATTTGAAACCCTTCTCCCCAAAAAACAAAAATCAGTTATTCCCGATCTTTGTGTCGTAGATTAGGCTCTAACTACTGCCGCGTTTTGCTAAAATTATTCTTTATGTCAGTATTTTCTTAAAAATAAATTTTAAAGAAAATTTTCAAAAAATTCCGATAGAGGGCGCTTTAGACTTTGGAGTTACGAACAACTATTTTATACCGTTATTTTTTGTGTCTCATTAAATGCTTTCTAAAGCTTAGACTTAAATTTTCAGCCCAAAATCTGAATCGTTAGACGTGGTTAAGTTTCTGGGGAGAGGGGTTTGAAATTTCTACTCCTGAGCACAGTTCAGTTTACCATGTCCACACATTGTGGGCTGTGATACGAGGTAAAAAGACACAAATTAGGATTATGTTACCAAAGCATATTTATTAACATGTAATTACAATAAATGTTCAAAATTGTGACCACCAGAGGTTATGCACGCAGAACAACGGCGAAGAATGGAAAGGCGAACATTCGCGAAAACATCAGGCTTTTCGAGCACTTCCCCTACAGCGGCGGAAAGTCTGGCGACCAGTTCCTCGGGGGATTCAATGGGTGTCTCATACATAAGAGCCTTCAATCGTCCCCAAAAAAAGAAATCGAGGGGTGAAAGATCTGGCGAGCGAGCAGGCCAAGCAACAGGACCACCTCGACCAATCCATCTGTTCGGAAATGTGATGTCCAGATAGTTGCGGACGTCTCGTACGTAATGGGCTGGCGCTCCATCGTGCTGGAACCACATGACCCGCCGGATGCGTGGAGGAACAACGTTTAACAGGTCTGGCAGCACATGTTGCAGAAATGTGAGGTATGTTTTACCGTTGAGGCGTTCAGGAAGAAGGTACGGTCCGATTAAGTGGTCTCCGAAGATTCCTGCCCAAACACTAATGGAAAAGCGTCTCTGATGAGCATGTGGATACGTAGCATGTGGATTGACATCCGCCCATACATGTGCATTGTGTGTGTTAAATGTACCTTCACGTGTGAAGGTACATTCATCGGTGAAAAGCACAGTTCGTCCAAAATGTGGATTTAGCGCGTTCTGCTGCAGAAACCAGCGGGCGAATTCAATACGATTTGGATAATCCCCTGGAGACAGTTTCTGGACTCGTTGCACATGAAACGGGAGCAAATGTTCATCCTTCAGTACCCTCCAAGTCATGGACTGTGAGGTATCCACCTGCCTAGCCACTGTTCGTGTACTTGTACTTGGCTGCGCCGCTACTACATCCAGAATGGCTTCTGCAACAACTACTGATTCGTCCTTTTTTGCACGACCTGCATTCGACCGGAAAGCGAGAAATGATCCCGTCTCACACAACTGTCTGTGCAAGCGCTCGAAAGTTTTGCGGTTAGGCAACCGCCTGTTGGGAAATCGCTCTCCGTACATTCGTTGTGCCTCTGCACCATTTCCATCTGCCGCTCCGTAAATTAAATGCATCTCAGTCTTTTCCTCATTCGTGAAGGGCACCATCTTCCGATTCATTACTACAGCGACTTACACTTGACTCACCGTTCAGTGGTTTTTATGCCTGAATCGTGTCGAAATTTTGCATACGTGTTCTTCTTCTTCCCCATTTGACATTTGCATACTTTCTGTTTCCTTCTTCACCCGGTGACTAGCGTCAGGAATGGAGCTTTAACGTTTGCATGAGCGACGTTTCCAACTGTGCCAGTGCCTTTATGAGTGAATTCCGACTATGCAGTCCTTGACGAAAGTTGTATTTTTGCCTCGTATCACAGCACAGAATCGTTGGGCATGGTTAAGTAGTGCAAATTGAACTATGTTCAGAAGTTGAAATTTGAACATCCCTCCCCTCGCTACTGAACCACGCTCAGCGATTCAGATTTTGAGCTGAAAATTTAAGTTTAAGTCTAAGCTTTAGAAAGCATTTAATGAGACACAAAAAATAACGGTATAAAATAGTTGTTCGTTACTCCAAAGTCTAAAGCGCCCTCTATCGGAATTTTTTGAAAATTTTCTTTAAAATTTATTTTCAAGAAAATACTGACATAAAGAATAATTTTAGCAAAACGCGGCAGTAGTTAGAGCCTAATCTACGACACAAAGATCGGGAATAACTGATTTTTGTTCTGGGGGGAGAAGGGTTTCAAATTTCAAATTTCAGTTTACGCTACTTAACTACTCGTTAGGACTCAGATTTTTAGATCAAAATTTAAGTTTAAGTCTAAGCTTTCGAAATCATTTAAAGAAATACAAAAAATAACGTTAAAAAATAGTTGTTTGTTACTCCAAAGTCTAAAGCGCCCCCTATCGGCATTTTTTGAAATTGAACTTTAAAATTTTATTTCAAGAAAATACTGGCATATAGAAAATTTTTTGCAAAAACCGCAAACGAATCGACCAATTTTTCCATGTTTTATAATCATTTGAAATTTCGGACCCTAAACTTTAATTCCCCCTATCTCCTTGGGAATACGTCTGGGACCCTTAGTCTCCTATTTAATATTATTTGTCTTTAAGTGTACTATAACCCCTTAAAGTTCTGCCCATCTTTTATGAATCACCCTGTATATATATATATGCACATATGATCTTTGTGACATTGTAACTCTTTCATTTAAAAACCTATTTGGATGTAACTTGGTGTGTACATAGTACATACCAATGTCTAGACCGACTTCGTTGGCAAGCTTCCTCCGCCATCTTGTTTCAAAATGGCGGCCATTTAAAATTAAAAAAAATATTAAAATTTAACATGAGGTACAAAAAAATTAGAAATTGAAAAAGATTTGTTTCTTATGTGTTTGACCTTGATACAAAGATTCCGGAGCATTTTTGTTTTGTCTATATCTTTAAAAAAATGGCTGAGTTATAGCACTTTGAATTTCTAGCGTTGCTGACATTTTGAAACGATCTGATATTTGTCACGCGATAATACCCGTATTTGTTAACCGGGATGTGAGAAGGCATGTGCATAGTATATAGCAATGTCTCGACCAAGTTCGTTGGCCAGCTTCATCCGCCATCTTGTTTAAAAATGGCGGTCATTAATTAATTTTTTTTTAATTTAAAATGAGGTACAAAAAATTTAGAAACTGAAAAAAAGACTTCTTTCTTAAGTGTTTGAACTTGATACAAGGATTCCGGAGCATTTTTTGTTTTGTCTTTATCTCTAATAATGGTTGAAATATAGCACTTTGAATTTCTAATGTTGGTGACATTTTAAAAAATCTGATTTTTTGCCTGCGACAGAAATCTTATATAACAACCGATTCCAATGTGAGTGAGTATGTTCACAGGAATTACTAAGGTCTTGACTAAATTCTTTGCTATCTTCACCCATCATGTTGTTTTAAAATGGCGGGCACTTCAGGATATTGACCAATTCAGCGACCAAATATAAGTCACTTTATAAAACCAGTCTGGATACAGCTAATTTCGCGAAATTCTCATTCACATTCAATATTGACAAAAATTAGTATTGAATCTTCTATAATCGTGTTCCACTAACTTGAGCTTCGTGCGTTTGAATAGTATATGGTAGCTCTATAAAAATAAGAAATATGTAAGCTACCTCTCTTACTACCGGCACTGCCCCGAAGGACTTTTTTATTTATTTATAGAGATTTTGTTATGAAATTTTTTTCTGAAATAGGTTTTAATATAATAAGAATATTGCATGTAATAAAAATCTGAAAAATTTGAAATAATTTTTTAAAAATATATATTTATTTTTTGATATAACTCTTTAAGTACAATCGTGGAAAAAAAAAAAAGTAAACACCCCCTACTAACTCCTCAACAAATCATCGTAGAAGAAAGTTACTGGTACCGAACGATTGGAAATAAAGTCCACTTTTAAATGATGTATATAAAATTTTCTTAGGGGGTCATCTACATATTAAAATGAATCCAAACTTCATTTTTTTCCATGGCAATACCCAATTTTAACAAGATATTTCAAATCTTCGGTTCAAACTATGCCTAGACACCAAATTTCAAGTCATTTGAATGATAAGTTTTTGAATTATAAACATTCAAAATTGAGTCCTTCTAATGTTAAATTATTCATTTTCATATTTTTATTTATATCTCCCGAAATTATGCTCCGAATGTGCTAATTTTTTTTGTGGTAATAATACTAATATACCCAAACATAAATAAGCTGAATTTGCAATTTTTATAATTTTATGATATGAATTATGAATTATGAAATTAATATTCGAAAAAATTATGAATTGCAACCTACAATTTTTTTGATGGATTTAGATTTATTAAGTCTTGCTTTATGGAAATTCAAAAATTTCACATTTTTCTTTCAAGTAGTTTTCAAATTATGCTTAAAAAAGGCAAACTGATGGTTTAAGGGGCCGTCTATGATGGAAGTGAGTAGACATTTTGAAATTTTTTCTGCTGTACTGTAATCAAACAGATTTCATTGACGCTTAAACGTGCCTTGGCGGCTCTCTCGGTTAACATTCCAGTACGGAACTTCAATTTGGATACAGCCCTTAAAATACGCTCGTTTTAAAATAATTAATTTCTCGGAAACTTATGGTACGAATTGCATAAAAATTCGTCTTTAGGCGAATTGAAGGGTGTAGAGTTCATTTATGCTGTCAGAATTGGGTACTGCAATTGAAAAAAAATAAAGTTATGGTTCGTTAAAATATGTAGATGGCCCCCTAAGCCAATTTTATATACATCATTTAAAAGTAGACTTTATTTCCAATCGTTCGGTATCAGTAACTTTCTTCTACGATAATTTGTTGAGGAGTTAGAAGGGGGTGTTTACTTTTTTTTTTTTTTTCCACGACTGTACTTACACGATTTACAAAACTTTTACACTTTTGTATACAGAAAATGTGTCATTTTAATTTGTCTACATAATTTCTTAAAATATTGATTAGTAATTTTGTAAAATAAATTTAAGTAAAAAAATGCAGTTTTTTTATGAGTGAGTTTTGCATTCATTAGCCTATTTTCACAATTATCACTCAAAATTAAAAATCCTGAAGGCAATACGTTGGAAATACACCATAAAATATTTGTTGAAAATTTCATATATCTTGCAAGGAACTTTAGATATATTCTTTTAAAGATGACAAATCGTGAAAAAATTCATTCTGAGAGAAATGATGTTAAAGTTCTCGTCAGAGGGCAGCTGATGCATCGTTTCTCAAGGGAAAAAGGTGTTATATCTCTGGATGTAATGAAGGTAAAAGCATGAAGGTTGCGGTATTTAACGCTAAAAACTCAGTATTAAAAAAAAATAAAATAAAATAAAAAAAATGCATTTTTTTTTTTTTTTTAGAATTTTTAGCTCCGGACTCCCTAAGTGTATTTTTAATGTTTTTAGTATTTTAAACTTTTTATACATCCAACATTAGTTAACAGACGACATACGTATATTTTACCAATAGAAGCGTTCTCTACAAATTTTTCGTTTGCATTTCAATCTTTTTAGATGTTTCTTTTTGTATAGGATATTTCAGATCAAATCCTAAATTGATTAACTTCCTACTTTTCGATATATATTTATATTTTTTCGTTTTCTTCCGCCCTTTCAATTTCGTTCAGATGTAGATCACTGGCTCAGGATGAAACCTGAAATAAATCGGATAAATAAAAACTGCAAATAAAATTTAAATTTTGTTAACATATAAAAAACATGTCGGAAATTGTACGGTCGTGGAAAAAAAAAGTAAACACCCCCTACTAACGCCTCAACAAATTATCATAGAAGAAAGTTACTGGTACCGAACGATTGGAAATAAAGTCTACTTTTAAATGATGTATATAAAATTTGCTTAGGGGGCCACCTACATATTAAAACGAACCATAACTTGGTTTTTTTCAATAGCAGTACCCAATTCTGACAGCATAAATGAACTCTACACCCTTCAATTAGTCTAAAAACGAATTTTTATGCAATTCGTACCATAAGTTTCCGAGAAATTAATTATTTTAAAACGAGTGTATTTTAAGGGCTGTATCCAAATTGAAGTTCCGTACTGGATTGTTAACCGAGGGAGCCGCTTCCTTGATCAAGGCACCTTGAGCGCCACTCAAGGAGTCAATGAAGCGTGTTAGATTACAGTACGGCAGAATAAATTTCAAAATGTCTACTCACTTCCATCATAGACGGCCCCTTAAACCATCATTTTGCCGTTTTTTAAGCATAATTTGAAAACTACTTGGAAGAAAAATGTCAAATTTTTGAATTTCCATAAAGCAGGACTTAATGATTCTAAATCCATCAAAAAAATTGTAGGTTGCAATTCATAATTTTTTTGAATATTAATTTCATAATTCATATCATAAAATTATAAAAATTGCAAATTCAGCTTATTTATGTTTGGGTATATTAGTATTATTACCACAAAAAAAATTAGCACATTAGGAGCATAATTTCGGGAGATATAAATAAAAATATGAAAATGTAATTTAACATTAGAAGCACTCAATTTTGAATGTTTATAATTCAAAAACTTATCATTCAAATGACTTGAAATTTGGTGTCTAGGCATAGTTTGAACCGAAGATTTGAAATATCTCGTTAAAATTGGGTATTGCCATTGAAAAAAATGAAGTTAGGATTCGTTTTAATATGTAGATGACCCCCTAAGCAAATTTTATATACATCTTTTAAAAGTAGACTTTATTTCCAATCGTTCGGTACCAGTAACTTTCTTCTATGATGATTTGTTGAGGAATTAGTAGGGGTGTTTACTTTTTTTCCCACGACTGTACGTCAAACGTGGCAAATGAGGAACGTTCGTACTATAACTTGTTTTATAAATATTTAGGTCTTGGTGCAATAGCTGTTGCACTCCTATGTAAAAATGCATGAATACAAAATTTATTACGATTCTACAGATTCAATTCAGTCATACGGAAATAATAGGATTCTGTCTTAAATAGGACGACATCACCATGGCAACCTATAATCATGACCTATCATGGGATATCATTGAATTAATTACGTATGATAGAATTTGATAGAACGACGAAACTTAAAAACTTTAATTAATATTTTTTTAAGTTTTGATTTGATTTTCGTATAATTTGTAATCACTCGACAAAATTCTGCAACGATTATATACAGGGTTAGTCAAAATGAATATAGCGATTACAAACGGCTATAACTATTTAATGGAAAAGAATTTATCTATAAGATTAACACAGAATGTAGACGGAACTTCAAAATTTTGTATACGTATGTCATAGATGTTCTCTGTGACATCTCTTGGTCACACGGACAACATCTAGGTGGTAGTCCATTTCACGCCATACATTCTGAAGCATTTGTTCAGTCACCGACACAAGCGCAATTCAAATGCGTACTTTGAGTTCTTCAATTGTTTTGGGCATGGGAAGCACAAAATCGCAGGGTGTCAAGTTCGGTGATCTTGGTGGCCAAGACATCGTCGGCATCTCCACTTCCACCGATCCAACGCTTTGGAAGATGTTGGCTGAAAAGTGTGCGAACCTCCAAACTCCAGCGTGGGGATGCCCCATTTTGCTGCACTGTGATAACAGAATGACATTTTTTAAATTCTAACAAGCAGAATGCTATCTGCACGGGACTTGCCATTTTTACTAATGGGAGGCCTGCAATGAATAGGTTTCTTGTTGTAGCGAAGTTTCAACTCGCGCATGCGTAGGCTTCCGCTTCACTGCACCTGCGCCTTACGTAAAGAAATTTTGAAGTTCCGTCTACATTATGTGTTAATCTTATCGATAAATTCTTTTCCATTAAATAGTTATAGCCGTTTGTAGTCGTTATATTCATTTTGACTTACCCTGTAGATTAAATTTCAATTTGTATAGTTTTTGCGCTGTTACATGGAATGGCTGTTACAGGAATTTACGAACCTTCAGTGCTGTCACAGCGACTATTTTACACTACTGTTAAAATATAAATTCTACAGTATATTTCTCTTTCAGTTGTCAATGTAGCTGTGAAAATATTTTGTTTTGAGAAAGTGGTGTGAGGTAGAATTGAAAAGTCCTTTCGGCATGTGCCTGGAAGAAAAAGGAGCTTTCATATTCCTTGCTTTTTTAAATAGAGCTTATTTTTTTCAAACACACGGAGCTAAATTTAGTGGAACTCGATTAGATGATTCAATAAAAATTTCTTATTTCTTTGATTTAAAATTTTACAAATTTTACTCAAATTTTAAGAAGATAAAATGCGACGAACCCGATAAAAGAATATTCGTCAATACTCAATTTGAATGAGAATTGCGTCAAATTAGTAAGCTATAGCCAAGTTGGCATCAATTATGATTGCTTAGTTTTGGTCGCCACATTTGGCGATATTTTCTCCAAGTGTCGCCAAGCTTGGCGAGAAGCTAACGTTCACAACACTCATAAATTAACACCTCATTTTCTTTTATTGTTGTCTTGTTTCAAAATGACAATCAACCTAGAATTTCAAATTGCTATATCTCAACCATTTTTTTTTTTAAGAGGCGAAACAAAAAATACTCCGGAATCCTTGTATCAAACATTAAAAGATAATATAAATTTGGATTTCTAAGTTTTTAGTGTATTTGTTTTAGATTAAAATATTTAAATGCCCGCCATTTTGAAGCAAGATGGCAGATGAATTTGGCCAACGAACTCGGTCGAGACATTTGTATGTATTATTTGCACAATAAATCTCATCCAAACCGGTTTATAAATACTAGAGTTATCGCATGACAATGTCAGATATATACATATATATCTGATATATAACAAGTGGGTAAGTGTGATCACAGATCGCACAGAGAGTTTCGTTTAATATTCTTTTCAATACATTATTCTTTTGTAAAATCTGTTAGTTCCACATTTCGCATCCAGGGGGCGCACTCTATTCTAAACAAACCTCTATCCGACCGAAACTCCGTTTTACAAAGTGTCCGTAGGTATGTTAGTCAAGGGGATCGGACCCATAGCACCCGAGATAGGTATGCGCTCCCTGGCGGTAAAATTTGGAACTAAAATATATACGGCATGGTGCATAATATGAAAGAGTGGTTAAAGGAGTGTCGGCAAAAGTTAGAAAAGTACACCTCGGGTGAAAAGCGCGGACGTTAGAAAAAATGCTAAAAATACAGAAGTTAGAGCCCGGAGGGGTAAATAATATCAGACTTTTTAAACTTTTATGATTTGTCGTTTGATGTGAGGGTTCAGCTATAAGAATCCAAAATTTCAAGTCTTCAACTTAATTAGGGGCTTAGTCAGAAAGAAAGGCTTAAAATACACAAGTTAGAGATCTGGGGTGGGGGGCGTAAATATAAGATTTTTTTCAAAATTTTATGATTTGTCGTTTTATGTGAGGTGTTCGGCTATAAGAATCCAAAATTTCAAGTCTCCATCATATATAGTTTCTGAGAACGGGCTCTGTGACAGACAGTCAGACAGACAGAGGAGTGAGACGAATATGGTTTCGTCAGATGAATGAAACCCTAAAAATGGAAATTTGTCAGTGCGTCCGTCTATGATGCTATACAAATCCACAGTTTGAAACCCAGGATTGTGAAATGTTATGTACATGTGTATTAAAACACGGCCGAGGCAACTAAAGCAATCCGGAATCGAAATAATTTATAGTTAACTATTAATTAATAAAAATCCACCAATTTAACCGCAATTTTCTATCAAATTTAAACATTTATCGTTATAGCAGCTGCCAACTATTAAAAATTCACAATAAAATACTTTTTTTTTCATGTACAACCCGTAATCGCGTGAGTTCTTTAACCAATGTGAGGTATACATATTACGTACGTCACGCTGCAATACTAAAAAGCTGTAGCAGGTATTACGATAATTCTTTTACCTCACATGCAAATAACTAGAGATGTACATATTAGGTACGCCATGCTGCAATAGTAAAAAGGTCCAGCGGGTATTACGATAATTCTTTTACTTCACATGCAAATAATTTGAGATTATTTTATTGCGCTTAATTATTACAATTAAAAAAAAATTAAATGCAAACTTATTAAAACAAACATCAACAAATTTTTTTATTTTATTTATTCCCTTATTCAAAAGATATCGTTTTATCGCCTGCTGCCATAGTAACATGATAAATTAAATTTCATTAAAAAAATGCGTAGTAGTATAATTTTTTTTACTAAATCGAACAGTTATTTTTAATTTTGGTTTTAGAATTAAATTCATGAACCCCGTGCATAGAACGGGTTAAACAGCTAGTATATGGATATATATATGTTATAAAATTGGTAAGATGCTCTATAAACTTTTTCAATTAGTATACCTTTCCCTTAGTTGCTAACTCAGTTTCTATATCTGCCCCAAGTAGCACTTCAAATCGTTAGAACCTCAGAAGAGATATTATCAAGTTTAGCCTATTTTCGATAATCATGAGTGCAGACAAATGTTCGATGTCTTGACACTTCTCAAACATCATAATTGAAGAGCTAAGTGGAAGAACATGTTAAGTAACAAAATTTACATTTGAAGAAATTTGATGTGAAAGTTTTTGTTGTCAATTTTAATGGTTTATTTTCTGTTTGATACCATGTGTTTAAAATATTAGCAGGTGTGGTACTAAACTCTATCAAAAAACTAAACTAAACTCTGTGGCTATACAATCCAAGAAGGATCAGGGCCGACAGTGCCCATCTCTGTTTTCTTGACCCTGGGCCCCGAGGTGCTATGCAGCATGCGTCCCGGCCAGGTGGTTAACCTAACGCGAGACCCTCGGTGTTTAGTTCCCAAGCAAGCTTGGTACTCATTTTATCGACCCCAAAGGGATGAAAGGCTGAGTGAACCTTGCCCAGTCGGGAGTACTATCAAAAAAACTTATTTATATTTAATTTTTAAATATTAAAAAATATTACTATTATTTGCATTATTAAATATTAAAATATTAAATATTAATGAATAATATCTTAAATCTTCAAGGCTAAATAGAACTTTGGTATTTTAGCTTTACCATGTGATAGAATACCTCATAGCACCTTCGTCCAAAAGATAAAATAATTTTTAAGAAAATGTAGCATAACATGTTCTTCCACTCAGCTCTTCGATTTCTTGGCTACTTCAAATCCCAAATTAAATTCAGAAATAACTCGCAACACATGGTCCAATTATCAAGTATTTATAACTTTTAAATCTCAGGAGAGCATGAACATGTAACTTACACTAAATTGAAAGTCAATTATCCCAAATTACTCAGGAGCATCTAATATAAAACAGTCTAAGGCTATAAATTGTAATAAAGTAGTCTTCTAGTGGTGATCTTCTCTTGTCCTAGAACTTTAAATTCACGCAGATTCCTACAAGCCGCCTTTGGGAACAGACGGGATTGGGGCTGCTTGGATTGACCCCGGCCTTGGCTGACTGCGACTCCAGCTAATATATCCTCTACGCTCAATAAAGCAAAGTATGAACGAAATGTGTGTTTTGTTAAGTACGATCGCCGCCAGCCACGACTCTAAAACCTAGTTTTATATCATATATATATATAAGTCACATTTGAACGGAGTGTTGTTTTAGGGTCTGGGGGTCATGATCGGTGAAAATATACCAAAATATTTCGGAAGTGGTTTCCTCCGGACGACTGCATTAGGTAGCTTTTTACTTTTTATACTGTAAACCGTACTTTGGGCCACCTTTTCTGGTTCCATTAACATTTCCATTATTAAAAAATATTATATATAATTTTTCAACGTCGAAATTGATTGTAAACAATTAACATGAAACAATGAAGCAAACTATATGGTCTTAAAGAGGCAATTTTTTATTTATTTTATTTTTTATATATTTTTAAAATTTTGGAGCAAAGTAGCCCCTGCTAGGGGTTTCTTTGGTCCATTCACTTATCTACCCTATACATATATATAATCCTAATGAATCGAATTGAAACGAATTTATGTAACGATTCTATGAAACGACTGATTAAACAACTGATTAAGTTTCACGGCGATTTCTCCTAAAATATGGAATACTTTGCGATGAAATTAACACCAAAAATCCGTATTGATCCACAGATCTCAAAACTGGTATTAGAATTTTAGAATTAGAATTAGTTTTCGAAATATTATTTTTTTTTCTAAATTTAAATATTTGTTTTCTAATGATGGCAACACAAATTTTAATCATAACAGATATCTTTTTTCATATTTTAGAAAAGGTTATTTTAAATTAATTTGGCGACGAGTTTGGCCTCCCTTAAATGTATGCTAAGAAATGCATCATGTTACTTTTATTCAGAATTCAATTTGTATTTCATTATCATTTTATTTAATACAAAACTTTCATTTAAAATTGAAACCTTTAAAATAAATGGCTTTTACTTCATTCTTTTTTTTAAACGAAACGAAAAGAAAAATACTAGACACAGATGTCATATACGCAACGGGGTGCCGAATTGGCGCCAAAATGGCGTTATTTTCCCTGACATGGTAACCCGGCTATTGTTGCTTATTTATTAATAAATGTTTATTTGAATTTATTTTCTTTTTATTTACAAAAAAATTTTATAAATTGTTTTGTTCTATAGTTATTAATTTTTTTTATTGTTATTTCATTTTAAAAATAACAGAAAATAATTTAAAAATACATATGTAACAGGTATTTGAAAACGAGGTTTTCGTCAAATTGTCGTAAAAAAAAAAAATCACGCCAAACCCGGTGCGTATGTGACAATGCAACAAATTATGAGGTTTAATTTCCACTTCAAAGCAACGTTTTAATGTTATTACTTCTCCCGTCTACCAAATTATATAAATAGGCAAATTATACAAATTGACATATTTTTTTTATTTTAAATAACAAAAGAACAAATAAATTAGTATAACATTAATAAAAACACAAATAAAACGTCGAAATAAAAATCACATGATGGCGTGAACATGTGTAACTTCCTTAAAGTCAAGTGAATGTGACATTTACGATCAACCATTATTGGCATTTAATCTTATAGTTTGACGACAGATTTTTGGTCGATGGGACAACCAAGTAGCACCGTTTTAATTTACCACTCGAAAAATAAAAAAAATGCTAACTGGCGAGTTAAAAAAAAAGCTATTGGCGAGATTTTCACCCGGCTAACATAAAAGTACCAGGAATTCTTTGTGATCATGGCAACTTTTATGTAGATTTATTCGAAAAAATAATTTTGATTATTTAATCAAAATGGAAACCTTTCTTATGAAAAGCGAAGGAATCAACCCGTTAATTATGGCAGTTACATGACTTGGACTATTATAAATAAACGAAATAATGGGGATAGAATAATATTCGGCGACTTATCACACCTGTGGCTGGCTAACATTAAAGTACCAAAATAACCCCCTGGAATATAAAAAGCGAAGGGATCCGCCTGGAGCTGTTGATGATAGTCACATGACTTAGGCTATTATTATAGAGATTGTTTTCAATTTTAAAAACAGCGCAAAGAATAATATTTCCTAACGATTAAAAATTTATTTTCACGTGACTATTAAAAACAGAAAAAAAAAAAACCTTTAAAATTACTATTAAATGAGTACGTGTTAAAGGCAGGAAAATATTGAAAATTATGTCCTGAAAAATGTATTTACACGTGAATATTAAAAGGGAAAGGAAACTTTAAAATAATAAATACATTAATATGCGTTTAAAAACTTTCACGAACAAGGCACTTCTATTCGTAAAATCTTGAAATCAGTGAATGGCACCAGAATTTA
Organism: Maratus speciosus; assembly: GCA_963932465.1. Taxonomy (NCBI): domain Eukaryota; kingdom Metazoa; phylum Arthropoda; class Arachnida; order Araneae; family Salticidae; genus Maratus; species Maratus speciosus. The sequence goes on from OZ010791.1 coordinate 616,867,153, forward strand.
CAAACAAATTTCGAAATACAAAAATGCTTTTGTTCACTTACTTGGACACCCAGCCAGGACGCCAACCGTTAGGCTAATGGACCGCATGTCCTGGCGGGAAAACACTCTCCACCAATCCAGCTCCACCTCATCCGCCGAAACAGGCTTACCAACGGCAATTATTTAATCAAATAAAATAGAAAAACAAAAGCACAATCCTGTGCAGCATTGTTCTGTTTTCTTCTTGTTCACTTACTTAATAAAAGGGAAATTTTCATCCCAATATTCTGATGCTAATGTGGCATTTAAGAATTAAAATTAAGTGGTCCAAAAATAAACCACCGCCCTTGAAGGGGTTAAAGCAGGAAATTTTAGTAATTGTATTATGTCAATCGTTTTATAACGCTGTTAAAAAATACCGGGAGACAAAGACTCTGTTTACTTAATTCATTTTATTTTAGCTTCTTTTCAAATGTTCAACTGATCTTCTTTAACCAAACGAGAAAACAACCATTGGATGTCTTAACAGCAACTGATTCTGCCTTAATTTTTTGCAATCAAAGGGAATTGAATGGAAATCCGTTTACAGGGAGATCGCTACAGGTTTTTCAGTATAATTCAATCTTCTCTGATCTTTTTAAAACTGATCAGATGTGCGTGCTTTTAGATTCCACAGTGTCTGAACGGGGGTTGGCGAGCGTAGCTTGCAGGTAGCAGAGCCCCCTAGTTTTCATATAAAATGAATACATTCATATGTTGGGATATTGAAACACTCTTTCAATAGGATCTGCTAATGAATTAACACTGCAAACTTCATAAACATTTTTATTTTTTCATTTAAGCACAATAAACCAATTGTTAACATTAAAGACACGAGAAACAGTTTTCATCATGTTATCCTCAGCAACTGGAACAAAAAAAATTAATAAAACATTTTGCTACAGCAACATTTGAACAAAAATGTTACTTAATACATTTTTAAGAGATTTGATTGTATAAAAGGCATTTCTAAGTAACTGGGGTTACTTCGGGACGAAAAAAGGCCTGACACAAAGTAGCCTCGAAACACTAGTTTTCATGTTAGCTTTATGAAAACGTAAACATTTTCTGTCAAAATAAAAAGTTAAAGGAAAAACTATGATCACACATGCGTTGCAGGTTACTAAAGGTAATATTTTGAGACTTACTTTATTTATATCTCTTATCCAGACTGTCTCACAATATAAAGTTTGGGAAGTTAAAATCTACACACGAAAACAGTTGTTTACAAACATATCCAGTGATGCACTAACAAAAATTTAAATTACTTCAAACTATTCAAATACCCTATAGTAGGGTATAAAATATCGTTCAAGGGAAAAAACTCCGAATTATCTTGTATTTTTTGTTCAATACAAAGAATAAAAACTTTTTGTTATGGGATGGACCAAAGTAACCCCGCAAGGTCCAAAGTAGCCCCGGTTGACGGTAATGAAAGTTACCTAAAAGAAAAGTGCCCAGTTAAACTGATGGCATTGAGCTCACAGGCTATTCACAATAATTGCACATAATACTCGTATTTCAAAGAATGATGCCCTCGAAAAATAAATTAAGGGGGGATTTGCCCCCTCTTTTCCCCCTTTATATTTAACAAGTGACAGCCCTGCACCTTGTAACCGTATCCCTTCAATTGAAAGTTCTATTTTTTTTTAAATGGTCACAGAATTTATAATTAATTTTCGTATTGAATAATACATTCTTTTTTATTTATAAAATTTTAATTTATTCTGATAGTTAATTACTGATAAAATATAATTAGGGAGAAAACATACACTTTATATATGTAAGCTCAAAAACGTATCCTGTCCAAAACTTTTATGAAAGAATGTAGAAACTATTGCTGGAATTTCTCATTTTATTTACACGACATAAACTTTCAGAATTTAATTTAAAGAACTCAAACAGTGAAAATTACTTTTCGAAATCATAGAAAAATTTAAAACACAAGGAAACGTTTTAAAATTCATTATTATCTCATAACACATTTCTGAAAATTTAAACTATTAACTTCCTTGAACTTTAAGTTAAATTAAAATTTCTACGATTCTAACTTCTCGCGTTTCTTAATTTAAACAAACTTTCTGCACAAAGGGAAACATATTACAATATATAATGTATTTCCATTACATAATTAAAATAATCATTTTACTTTGATTCTAAATTCAAAACTCATTTTCTCTAACAGATTTTTAAATTAGTTGTAATAAATGCAAGTGAATCGTAGATATTTGAAATGCTGTGATGATTTTTCAAAACGTATGATTTGAAATGCGGATTAGCATTTTTACTGTTAGGATAAAATTTTCTATGAATTAAACTTATCATCCATTTTCAGTAAGGATTAGAAAAACATGTTTTAATTATATGTTCTTCAGCAATATTTTCAACTAAAAAAGTGCATGTGTGTAGGAAAGTGAATATGACACATATATTTGTGATTTAACGGGACGATGTTCTTTAAAAATTTCAATTATTTATATTGTTCCAAAAGGATATTCTAAAAAAATTATCCTACCATTAAATTCAATAATTAATTTAAAAACAAGTGGGTAAGTGTGATCACAGATCACACAGAAGGTTTCGTTTAATATTTCTTTCAAAAGACTTTAGCCTTTTGCAAAATCTGTTAGCTCCACATTTCACAACCAGGGGTACACTCTATTCTAAACAAACCTCTATCCGAACGAAACTCCGTTTTACAAACTATCCGTAGCTAAATTAGTCGAGGTGATCAAGCCCATAGCTCCCGAGATAGGTAGGCGCCCCCTGGCGGCAAAAATTGGAACTAAAATATCTACGGCTATGGTGCATAATATGAAAGAGTGGTCAAAGCAGTGTCGGCAAAAGTTAGAAAAGTGTACCCCGGGTGAAAAGGGTGGAGGTTAGAAAAATTGCTAAAAATACAGAAGTTAGAGCCCGGAGGGGTAAATAATATAAGACTTTTCGAAAAATTTATGATTTTTCGCGTGATCACAAGTGTTCTGCTATAAGTATGCAAAGTTTCACATTTCCAACTTAATTAGGGGCTGAGTAAGAAAAATTGCTTAAAATACACATGTTAGAGCCCAGGAGGGTAAATATAAGACTTTTTTAAAATTTTATGATTTGTCGTTTGATGTGAGGTGTTCAGCTATAAGAATCCAAATTTTCAAGTCTCCAACATGCATAGTTTCTGAGAACGGGCTCTGTGACAGACAGACAGGCAGACAGAGGAGTGAGACGAATAGGATTTCGTCAGATGAACGAAACCCTAATAGACACATTTAACCCTTTCAGAAGCAAAATAAATCGGTTGCTAAAATGTTGAAATGATTGGAATTTGATCAGAATTTGCAAACAAATTGAGTTGAAAATTTCTTTTCTTCGGGTATATTACAAATGCTTTTTCAAAATTTCTACCTGCCATTTGGCGGTTTGAAAGTTAGATAACATCCTAAAAACCGATATTCAGGTTAAGAAAACTGATGAATCCTAATCCTATTTCTAACAATCCTTCTATATATAAAAAAAGAAACGCTTTGGAAATGGACCAATGAAAATCTGCGTAGATACCGCGAAACGCATCTGATTGGTCTGAGCTTTCTGACGCTATAAGGGAAATTACCAAAGGGGGTGGGAACCGGCTCTGTTTCCAAACGTCGCCAAGTTTCTCACCAATTTGGCGATATATCGCCAAATTTGGCGACCAAGATTAGTCGTCAAAAATAACGCCAACTTGGCACTATTTGCAGTATTTCGCCAAATTTCCATAGACTCCTATTGAAATGGAATAGGGTTTACTTGCTTGCAGAAAATCAACAAATTGAGATATTTCAGTGCAACAAAAACTAATATTAGCTTATGAATAGAGCTTAATTGAACTATTTATATTATTTTTAAGCAATGACGCTAACTATTTACAATATTCGTAACACTATATATATAATTTTATATTTAATAATTCTTATAATTATGAAACTCTGTAAGCTCTAATGATTATGTGCTTGGAGATAAGTAAATAAAATTGTCAGCAGTTGGGGAGGAGCGAATTTTTAACTAATGGAATTTAAAAATTGAATGCATAGAAAATAAGGTATCGCGAAGCTATCCAGAATGGAAACGCGAAACAATTACGTCTGGGGTTGGCTAGAAAATAGGGATTGCTTCGCAATACCGAATGGAATCGCAAAGCGATTACGTGGTGGGGTTGGTGAGCGTTGCGAGCAGTGGGGCGGAGCCCTCTAGTATTATAAATGTGAAAGTGTTTTTGAATGCTTGAGTTAAGACAGCGTCAAAACGGTTGAATCAATGCCTTTGTATCTTTGCATATAGATGGATTGTAACACATAAATGAACATAGGCTATGTTTTATTTATTTTATTCAAATATTTTTCTTAATAATTCAAAAAATCATTTTTTTCATAGAAAAACAATTGACATTTTTCCGATAAAATGTAACCATCTTCCTTTATCGTTGCCAAAAAATGAAAACCCAGAATAATAATTTTTCCTCAAGAATAACTTGTAATTTTAGATTGAAAGATGTACACTTGAAAAAGGAAAATGAAATAAGAATAAAGAAAAAAAAGATTAATATTACGCCATATTGGAAATAAACGGAAATTTTCAAGCATTTCATAATAATACAAGGTGTATGAATATGAGCAAGTGCCGAAAGCAGGGGAATATGACGTCATATATTAGAAATAAAACTGATATGCTTTGATGTTGAAATAAAATGGTCTTGGGTTATTGTATTAATCCTTATTATTAAAAGAAAATTATTATCAATACATGACGATTTATCGCTGCGCATGGCTAACGTAAAGATTTCGTTTTTAATTTAAAATTGAAAAAAAAAATGGGTAGTAAATGTCAATAATATGCATCGCAAAATTAACCATATCGAAATCACGTCATGAGTAGTGGGAGATAGTTATTTTCGTTCTAGAGAACTAAAAAATGACCTCGATTACATAAAAACAACAACAACAACAAATTTTTGACGAGTGTTAATTCTTAAATCCGTTCATTTCAGGAAATATCAATAAAATTGAATTTATTTTGTAAAGAAAGTTAATCTGTTGAGATATGGGGCATTCTCACAATCTTTTGACTTTTGGGGGAAAAAATCTGACAAAATTAAACTAGCTAAAATAACATTTTAATCTAATAGACGAATGCCTTAATGATTCAAAATAAAGAAAAAATGGTCAGCAGCGAATTTTTTTTTTTTTTTATTTAACTGAGCTTTAAGTTAAACTTGCGAGTTTAATTTTCGTTAACATTTTATTCCTATAACTTTTTATGTTCTTCTAAATTTTTACTTATGAATTTGCATAGTACCCACAGAACATCCAAATAAGAAATAATAAAAATGTAGTATTTTTAATACAGAAATTTTGTATAACATTGTCTTAAAGGGTGTTAAAGAAGGGACGGTAAGATAAAAAAGGGAGATGGTATTGGAAAAAAGGGACGAAATGGTAAAAAAAAGGACGGTAAGGATGGAACGGTAAGGAAAATCACCACCTATTTTTAGGAAAATCATGTTAAGACTAAGTGATAGCCACAGTGTTCATTGATTTTTAGAAACAGTTGTTAACATTGGATTGAATGAATTTTTTTCAAATTGTTATTTACTTCGAAAAGTGCAGGAATAAACCTTGGGGACGGTGAGACCAATAAAGCCGCGATGCTTGAAATTGATATTTAAATGCTGATTTAAATTCTACAATAAATTTCCTATTAAAGAATTTTAGACATTATTTCTCTAGCATACTTCCGCATGAGAAAAAACTTGAAAAAAATTCTGTGGCTGCATCTGAAATGATTTTCTGTATAATTTTAGAAGAGGGATGGTAAGGAATCTAAAACCCAGGGACAGAGTTTAAAAAATAATAACAACCCTAAAAATGTGTGCAGGTTAATTTTTAGCTACATATTTATATAAAACAATAGTTCCAGTTTCAGAAAAAAATTACATCGAATTATTTTTATTGAAACAATTTTATCCAGACAGCTCCAAACTTAAAAATCAGCATCAGGGACACGGGACGGTATAGGAGTTTTCCAGGTGTTTGGACCCCCAACATCGTCCAAAACTTATTATCTCGTTAATATTGTTGTGCAATCATACAATGGGATGTTCCCCAGTATATGAAATTTAAAAAACACAAAATTGTATTAAAATAAAAATTATTATTCAGGGACATGAAAGTCAAAAGTTTGTGCGAATGCCCCATATGACGATAAGACAAATCTAACAGAAGACCCTGTCTCCATCTACATGTGAAAATAGAAATGAACTACAGGTGGCACCAGAGAAATCTGTAATTCTTCTCCGTTTTCAAGCTCATTGGTTGATTTTTCGCCCCATATGTACGATTTTCTGTTAGGCGAGATTTTGAAATTGTTATCCTGCTGTTCATTTACATTCGTGATGATGGACACGGAAGTGTGCCGAAACTGTAGAATATTTTAGTGTTTTAATGTTTTTATAACTATATTAAATGTTGTACACCAATATAGCAAAGGATTTGTGGTTTTATTCGCAACTCAATAATTTAACTGTTGCATAATTTATTTAGTAAAAGTTGTATGATTTTACTGTTTTCGCACAATTTCTATAAATTTAGTATTTATCCAATAAAAAAACAAATCGGAACTTTTTTTCATTGCTAAAGAATCCATTTGTTATCTATTCTTGACTAAATTTCCTTAATTTAAATTAGCTATGTAAAAATAGCATGCAGAAGGTTGATTTTGTTTTTGCAAGCTCCATTTTACTGATGAAAGATCCTTCTGAATTTCGAGTTCACCTATTACCTTTACATATAGCATATTTATTTATTAGCGAAGCGGCTTTAATTATCTTTTGAAAGAAATAGTTGAAAAATGTTACGGAATAAAATTTTGAATATTTTGTCTTCTTTTTTCGGAGAGTAATGAAGATGAAGCGAGCACATTTAATTACAATGTAATATTTATTGTAATTACTAAGTTCAATAATTATGTCTAAACTAAGCTAATATTTGCTAAAAATGATAAAAGTATACATATAAGAGGGATATAAATGTCCTTATTCTTATCGACATGATTCATCGCACAAACGGCGACTTTATCAAGATCTATATTGCTAAAAGAAAAAAAAAAATCCGCAAAACTTATTTCAAAATGTAACTGGTAAACAGAAATCAAGAGGTCACATGCATAATGAAAGCAAGTGTTCTAATATAATCGGACATCATTGAACATAAATTATTTTTTCCTATTGTTCCAAATGTACGTTCACAGATTTCCATTTTTATTAGAGCACTTGCTTTCATTATAGGGGAGACCGGGGCAAGATCACGAATGCCTTAATTTTTCCATTTTCCACTAGGTGTCAGCATCTACCGGACACTACTGGCTCTCCGATCGGCCGTTCGTCAAACAATTGTATACAGACGCCGAAATTGCTATTTTTGTGTCAGTTGTGAATCTTTGATTTTTGCCGCTGCCACGTTATAACTTTTATGCATGCGTAAATAAGCTCTGCTACAGATAAAGGTAAGAATATCGTTTCCCTTTAATATTTATGAGTAACTTAGTTTAAATACTACCTATTACCATGAATAAATGTCAATTAATTACCTTCCTTCATGGCAATGAAAACGAATATTTTTAAACAGGCAGTCTTGGGCAAGATGACGAGCCCCGTGTTTCGGAATTTATTAAATTAACTGTGTTGTCCATTCTATTTAAATCCTGTAAAATCTTGCTTGTCTGTGTGTTTGTCCGCGCGACCTTGTGCTTCTATCTCCTCTGGAGCTAAGGGGCGCATCGGACCGGGTGAGGTGTCTTTCGAAAGAGGGCGATCAGAGGAAGACAATTTTGCCGCCCGCTAAGCCCCCCTAGCACCCCCACGAAAGAAAAACTTTGTCGGTGTCCGTATCTTCGCTTCCAAGCTTCCGATCGGTACGAGGGGAGTACCGTTCGACGGGGTTCGACCTCGGGGTCAAGACCTCCCCCATCCCCCGCTGGTCCCCCTCCCTTTCAAGTAATTCAAATATTGTGACCCACCAGCAGAAGAATGGATCCAGTGCTGTAAATGCCAAGAGTGGTGGCATGAGGAATGTTCCAATTATGAAAATGGCATTTTTATTTGTGACTATTGTTAGTTGCCCAACTAAACAGTTCAACATTACGTTACAATGCATTATGCTTAGTCTGATACTTTGTAAGATGTAAAAACACAGTTATCATTTGTTAAACCATGTAACATATTCAAAAGATAACATATGTTCAATATTTTTCAGTGTTGTCATCTTGCGATTGTTAATGTTATTAAAAATAAAATTATCCTTCATTTTTTTAATTTGAAAAATTAAATGGTAGTATATTTAATACTACAAGGAATAATCTAACAGTTCATGTAAAATTAATTTTACTGTACTTAAAAATAAATTAATAAACAACAAAAGTTGTTAACATCGTCATCTTGCCCCGTTCTCCCCTACATGACATCTAGTAATTCTTTTTACCAGATTCATTTTAAAAATTATTTTGCGTAAATAATTTTTATCGCTATAGATCTTGATAAAGTCATCGTTTGTGCGATGAAACATGTGGATCAGAATAAAAGTATTTACAGTCGGACCGCGTTATCCCGACCGCCGATTTTCAGGTCACTCCGCTTATTACGTCAGTTTTTCAAAGTCCCGATTTCTGTATATGATTTTATTGTAAATAAACTCCGGATTTTACGTCGTTGAATAATTTTCAACTTCGGATATCCCGACGGTTTAGGAAAATTGTCCGTTTTTCCTAATCCATCTTATAAGCACGGAAATTAAGCAGTAAGAATGTTCTTAGCCAAACTTTTCACAAAAGTGTCTAAAATACCCATTGAGATAAATGAGAAATTTTACTTCATTCCTTTATGTGAATAAATAAACCCACACTCTATGAATGACCCACTTAAGCTACTCATAGACATATCAGTGTATTCGCAGTCTTTTTGTTCTGGTCAGACGGCTCTTTCTTGTGGTTACACGGCGTTTTTCAACCGACTAAAACCGAAGCATTGCATTGCATTGAAACGATCAGAAATTATCTAACATCCATTTCTAAAACAACGAATATTGATTGCAATTCATTGTATAATATTGAAAAAAGAATTGTGGAAAGCAAATCTAGGGATAAGCAAACCTTAATTCATCAAAATTTCTTGTAAAAATAAAAAAAACAAGTCATCGTAAATCTAACTTTTATTCTTTTCAATTTTGATTTTGTATTTATTTTGTTTAATAATAATATTTTATTGCTTAAAACTGAAAGAACAGTTATAAATTTAAAATTGTCTTAAATTAAGTAACAATACATCTTTTTTATAACATATTTTTCCCCAAGTCTAGTTACCGCGACACACAGCTTATGACGACACTTTTTTCTGGTCAGTAGAGTGTCGGTATAACGAGATTCGACTGTATATGCTTTTTAAATGTATATATAGTTTTATCACTTTTAGCACGTATTAATTCAGTTTAATGATTATACAATGAATACTGTGATGTGTATGAAGGAATAATTCCGTAAATTCATATTAATTCATATTAATTAAGTCATATTACGTAATGTTTTATGTAGCTTCACAAAGTATAGATAGATTACCAAAAAGCGGCGAAACCATTCAAAAGTTATATGTGAAAAAAAAAAAAAAATGTCATGTTGTCCAGTGGGTCACAAATACATCCTATTTTTTAAACAACCAGTTTAAAAATAAATCAAACATTCCAGCTATTACTCAAGAATGTCTATTTTATGGCTGATTCATAATATCCCAGATAGCCTGAACATTGGCAGCAAATTTGATTTTTTCTGACATTATCTTGCCGTGACAAATTTGATTTGAGAAATGCGCAGCAAATTTCTTGCAATGTATACCATACCCCGCTTGCATGAGTAGTTTGTTGTGAAACTGTTGGCAAGACTGTCTTTAATTCACGAAAGTGACGAAAGCAAAAAATCCCTCTGTTGAGAGAATAGACAATCAGCACATACGCAGAAATTGCGGAAATGTTATTCAGTTGGCACCGCTTTTTCTAAACGCTATAATTATCGAATACCAAAAAAGGCTCGTATTGAAAAGTGCAAATATTACCTTAACTTGTTTATGGTGATGAAAACGATGCATGCACCTTCTGACGCTGTGTTCGCATCAATAGACCTGATCAGGTCTATGGACCCCTCCGAACGGGTTAAGCTTATAGTGGGGCGTGGAAAAATTACTACTTTGCAGTATTTTTTTATTACTTGTTTGCCGTTAATTTGCAATAATTTGATACAGCATGAATTTAACTTGCACGACCAGTTAGCTGCAAGCTCAAAGTGTGGTAACTTCGGCGTTTGAGTTATCTTGCTGCAGTCGTATTATGAACTTTCAGTCTTGTCATGCTGAGCTTGCTGCAACTTTGCAGGTTTTCAAAGCAAGACTGCTACAAATTTTCTGAACATTAAAAATGCTATCTGGGATCTGCCCAGATAGCATTTTTAGTTTGCAGAAAATTTGCAGAAGTCTTGCTTTGAAAACCTGCAAAGTTGCAGCAAGCTCAGCATGACAAGACTGAAAGTTCATAATACGACTGCAGCAAGATAATGCAAATGCCGAAGTCACCACACTTTGAAATTGCAGATAACTTGTCGTGCAAGTTAAATTCATACTGTATCACATTTATTGTAAATTTACCTCAAACAAGTAATAAAAAATACTGCAAACTTACGGCAAAGTAGTAATCTTTCCATAGCACATTAACTGTTTACAACTGTTACACTATAAATTTAACCCCTTCGAAGGGGTCCATAGACCTGATCAGGTCTATTGATGCATACGCACCGTTAAGATGCGTGCATCGTTTTTGTCACCATAAACAAGATACGGTAATATACGGGCTTTTGAATTTAAGCCTTTTTTGTTATTTGAGAAGTATAACATTTTAAAAAAGCGGTGCCAACAGAATAAAATTTCTGCAATTTCTGCGTATCTGCTGATTATCTATTCTCTCAACAGAGGGATTTTTTGCTTTCGTCACTTTCGTCAATGAAAGACAATCTTGCCATCAGTTTCACAACAAACTACTCATGCAAGTGGGTGATGGTATACCTTGCGGGAGATTTACTGAGACTTTCTCAATTCAAATTTGTCACAGCAAGATAATATAATAAAAAATCAAACTTGCTGCTAATGTTCATGCTATCTGGGTGAAATCAGTTTTATTTCTAAATTGGAATTCAAATCTTCATTTTATCATTTATTCTAACACAATTTTCGTTTTCATTAGAAGAAAATAAGGTACCATCCTCCTCATTTTTTTTTTTTTTTTTTTTTTTTTTTTCTTTTAACAATTCCCCTTCTTTTAATTACATGCCTGATGAAGAAAAAGGCATCGCCTTTTTTTTCTCTCAACCAGCATTAATCCTTTTTTCTTCTTTATTTTATTTTATTTTAACATTTATGTCATAAAAAAGCCAAAATATTTCACAAAATAAGCATTTGATTGCTCTTTTTTTTAAAAAAAGAAGATATTTTCCATTTTAAGCTCAAAATAATTAAAAACGGGACCATTATACTGACTTTGAATAAGCGAGACTAATTACGAAAAGAGCTACTTAAAAAATAATATATATATATATATATATATATACACATACGCGGAGAAAAAAAAATGAAAGAAATTTCAAGTTATTTTAAGATGAAAGTTAAAAAAGAGTTAATTTTAATTGCAGAGATATATTTATTCTTTAGAAACTTATTAATTTTATTGTCTTTATTTATTTAATAAAATATTTTATTTTATGTTTATGCTGCTTAATTTGTAAAAAATATTTTAATTGCTTTACTTAAATATATTAATAAACGAAGATTAAAATAAGCAGGTAATTGACAAGTGTAAACAAATGAGTGTATTTTAATGTATAATTCTTAATATACATACAGTAGACCTTCAAGTGCTTTTATCCAGCTAGTTTTAACCAGTTAAACTTTAAATCCCAATACTAATTTAAATGTTTTATTTATTTGTAATTATTTATGTAACGGGAGTCCTATAAATTTGTTAACATTTCGAAAATTCATCAAAAGTGAAGGAATCGGTTTATTTGAATACGGTTTGCGACAGTCTTATTCTTTTTTTTTTTTTTTTTTTTTTTTTTTTTTTTTTTTTTTTTATAAAGCTATGTATGAAAATCAGTTGAAACATCAAAACTAACTTAATATTTGCTAAAAGTGACAAAAATACATTTACAAGGCAAGTAAATAACTTTATTTATTCAGATGGACATATTTCATATAGCTCTGACGGTGACATTCTCAAGATTTATACTGATACACATATTTTCACAAAAAAAAAAAAAAAAAAAAAAAAAAATTAAATTGAAAAACTGGTAAACAAAAATCACGCAATCTAATCCATAATGAAATCAACTGCAATAATAAAAATGGATATTTATGAAAGTGAATTATTTTATAGTATTGTTTCATTATTCTGCAGATATCTCTTTCCAAAGTTTAGAAAGCTCCATGGAGGCTGAATCATTGCATATACGGTAGAACCTTGATTATCCTAAGTAATTGGGACCGACCATCTTTCAGAAAATCGAATTTTTCGGATAATCGAGAATACTTTAATTTAAGATAAATGGAAAATATATGCAATATTTTTTATTATGGTAACAAGTGCTTAATGAAAATAAAGCTATAGAAAAATAGAAGCAAGAATAAATTACCTGAATTTTAATTTTGAAATTAAGTACCTTTGACATAGATCACAAGGGTTTGAAAAAATGTTTTGTTAGTCGCAGTTTCGATTGCCTTTGCTTTGAAGCTCTATCACGGAGTTTTTTAACATTATTAGTGCACCAGTATCACAGTCTCCGGCCATGCCAAACCTTTTGCAAAACATTCAAATGTTTCATAATTGCTAATTTGTCCGTTCTCTCCGTTCCACTCCGCAGCTTACGGGAGCTCAAGTTAAATTCAAAGGAATGCTAAGAAGGAAGATCGAAAACATTTATATGTACTCGTAGTTCGGAAAGGACTGCTAGCACAAAAGGAAAATTATAGTTTTAAAAAAAAGTTTTAAAAATGAATTTTGCACACAAGAAATGTGATAGTAAAAAAGAAAAAAAAAATCTACTTTATTCTTACTGATTAAAAAAGATCGCTATTGATTCTCGGATAATGGATGGCAAATAAAATCTTGATGGATAAATTATTCTACTACTTTTGAATTCAATCTGTAAAGGTTATATAGCCTGGAGAAAGCTGTTTCCTGTTGTGTTTCATATCAGCTATATGCTCTTTGATCCTAGTTTTAAGCTTTCTGTTTGTCAGATCTCTATATAAAATAGCCCTGTTCATTCTTCTTTAGTGAAAGGTATTTAATTTACTCCTGATAATTGATTTGGTTCTATCGGGTCTATTTTCTTATGCTGTGTTTATTTTTAATTTTACGGAAGGTTTTAAACTTTTTTGTGAATAGATGGTGCTTCAGCATTCAAATCACAAAATTTCATCAAAAACTACGTTCATTGGTAAGCAAATATTTACAAACTCATAGCAGTAATTGATCTACAGGACCGTCATCGCAGGTAATTAACTGAGGCATGTAGCATTTCTGGATGGATGCACAAGATTTCGTGACGCATGGTGTCCTGTAACTCTTCTAAGGAAGCCAGACTACTGCGGTAGACTTGAGATTTTACGTAACCCCTTATCCAAAATCAAACGGTATCAAATCCGGCGACCCTATAATAACTGATTAGCCGTTATCCAAATGTGCTTAACAATAACTGCACCACAGGAGGTTTGTTATGAGGAGTTGTCTTACATAAAAGTTACTGCCCGTAAGAGAGTACATTCGTGAAAAAAAAAAAAAAAAAAAAAAGTAAACACCCCCTACTAACTCCTCAAAAAATTATCGTAGAAGAAAGTTACCGTTACCGAACGATTGGAAATAAAGTCTACTTTTAAATGATGTATATAAAATTTGCTTAGTGGGCCATCTACATATTAAAACGAATCCAAACTTCATTTTTTTCAATGACAATACACAATTTTAACAAGATATTTCAAGTCATCGGTTCAAATTATGCCTAGACACCGAATTTCAAGTCATTAGAATGATAAGTTTTTGAATTATAAACATTCAAAATTTAGTGCTTCTAATGTTAAATTACATTTTCATATTTTTATTAATATCTCCAGAAATTATACTCCTAATGTGCTAATTTTTTTTTGTATCAATAATACTGATATACCCAAACATAAATACGCTGAATTTGCAATTTTTTTAATTTTATGATCTGAATTATGAATTATGAAATTAATATTCGAAAAAATTATGAATTGCAACCTACAATTTTTTTGATGGATTTAGATTTATTAATTCCTGCTTTATGTAAATACAAAATTTCACATTTTTCTTCCCAGTAGTTTTCAAATTATGCTTAAACAAGTAAGAAAAATCATGCGTTAAGCATAGATTATGAAATACTTTCCAACACTTCCTGTATGCTTTAACAAAACTTCGTTATTTAGGGAAATAATGTATATAAAAGAACTAAGTAAACATTTTAGAAAACGCATAAAACATTTTAAAAACTGATTTCAGAAGTTATCATCCATATTAAATATGTATTCCAATTCTTTTGAACAGCTCTGTATTTGATCTGTAAGTTGATATATATGCTATATAATGGGGGAATTTAGTTTAGCAAGAAAACGTATAACAGGTTGAAATTTCTCTTTCAGCAATTTATACTAATAGATGGAAACATACTTGTATACTTTTGTACAAGCCTGTAGTTAACCTAGTACCTTTATTACACGCCACTATTTAGCTAAACTTTAATTCAAAATAAAACACTCTTAAAACTACTGGAATCACATTTTCAGAAATTATTATTTATAGACGGCCATGTATCCAATTCTTTGCGTGACGCTGTATATAATTTTTATCTATGTTTTATAATTTTATCTACAAATATTTCTTAGTAAGCAAAATGCAGTTAGGCGTAAAAATGCATAACTCATTTAAAAACCACCTTTAAGCAATTTACAATCATACCCAGTAACCATTACGAATTTTTTGTGTAGCCCTGTATATGAATTATAGCCTTTATACACATCATATACAATGCACAAACATAGTGAGATATAAAAGTGCATAACATAATTAAAAATGCATTTCCAGCAATCATCGCTGTCGTACAATACTTCGGATGCAATATAGCATCTGAAATCTTTTGTGTGTCCCTGTAAATGCTATGCACTTCGTATTATACATGAAATAAGTTATAGTAAACCTCAGCGACGTATATCAATTCCATTATACATGAAATAATTTAAGATAATTAAAATACGCCGGAAAAAATTTCCTCCACCCGTATATCATTATGTAACGGAATTCTTTTGTGTGGCCCTGTAAATGAATAATATTTATTCTTTGCAGCGCATATTCTACGGAATGCATATTTTAGTGCACTTGATAAATGCATATCACTTTTATTGTGTTTGAAAGCGTGTAATATCATTAAAAATAATTTGAAACGATTCTTTCCCATAGGCCGTAATGTAAATATCAGTATTATGAAAAACTTTCGACTGCCTCTGTAAATGAACTAAACATGCTACAAACTTCATTTGCAATAGGGTTCGTGCTATGGTAGAGGTCACTAACATCCAAAAATTTCAGAACGATCAGAATATATTTACGGGAGTTAGAGCGCGTACAGACGGACAGACAAACCGAATGCATAAATACTTTTCAACTTTGTTGGAAAGTGTTAAAAACGGCAAAATGATGGTTTAAGGGGCCGTCTATAATAGAAGTGACTAGATATTTTGAAATTTCTTCTGCTGTATTGTAATCTAGCCGGCTTCATTGACTTCTTGAGGTGCCTTGATCAAGATGGGGGAACTCTCGGTTAATAATCGATTTCCGAACTTCAATTTGGATACAGCCCTTAAAATACGCTCGTTTTAAAATAATTAATTTATCGGAAACTTATGGTACGAATTGCATAAAAATTTGTTTTTAGGTTAAGTGGTGGATGTAGAGTTCATTTATGATGTCAAAATTGTGTACTGCTATTGAAAAAAACAAAGTTATGGTTCGTTTTAATATGTACATGGACCCCTAAGCAAATTTTATCTATATCATTTAAAAGTAGACTTTATTTCCAATCGTTCGGTACCAGTAACTTTCTTTTACGATAATTTGTTGTGGAGTTAGTGGGGGGTATTTACTTTTATTTTCCTCGACTGTACATTCCAATAAGCTAGGTAAATGTTTAGCACTTTCAAGTAGCAGTATCTAGTAACTGAGCATGACTTTCAACTACAGTGAAACCTCCCTGTGCGACCACCTCCCTGAACGACCATTTTTTTTCATGGAACGAAATTTATTCCCATAGGCTCAATACTAATTTTACCTCCATTCAGAGACCATCCCAGTTGAACTCCCTCCATGAGCGACCCTTTTCTTTGAAGAAAATGAAACAAATTCCGTTTTTTCCTGGTCGCTTGAAAAAGGTTTCATTCGAAAAATAATTCCGGAGAGCGCATTTTTCATCAAATTTCTAAACTAAGTTTAGATTTTTTTTTTTTTTATTCTGGTAACTTTTAAGTGTTTAAACCCCTTTTTGCCTTTTTTAGGAAAAGAATTTAACTCTGATGACAAATTAAGAATGAGGGTCAATAAACTCCCCTGCCCTATTCTGTCAGGGAACTCTCAAAGAAATGGATAAATTAAATCATCATTGTTTGTTCTCGTCCAAAAAAAAAAAAAAAAAAAAAAAAAAAAAAAAAAAAAAAAAATCCATTTATTTATTGAATTTTGAAAGGACTTGGAAATATAAGTTATGAAAGATAAAACCATAAAATCAAAGAAAACTTAAATGTATTCACTTTTTAAAGTCTGCAGTAATTAACTTATGTAATTAACTTTTTTTATACTTAAATTTTTATATTTTTTCCTAATGTGAAAAATAAATTTTAGTAATTTAATTGTTACCTTTTTTCGACAATTAAAATCTAGATTTAACCATAACATCCATTAAGAGACCACCTCTCGAAGAGACCAGTTTTTATTAGAACGAAACGTGGTCGCTTTAGGGAGGTTTTACTGTAATTCCATGGCTTTCGTAATTCCTTGTGGTGGCGGACACATAGAAAATTAACTGCTATGAGCTTGTATCTGTGTACAAATAAACGTAATTTTGCATGAAATTTTATCATTTTGAATGCAGAAGTGCACACTGTTGACAAAAATTTTTATTTAAAAACTTTTCTTTACCGAAAAAAAAAATCCCCTCGCATGAGAATTATTTTGTCGCAAACCGAATTCAAATGAAATATCCCTTCACATTTTATGAATTTTTGAAATGTTAGCAATTTTATGGGCTACCGGGAATTTTAATGCATTACTTTAAAGCGTTTGAATAGTAATAATAAAAATATCATTACTGAGTGTAAGGTAAAAGCTCACAAGAAAAGAAGAAATTATGATTTTTTTTTTTAAATATCAGTATTATGTATTTTTAAAAACAACTTTACTTTTGAAATGCATTTAAATTCTGCTTTAATGTTAAAACATTAAAAAAATCCATAATTTGCTGTAATATTTTTTCTGAATATTTTGCGTTATTGAAAAATAATAATCGAGATCTACATATCGATAATCTCAAACATTGGAGCATTTAATTTAAAAATAAGGGATTGGTTGCTTTGAATGTTTAATTTACAACAAGAGAAAAATATTTGAAATAAATGTATATTTGAAATATATAATACTAGCAAACCCCGCGGCTTTGCTCGCGTAATATTTGAAATATGTCAAGTGATATTTATATGTCTAATTTTTATTAAAAGAAATTATAATTTTAGGAATGATTCAAAAAATTACTATTTAAAGCACAGTTTGACTAAACTTCATTATTACACTGTATTAGGTAGAAATGGGACTTAAATTAATAATAATAAAAAAACTCCCAAATAAATGATAATTTAGACAGTATTTTGAAACTTTTATGCTCAATTAATACGCTTATTTCAGTATTCATTTGAAGTTTTGAATTTTTTAGAAACCATCTTCTTATATCTTAAAATTAATCATCATGTCAAATTCCAAGTCCTACCACCTCTCTCAACAAAAAGGGCTATGTTGAAATAGGAACTGTCACCATTAATTTGCAACATTTAATTTTGAATCGGTTTGCTATTTCCTAATATTCCACAGAAACGTAATTGAGAAAGCTGTTAAAGGCCTTTTTTAAAACGTTTATTGTTCCTGTGAACCACAGGTGGTAGAATCATCCGCATAAAATATAGCCTGTGTAGGATCAGAGACTGTTACCATTGATTCGCAATTATTACTTTTATAATCGGTTTATATTCCCTGAAATTGCATAGAAATCGTAATTTAGGACTTTTTTAGAAAGTATTCCGTACCTTACCTTCGCTTGACACCTTTTTAATTCGAATTAATTTTCGATAGTCCTTCAAGGGCATTTATATTTTATAAGTAACTACCATGCCATATTTAAAGTTTCTAGCCTCTTCAGTATCACAGAAATCGCAATTTAGAATGTTTTTGCTCCTGCAACCCTCTGGTGGTAGTGACACAGACATAAAAAATAGCTTATGTTTTAGCAGGTTCTATCACCAACAATTTATCACCATTATTTTTTAAATCGGTTTGGTATTTGATAAGATTGCATAAAAATTGTAATTTAGAACGTTTTTAGAACGCTTTTCGATCACTTCATACTTTTAAATTTGAAATTTTCTTTCTACTGTTCTTAGAAAGCAGTTGCATCTTGTAAGTAAATACCATGCCATATTTCAAAATGTTAGATCCCTCAGTTGTGCAAAAAGCGCAAATTAGAACATGTTTCGCTCTTGCAATTGCAGATGTTAGTGACAGCAACATAAAATATAGCCTATGTTGTAGCAGGGACTATAACCATCAATTTGCAACCATTACTTTTGAAATAGGTTTGGTATTTCCTGAGATTGAGTAGAAATCGCAATTTAGAACGTTTTTAGAATGCGTTTCGAGCATTTTCTACCCTTTTAAATTTCCAATTTTTTCGAAACTGTTCTTAAAGATCATTTATATCTAATAAATATGTACCTTTCCTAATTTCAAGTTGCTAGCCCCTACCGATCACAAAAATCAAAATTTAGAGCATTATTTGCTACTGCAAACTACAGTTGATAGTGACACTGACATGAAATAGCATCTTTGTTAGAGCAGAGGCTGTCAGCATCAATTTGCCAACCATTACTTTTGAAATCAGTTTGATTCTTCCTGAGATTGCTCACAAATCAGCATTTAGAAAGTTTTTAGAACGCTTTTCGCGCATTTTCACCCCTTTTAAATTTCAAATTTTTAAAGAAATGTTCTTAGAGATCATTTATCTCTATTAAATATATACCATGCAATATTTCCAAAATCTAGCTCCTTCCATAATTCAAAAATCGCATTTTTAGAAAGATTTCAGTTCCTGCATCTCCTCTGGGGGTAGTGGAAACAGACATAAAATATAGCCAATCTTGGAGCAAGAGCTGTCACCATCATTTTTACACCTTATACTTGAAATCGGTTCAGTACTTCCTGATGTGACATAAAAATCGCAAATTAGAATGCTTTTTACAACGCTTTTCGCGCATTTTCATCCTTTTTAAATTTCGATTTTTTTTTTTTAGGAAATGTTCTTAGAAATCTTTGATATCTTATAAGTAACTACTATTCCAAATTTATGATTCTAGGCCCTTCCATAACACAAAACCGCAATTTAGAACTTTTTTTCTCCTGCAACCCCAAGGTGGTAGTGATACAAACATAAAACAGAGCCATGTTAGAGCAAGGTCTGTCACCAACAACTTACAACCATTACTTTTAAAATCAATTTGATATTTCCCAAAACTGAGTAGAAATCACCATTTAGAATGTTTTTTAGAACCCTATTCGCGCATTATCACCCCTTTTAAATTTCGAATTTTTTAAGAACTGTTCTTAGAAATCCTTTATACCTAATAAGTAACTAATGTTTTAAATTTCATATTTCTAGGCCCTTCAGTAACACAAAAACCGTAATTTAGAACGTTTTTTGCTCCTTCACCACCTTTGGGGTAGTGGCACAGACTTAAAATATAGCCTATCTTGGAGCAAGGGTTGTTATAATCAATTTGATAGAATTATTTTTTAGATCGGTTAGGTAGTTCCTGAGATTGCGTAGAAACAACCATTTAGAGCGTTTTTTAGAACGCTTTTTGCGCATTTTCACCCTTTTTAAATTTCGATTTTGTTTAGGAAATATTCTTAGAAATCATTGATATCTTATAAGTAACTACTATTCGAAATTTCATGATTCTAGGCCCTTCGATAACACAAAACCGCAATTTAAAACGTTTTTTTTTCTCCTGCAACCCCAAGGTGGTAGTGATATAAACATAAAACAGAGCCATGTTAGAGCAAGGTCTGTCATCATCAACTTACAACCATTACTTTTAAAATCGATTTGATATTTCCAAAAACTGAGTAGAAATCACCATTTAGAATGTTTTTTGGAACCCTCTTCGCGCATTATCACCCCTTTTATATTTCGAATTTTTTAAGAACTGTTTTTAGAAATCCTTTATATCTAATATGTAACTAATATTTCAAATTTCATATTTCTACGCCCTTCGATAACACAAAACCGCAATTTAGAACGTTTTTTTCTCCTGCAACCCCAAGGTGGTAGTGATATAAACATAAAACAGAGCCATGTTAGAGCAAGTTCTGTCACCATCAACTTACAACCATTATTTTTAAAATCGATTTGATATTTCCCAAAACTGAGTAGAAATCACCATTTAGAATGTTTTTTGGAACCCTCTTCGCGCATGATCACCCCTTTTATATTTCGAATTTTTTAAGAACTGTTTTTAGAAATCCTTTATATCTAATAAGTAACTAATATTTCAAATTTCATATTTCTAGGCCCTTCAGTAACGCAAAAATCGTAATTTAGAACGTTTTTTTCTCCTTTACCAACTTTGGGGTAGTGGCACCGACGTAAAATATAGCCTTCCTTGGAGCAAGGGTTGTCACCATCAATTTGACACCATTATTTTCTAAATCGGTTTGGTATTTCCTGAGATTGCGTAGAAAGCCCCATTTAGAAAGTTTTTTAGAACGCTTTTCGCGCATTTTCACCATTTTTAAATTTCGATTTTTTTTAGGAAATATTCTTAGAAATCATTGATATCTTATAAGTAACTACTATTCGAAATTTCATGATTCTAGGCCCTTCGATAACACAAAACCGCAATTTAGAACGTTTTTTTTCTCCTGCAACCCCAAGGTGGTAGTGATATAAACATAAAACAGAGCCATGTTAGAGCAAGGTCTGTCATCATCAACTTACAACCATTACTTTTAAAATCGATTTGATATTTCCAAAAACTGAGTAGAAATCACCATTTAGAATGTTTTTTAGAATCCTTTTCGCGCGTTATCACCCCTTTTATATTTCGAATTTTTTAAGAACTGTTTTTAGAAATTCTTTATATCTAATATGTAACTAATATTTCAAATTTCATATTTCTACGCCCTTCGATAACACAAAACCGCAATTTAGAACGTTTTTTTCTCCTGCAACCCCAAGGTGGTAGTGATATAAACATAAAACAGAGCCATGTTAGAGCAAGGTCTGTCACCATCAACTTACAACCATTACTTTTAAAATCGATTTGATATTTCCCAAAACTGAGTAGAAATCACCACTTAGAATGTTTTTTACAACTCTCTTCACGCATTATCACCCCTTTTATATTTCAAATTTTTTAAGAACTGTTCTTAGAAATCCTTTATATCTAATAAGTAACTAATATTTCAAATTTCATATTTCTAGGCCCTTCAGTAACGCGAAAACCGTAATTAAGAACGTTTTTTGCTCCTTTACCAACTTTGGGGTACACTGTTAAAAATAAAGGTTTAACTTTGAACAAATAAACTGGTGAAAACAAGAGGTTTCACCGAGTTTCCCGTTCAAATAAAAATGACTGGAAAAGAAAATCTTATGCTGGATGCACAATAACCGAGTTTACGGTTCTACCTTTAGTTATCGTTGAGTGGCATCACATCACAATCACCCCACAAGGCCACACAAGCTAAACTTTAATGGCGGCTAACAACTTAAGCGTCAACATGAATATCGCTTATTTTGGATTTATCTCCCCGTCCCCATCAATCCTTGAAATACAAGTAAGTACACTAGTAGCTATAGTTTATTTTACTGTTAGTACACATTGTAATGTTTTGCTGAAACTCCCTTGCACAAAATTTATATTTTACCTGTAAATATTAGATTAGCAATTTGCTTAAGCCTAAAATAGTACCGGTTCTACATTGCATCCGGAGCGAAATAAAACACTATTTTAAAGCTATTAATAACTTAAGTTTAATAATTTAGTTCAGTTCAAAGATTTATACACGCGAAATTATTTTTCGATATCAGTTATTTTTGTTTGTTGATATTTTCAATTTATGAATGCCTCGCTATCATTAATGCTTGTCATACGCATTCAAGTCCTTACTACAACATGATATACATATATATGTTTGCAAAACTGAATTTTTTACATTACTTAAAAGAATGTTTACAGGATTTTATGTAGCTAAATTAAGTATTAAAAAAGGTTTATATGATTTTTTAAACCATTCATTTTCCAAAATTTAATGTAATCAATAAAAACTAGAGGTTGCCTTTTTTTTTTTTTTTTTCTAATGAGATTGCTATATAATTTAAATTCAAAATTATCTTTATTTTGTAAGTAATGGATATATGAAGGCATACGAAACAAACGCCAACTGTATTATACAATGAATATTTTGATATTTTAAAACATTAAATTAGATGAAAAATAAAAATCGTGAAATGCAAATTCTGGTTTGTGTATGAGATTATAATTTTAAATTTATAATTAGCTGTATCTTCTAAGTAAAGTAATGGATATTTGCAGTTGAGGTTCCTGAAAAGTGTGTTAGAAGATACAAATTTAACATTTTAAAAATATCAAAATGTAAGAAACATACAACCATGAAATGCAAATTTTGGTTTTTGAAAATATACTATTACAAATTTATGACATATAATTGTATAACTGTTTTTACATTGTGCATTATATATAGCTCAATAAATATTTAAAAGGTTTATATGATTTATTAAACAATTTGTTTTTTAAAAATGAAACCATAAAAACAGGTGGTCGCTTTTTTTTTAATTATGAGATTATAATTTTAAATTCATAATTAGCTGCATCTTCTAAGTAAAGTAATGGAGATCTATAGCTATAAGACCTCCAAGTCTGTTAGAAGGTACATTTTGATATTTTAAAACTTTAAATTTGTTTAAAACTTAAAACCGTGAAATGCAAATTTTGGTTTTTGAAAATATACCATTACAAAATTATGACACATAATTGTATAACTGTTTTTTACATTGCTAAAGCATGTTTAATAATGCATTATATGTAGCTCAATAAATATTGAAAAGGTTTATATGATTTATTAAACAATTCGTTTTTCAAAAACGTATGAAATGCATATAATAAACAGGTGGTCGCTTTTTTAAAAAATTCTATAAGATTATACAATTTTAAATTCATAATTAACTGTATCTTCTAAGTAAAGTAATGGAGATCTGCAGTTGGAGGTTTCTGAAAAGTGTGACGCATTTTGATATTTTAAAAATGTTAAATTTGTAAAAAACTTAAAACCGTGAAAAGCAAGTTTTGGTTTTTTGTGAAAATATACCATTACAAAATTATGACATATAATTGTATAACTGTTTTTACATTGTGCATTATATATAGCTCAATAAATTATTAAAAAGGTTTATATAATTTATTAAACAATTTTTTTTTTTCAAAAATAAATGAAATCCATATAATAAACAGGTGGGTTTTTTTTTTTTTTTTAATTATGATATTATAATTTTAAAATCATAATTAGCTGTATCTTCTAAGTAAAGTAATAGAAATTTGTAGCTATTGAAATCTCCAGCTCTGTTTGAAGGTACATTTTGATATTTTAAATTTGTTTAAAACTTAAAACCGTGAAATGCAAATTTTGGTTTTTGAAAATATACCTTTACAAAATTATGACACATAATTGTATAACTGTTTTTACATTGCTAAAGTTTGTTTAATAATGCATTATATATAGCTCAATAAATATTGAAAAGGTTTATATGATTTATTAAACAATTCGTTTTTCAAAAATAAATGAAACCCATATAATAAACAGGTGGTCGCTTTTTGTTAAAAATTATATTATAATTTTAAATTCATAATTAGCTAGGGTAGATGCACCAGTTTTGGCCACTTTTAGAGAAAATTCGAAATAGAAATTTTACAGTTCTTGACCGATTTAAGCATATTAAATCATAATATCATTCTTTAGTAAATTTAATTGTCTTTCTGTTAGCTATAATGATTTTCTACAGAATATTTTAGATTCTGAGTAATAACTCATCAAGTAATTTATTCCAATTTGTACCAGTTTTGGCCACCCCTACACCAGTTTTGGCCATCTCTATGCACCAGTTTTGGCCACTGCAATATCATGTAGTTTAACAAACATTTTAATTGATAATAAGTAAAAATAAAGCATTTTTATGCAACATCTATTTTACCACACATATATTTGTTTGCTGTATTAAGAGAATTTTGCAAATTTCTTTATGAATTGATAAAAACATCAAGTAAAATATACTTATTTTGATTTTAACTGAAAGTTTCAATTAAAAAACAAAAAATATATTTAAATTTGATTAATAAACGGGACAACAGTGCCTATAGGACATAAAGATTAACTATTTAATCAGTTTTATAATTATTCATGGATTGTGGCTTGTTTAGAACACTTGAATCTTCATCAAAGTGTTATATTTCTTGAAAGCATTTTCTGATTTTAGTTTGATTTTCATCAAAAAGTTATACTTCTTGAAATTATCTTTTGATTTATATTAGCTTATGCCTTATTTATGTACCCTGCTTCTTTGCAAGTTATTTTAGGGTGCGATTTCAGAAGCGAATCATACCATTTCATGCCTGGTCTTCCATCTTGAAATGGAGTTTCTATCTTACCGGCTACAATTTTCTGAACAGAATCTTAAAAGTTGTTCCATTTTTATAGGAAATAGTATTCTGACAATATCTAAAATCCACTTTTCTAATTGATTTTTAGCTTCAATTCCTAGTATCTAGATCTACTACTTGAGATTCAACATTATTAGAGGAAAGTGGTGTCCGTCCTACAAACTTCTGATGTAAGGCAAGAACGGGTTAATCCAAAACTTTGCTAGCTTGTAGTGCTGGCATTACATTTTGAATGGCCTTAATTTTACTTCTTATCTTAAAGCAGTGTTCCCTCTAGGCCATTTTTTAAGAGCACAGAATCTCTTTTAAACTTGTTAAAATGAATCCTCTTCTTTTTAAATAATGTGAAATACATTCTTACTTGTATTTAGATGTCTCTAGTAAAGATTTTCACAGTATTTAGTATTTCTAAATCCGTGTGCCTGAAATATTGCAAAAATTATGGAACGTCTTCATTTCTTTAGGAAAAATACAAGCAATTAAATCATGCTATAATTTTATTGAACGTTTTAATTTATAAGTTGTAAAATCTTTCAAAATTTATGTTTTAGTTTATTTATCATATCTAAAAATTACATATCACCTCCCCTTTTGCTTTATCAAAAATAAACACAATACTATATTTTCTTTAGTGATTAGCACAATGTCCTTCTTTCTAAAGTGAATTATCTATAGGACAGAGAATAACAAAATCTTTTTTATAGAACTGCCATTAGCCTTGCTTTTTTTTTAATTATTATTATTGAAGCCATTACTATATAAAACAAAACTAAATTGATTTATCCAGATGTTCTTAAATTTATTAAATGGCGAAAATTCCCTCTATAATGATAATGAATCATGTGGCCAAAACTGGAACATATGTTGTACCCTTTTTGGCCACCCCTATGGCCATAACTGGTACATATAGCAAATTTAATGCACCAGTTTTGGCCACCCCCCATTAAACTGTTAAAATAAGTAATTTAAATGTAAAATTGCAGTAGATAGAAAGCTTACCTCATAAAACCTAATAGAAATTTGTTTCAGAACAAATAGAACTCTATAAGTGCCTAATGTTGAAAGATTCTGAAAACTTGTCAGCTAAGCAAAAATCTTAATACATGTAAGCACACACTGCAGTTTCACACATTTATTTTTTTTTCAAGTCACATTTTAGCAAAAAATAAATAAATGATATTGTAAATGATAAAAGAGAGTTTGCTTAAAGTGTAAGAATGCATATTATTTGTTAGCATGAATTCACAGGCTAAATATTGGACAAATTGATCCAATGTGGCCAAAAGTGGTGCTTCTACCCAATATCTTCTAAGTAATGGATATCTGAAGTTAGAGGTTTCTGAAAAGTGTGTTAGAAGATACATTTTGATATTTTTAAAATGTTAAATTTGTAAAAAACTTAAAACCGTGAAACACAAATTTTGGTTTTTGAAAATATACTATTACAGAATTATGACATATATCTGTATAACTGTTTTTTACATTGTTGAAGCATGTTTATTAATGCATTATATATAGCTCAATAAATATTAAAAACGTTCATATGATTTATTAAACAATTCGTTTTTTAAAAATGAATCCATAAAAACAGGTGGTCACTTTTTTGTTAAATTATGAGATTATAATTTTAAATTCATAATTAGCTGTATCTATTAAGTAATAGATATCTGCCACTATAGACCATTACAAAATTATGACATATAATTGTAATTAACTCGGGTGTGAAACATGTCTCCCAAGAACCACGTTATATCGGGCTTCCACTGTATTTTAAAAATTGTAACTTCATAATACAAATTCTAATTTTGAAATAATATTCAAATATAAATTTAGCATAATTTATAGTTTTTTCTTTTAAATTGCTATAGGATTTGCCGTAAAGTGTCAAACCTGCCATCTTAAGAGTACGCTGATTTAGTATGCCAGTGTTTCAAACAACAAAAGATTGTCTTTTTGATGTAAGTACATTTTAGTGTTAGTTTTTGTTAATTTTATCTTTCAATAATGTTTTAATACTCGCACACATTGTTTACATAAATGTTTGACACTTTCTGTGTCATTTATTTATTTATAGCTGTAGCTGTGTAATAAGCCAATAGTAGATCTTAATGAGTGAGAAATATTATTTTACATGCATTTATGAGAGAAAAAAAGAATTTTTTTCAAGTGCAACTTCTGATATTATCGACAATTGCAATATATTTCATAGAAATTTTAACTTTCAGTTTATTACACAGTGCCAGTTTGAACCATCAATGATATAAAACAAAATTGAAATATCTTTAACAACTGTCTACTTTAAACTGCACATAAAAAAAAAGTCTTAAAAAATGTAGAATGCTTAAAATTCAAAATATTGCTTGTTTGTACCCTTAAAGATTGAAATGTTGGATAAAAAAGTGTCTGTTACTTAAATTATTTCTATTTTCAAGTGTATGAGTAACCTATAGTGTTCAAAAGTAAAAAAATTGAAAGGTTTCTTAAAGCAACTTTATTTTAGTTAATTTTGCCTTTCAATGATTTAGAATAGTCATACACATAATTTACATAAATCTTTGACACTTTCTGTGTTGCTTTATTCATTTATAGCTGTGAAATAAGTCAAAAGCGGATCTTAATGTGGAAAAATATTATTTTACATGCATTTATATTTATAAGACAAAAATAAGAATTTTTTCAATAGCTTATCAATGTTTTAACATATTTCATAGAATTTTTAACTTTTGGCTTATTACACAGCACAACTTCAAACCATGAAGGATATAAAACAAAATTAAAATACATCTTTAAATAACTGTCTTTAAACTATTTACATAAAATAAGAGTAAAATCTTAAAAAATGCAGAAAACTTAAAATTCAAAATATTGCTTGTTTGTACCCTTAATTGATATGTTGGATAAAAAAGTGTTACATAAATTATTTCTATTTTAAAGTTTATGAATAACCTATAGTGTTCAAAAGTAAATTTTTTTAAAGATTTCTTAAAGAAACTATTTTAGTTAATTTCATCTTTCAATAATGTAGAATACTCATACACATTGTTTACATAAACATATATGGTACTTTCTGTGTTGTTTTGTTTATTTATACAGGGTGGCTACAGAATCTGGAAATCAGGGAATCATGTAAAAACCAGGGAGGTTTATCAATCTGGAAATATCAGGGTACTTTGTAAAAATATTCGAAAATCAGGGAAATTTGTCTATATTATGAAAATATTTGCATATTTACCTTGCAAACGAGATTGATTCGTCTATTTTATGTACCATATTTTTTAACATGCTGATTAGTCTTTCCCAATATTTTTAAAAAGTTGCGCATGGTATGAGTTTTTGATATTTAATGCAAATTAAGGTGATCAGATGTCCTAATTTTCTGTACATCGTGCTTATATTGAAGGCAATTTACCCATTTTTAAAAATTTTAAATGATACATTAGCATAACCGGACCAGGTGGCCAGTTTAATCCAATTAGCTATCCCGTCAAATGTAGATAAGTCTTAGAATTGAATATTTTTCAGAAAATGGGGAAATTTTCTGGTCACCCTATATCCATTGGCCACTACATGAAGTTGGATTGAATTTTGAGTTCGGATTTATAAAACTATCAACAAATACTTAATGAATATTAGGCAATTTTTGTGTTTTTCTCTTGTTTTTTCTCGCAAAGGAGATATTAGCAGGCTGGATAAGTGTGTTATATGAGGAATCGACATACATGAAAAAATACGGTATGTGTATTGTTAATAATGGAAATCAGGGAAGTCTGATAAAGATAGTCAGGGAAATCATGGAAAAATCAGGGAATTTTTTTTAGAATTTCTGTAGACACCCTGTTATAGTTCTGTAATAAGTCAAAAGTGGGTCTTAATGGGTAAAAAATGTATTTACAAGACCTAAAATAAGAATTTTTCAAGTGCAAATTCTGATATTGACACAGCATATTTCATAGAACTTTTGAAAATTTAGTGTTGAATCTAGAAAAAAAGTCGCCATTCAACAATTTTTAAAAAAGGGCAGAACATTCTTGAAAGTCACTCTTGTACCTTGTTATTAGGTAGCTTTCTTTACAAAAAAGCTACCTATTGCAGCCGTTCGGAGGAAAGCGATTTCAAAAAATTTTGGTATATTTTCATCGATCATGACCCCCAGACCCCGAAACCACCCTCCGTTCAAAATTGATATATATATATATATATCTGACCTATGTCACACTGTAACTCCCGTAATTATGAACCGATTTCGATGTAATTCGGTGTGTACATAGTACATACCAATGTCTCGACCGAGTTCGTTGGCCAGCTTCATCCGCCGTTTTGTTTCAAAATGGCGGCCATTTAAAATTTAAAAAAAAATTTAAAACTTGAAATGTGGTACCAAAAAATTAAAAATGGAAAAATATTTTTTTTTTATGTATTTGACCTTTATACAAAGATTCCGGAGCAGTTTTTGTTTCGTCTATATCTTAAAAAATGGCTGAGTTATAGCATTTTGAATTTCTAGCGTGGCTGACATTTTGAAACGTCCTGAATTTTATCACGCGATAAAAGGCGTATTTATGAACCGATTTGGATGTAATTCGGTGTGTACATAGTACATACCAATCTCTCGACCGAGTTCGTTGGCCAGCTTCATCCGCCATTTTGTTTCAAAATGGCGGCCATTTAAAATTTTTTTAAAAATGTAAAAATTGAAATGTGGTACCAAAAAATTGAAAATGGAAAAATATTTTTTTCTTATGTATTTGACCTTTATACAAAGATTTCGGAGCAGTTTTTGTTTCGTCTATATCTTAAAAAATGGCTGAGTTATAGCATTTTGAATTTCTAGCGTGGCTGACATTTTGAAACGTCCTGAATTTTGTCACGCGATAAAAGGCGTATTTATGAACCGATTTGGATGTAATTCGGTGTGTACATAGTACATACCAATCTCTAGACCGAGTTCGTTGGCCAGCTTCATCCGCCATTTTGTTTCAAAATGGCGGCCATTTAAAATTTTTTTTTAAATGTAAAAATTGAAATGTGGTACCAAAAAATTGAAAATGGAAAAATATTTTTTTCTTATGTATTTGACCTTTATACAAAGATTTCGGAGCAGTTTTTGTTTCGTCTATATCTTAAAAAATGGCTGAGTTATAGCATTTTGAATTTCTAGCGTGGCTGACATTTTGAAACGTCCTGAATTTTGTCACGCGATAAAAGGCGTATTTATGAACCGATTTGGATGTAACTTCGTTTATACATAGTACATACCAATGTCTCGACCGGGTTCGTTGGCCAGCTTCACCCGCCATCTTGTTTAAAAATGGCGGCCATTTAAATTTTTAAGAAAAATTTAAATTTGAAATGTGGTACCAAAAATTGAAAATTGAAAAAATATTTTCTTCTTATGTGTTTGACCTTGATAAAAAGATTCGAGAGCAGTTTTTGTTTCGTCTATATCTTAAGAAATGGCTGAGTTATAGCATTTTGAATTTCTAGCGTGGCTGACATTTTGAAACGTCCTGATTTTTGCCACGTAATAACAGGCGTATTTATGAACCGACTTGGATGTACCTTGGTGTGTATATAGTACATACAAATATCTCGACCGAGTTCGTTGGCCAGCTTCATCCGCCATCTTGTTTCAAAATGGCGGCCGTTTAAAAAAATAAAAAAATAAAAAAATTTAAATGAGATACCAAAAAAATTGGAAAATGAAAAAGATTTTTTTTGTATGTGTTTGACCTTAATATAAAGATTCCGGAACAGTTTTTCTTTCGTCTATATCTAAAAAAAAATGGCTGAGTAATAGCATTTTGAATTTCTCTTGTGGCTGACATTTTAAAACGACCTGATTTTTGTCACGCGATAACAGGCGTATTGATGAACCTATTTGGATGTAATTCGGTCTGTACATAGTACATACCAATGTCTCGACCGAGTTCGTTGGCCAGCTCCTTTCGCAATCTTGTTTCAAAAGGGTTGCCATTAAAAAAAAATTAAATTTAAAATTCAAAATGAGGTATTAAAAAATTGGAAAATGAAAAAGATTTTTTTTATGTGTTTGGTCTTGATACAAAGATTCCGGAGCAGTTTTTGTTTCTGAAAATTTGTTCTTTTGTTGATATCTTAAAAAATGGTTGATTTATAGCTCTTTGAATTTCTAGCATGGCTAACATTTTGAAATGATCTTGTATTTGTCACGCGATAACACGCGTATTCACCTATTTCGATGTAAGAAGGCATGTGGATAGTATACATGAACACCTCGACCAAGTTCGCTGGCCAGATTCATCAGCCATCTTGTTTCAAAATGGCGGCCATTAAATTAAAAAATATATATATATTTAAAGTGAGGTGCAAAAAAATTAGAAATTGAAAAAGGTTTCTTTCTTAAGTATTTGATCTTGATATAAGGATTCAGGAGCATTTTTTGTTTGTCTTTACCTTAAAAAATGGCTCAGATATAGCAGTTTCAATTTCTATTGTGGGTGACATTTTGAAAAATCTGATTTTTTACATGCGACAGCACTCCTATACATTAACCGATTCCGATGTGAGTGAGCATGTGCACAGCAATTACTAAGGTCTCAACCAAGTTCACTGCTTAGCTTCATCCACCATGTTGTCTTAAAATGACAGGCACTTTAAGAAATTGCCGAATTTGGCAGCCAAATATAAGTTACTTTAAAGAAAAGCAGCTTGGATAAAGCTGACTAATTTCGCGAAATTCTCATTCATTATATTGATAAAAATTAGTATTGAATCTCCTATATTCGGTTTCCACTAAATTGAGCTTCGTGTGTTTGCATGATATAAGTTGGCTTTTTTTAAATAAGGATTATGAAAGCTACCTCTTCCTCCCGGCACTGGCCGGAAGGACTTTTTTTTTTTTTCCGCAATCCTTTGACAAAATGCACTTGCTTTCTCCTGTCCTTTGGTGAAATTTACATTTTTCACGATCTTTTGACGAAAGTCACGTTTTTTACGCGGAGTTTTGACAAAATCGCGCTTTTTTTCGCGATCCTTTGACGAAATTAGTTTTTTTCCGCGGTTCTTTGACGAAATTTGCATTTCTCCCTCCCCCCCTCCCCCTGATCTTTTGACAAAATTCATGCTTTTTTCCGCTATGCTTTTATGAAATTCGTTTTTTTCCTGCGCTTTTTTGGACGAAATTTGCTTATTTCTGCGATTCTTTGATGAAATTAGCTTTTTTTTGCGATCCTTTGATGATATTCGGGTTTTTTTTCTGTGACCTTTTGAGGAAATTCATGTTTTTTTTTTGTTTTTTTTTTGCAATCCTTTGGTAAAATGCGCTCTTTTTTTCGCGGCCTTTTTGCGAAATTTGTGTTTCTTTTGCGATCCTTTAACGAAATCAGTTTTTTTCGCGATTCTTTTACGAAATTTGCGGGTTTTTTTTTTATGATTCTTTGACAAAATTCGCTCTTTTTCCGCTATGCTTTTACGAAATTAGTTTTTTTCCTGCGCTTCTTCGACGTAATTTGCGTTTTACATACGATTCTTTGACAAAAAGTTTTTTTCCCACGATTTTTTAAAGAAATTCGCGTTTTTTCTGCGGTCATTTAACGAAATTTGCATTTTTTTTTTTCCCCGCCATGCTTTGACAAAATTAGGTATTTTTTCTGCGAACGATTGACGGAATTAGTTTATCTTCGGCGAACATTTGTTGAAATCCGCAATATATTTCAGTGACTTTTTTTATGTCTGAATTTTCTGACTGGTGGCCGATTTTTTTTTAATTTTCGGAACCGAATACCTTAAATTTTCAGAAAATTCAGAACAGAATCACCCCTAGCAAAAAGCAAACAATAAATAAATCGTACATAAAATTGGGAACATTTTTAATTTTTTGGCATTAAAAAAAAAATACAATAACAAAAATTACTTTTTTTTTCTAAAAAATTTTCCGCAAAGTTCTGAATTTTGAAGAAAAAATTCTGCAAAATTCGGAACTTTGCGGAAAATTTTTCGTGTGTGCGCGTGCGTCTATATTATACAACTCTGCCGTTCGCTATCAGTTTCTTTTGGCATTTTTTTGGTTGAGATGTTGGGAAGAAAAAATGTTGTAGACAAAAAATAAACAGAATAGAAGCAAATTTTTAAAAATCAGGTTTTTTAATTGAATTTAAAAAATTTTCCCAATCGAAATTTTAAAATAGTTTAACACCAGAATAATTGTATGAATAATCTTTTAAAATGTTTTGACATCTAATCTTAGTATTAAAAATCTGGTACTTTTTTGTTAGCCAGGTGCCAGTGTTACATATATATATATGTAATGTACATATATTGTATATATATAACACTGGCGCCCGGCTAACCAAAAAGTACCAAAAATCTTTATAATTTTTCTGGTTATTTAGGTATTTTATAATATTTGGTAATGCTTTCGATTATTTATTGAATGACCTTTCAACTGCTATTCGCTTTGCTATAAATCACATGAAAAATATTTTACACATGAAACTATTTAAAAGTATATATAAATTTGATTCTCTTGAGAATATTTAACCTAAACAATATATGAAATATCTAAATGAGGTATTAACTTTATAAAATTTATAAATATTAAGTAGCATTAGAAAAGAAAATGGGTAGATAATAAATATGTGTGGCTCTCTCTACTTTAGGCTTCTTGCACAATAAATAAATTTATATGACGACATATACATTTTAAATTTTAAAATCAGATGATAATATATGGAAAACAATTCATGATATTGGGAAAAGGAAAACAGAGAAAATGTGTTCTGATGAGGAATAAATGTATACTTAAAATTGATAAAAATAAGAATCATGAAATGCTTTTGTGTATTGTGTTATCCATAAAATGAAAATTTAGTGTCCAGAGCTTTTCCACCAATCCTTAAAACATTACAAAAATGAATTATAAAATGATTGAGTGTTATTAGTTTTAATCAGGGCTGCGGAGTTGGTGGGAAAAATGGATGACTCCGACAATGCAGACCTGCTTGTAAAATGGACAACTCTGACCCCGACAATTTTAACAGACCAAACTCAGACTCTTTCGCTCAAAAATGGGCCCAACTCCAGACCCCTGATTTTAATGCTAAATATGTCATTCTTCAGGATATTTTGAGAAGATTCAGAATGTATAATACTTTTCTTTAATTGAGGGATGTTGAAAAAGTACAATAAATGCCTTTTTGGTGCAAAAGCGAAGATGTATACAAAAAGATTCTCATTCTCAAAGAAGAGTCATTTCATTTATAGAATTATGTTAAAAACACATTTGTGACACAAGGTTCACCTTTTCAACAAGTTAAAAAAAAAAAAAAATGTGAAATGATTAGTGATTGTAAGGTTCTTATATTGTTCCATCTTGTAATAGAGTTCACTTTTTCTGTAATAAGATACATAATTTACAGAGTGACAAGGAGGGGGGGTGGCATGGTTATTTTATTAATGCTCTGGTGGGGCGTGAGCAGTAAAAGGTTAGGAAACACTGCTCTAGGGCAATTTGGCAGGGTGCAGCTCCCGTCGGCCCTTATATATAAATTACGTTATGCACCCACTGGCCCTTTTTAACTGGTGCATGCACGCGGCATCTCTTTTTAACTACTGCATGTGCCCGGCGACCCTTTTTAATTATTTTATGCACCCAGTTTCTCATGCAGCAATTTTTGATGCGCCCTTTCAATTCACTTTTTTCTGGTCGCAGAAGGAAAAGACTCACAAAATATCTACTCTTGCCCCCCCCCTCCCTGTGTACACGTCTAAACAAATTAAATTATTTTCACGTATAATTTGAATTTAGATATTTATTAAGCAGTTTAAATAGTCCTAAAAGCAGTTCGATGACTGTTACATATTAAACTAGATGATTATTGATAAATTCTCGATTATGTAGGTTCAGTCTCAATTACTTTGGATAATCGAGGTTCTATTGTATATATGTCGTAGGCTAATTGAGAAATAAGGCTCTTTGCAAAGAGCCGGTCTAATTGGAGAATCGTCGCATAAAATTCTATACATTGCTACATAAAATTCTATAGAATTTTATGTAGCGGGCTAGTGATGATGTCTGCAGACCAGTAAACTCCGATGTTTACTGGTTCTTTGGACTAGTGACTTTTTTTTATCAATTCTACCGCTGTTTATTATTATAGGTATAGTTTTGAATCTGAAACAATTAGGGATGCACCAAATGTTTGGTATCCACTCGACCATGTTACCAAATATTCGGCTTGGCCAAATAGCAAACTATTCTGTTTGGCCGAATAACGAAATATTCAGCCTAACCGAGTTTTTTAAAAACCTTATACCACTTCTACGTTTAATAGTCAATTTATAAAGATATTCAGAATAATTAGAAACAGAATCATATATTTAAATAAAAGATAATGTTTTTACATTATTTATTTGCTGAATTTAAGAAAATTTTATTCATTTGTTTTAATTCACAGAAGAAGCCATGAAATTTAAAATTTTATTCATTAAAAAAGTTTTATAACTATCCTCTTCTTAAATAACTCAAAGCAGATTTTTTTTTTTTTTTTCAGCATAAAGTTTACTTGAAAAAGCTCTTGATTATCAAAATAAAAGTTTCTGTTTTAAATATTATGTTATGTAAAATTGTTTTAAAATTTAACATTTTAATGCCTTTAAACTTTGAAATATAAAAGTATTCGACAAGCCGAATATTCGGCCTAGCGGTTACTATTTGGCTAGCCGAATATTCAGTATTCGGCCAAAATCAGTATTCGGTACATCCCTAAAAACAATATACTGAACTTACTTTTGAAAAATGGGTTAACCCGACCTGCAACAAAAATAATTAACATCGGGAGAAGATTTCTTCACCACAGTCTGCCGTAACATTTCAGAAAATTGGCTGTGGATTTGAGAACTTTTTGTTTTACACAGAATTGCCCGTGGTGCAGTGGTCTCCACACAACACAGACATGCACAAAAACTTCTATTTTTATTATTATAGACTCCTTCCACGTTAAATTGTCTGTTCTACAACTCAATGCATAATCAGACTTTGCATAAAAAAAAAAAAAAAAAAAAAAATTGAAATAAGGGGAGGAACAAAAGGTGGACTTCTCATGTGCAAACCAAACTCATAAGGTAGAACATTCATAAATTGGGATTCAATTTTTTCTATGAGATTCTTAAAAATATAGCACGATTTCAGTATACTTTGATAATATATTCAAGGGGTGGACAGACTTAGATAAAATGTAAAACTGTCTGCAAACTCAAATAATTTCTTAAAAATTTTCTGCAAAAAAACGCCACGCCCCTCCTAAGTCCTATATCGCCGCTAACAGCAAAAGTGAAAAAGTCCCCTTTCCAATCCCTCACATTACCTTACATGCACTCAACTCAGCTTGGTTGCGGTTTTCTCAGGGATGGGAAAATTTAAGTTTAATCTGTGACCCTCTGAGAGAGGGGGGAAGTTACTGGTCCAATTGAATTTTTAGTGATTTCAGACCAGCAGACCATAAAGGATTTCGAAAGCAGGTTGATTTTTCAAATGCTGAAGCTTTTCCTTGTAAAAGAGAATTTGATTGATATGCTGTTTAATTTTTAGATTATTTTCCCTGTGTGAAATTTTATTATTATTATGTCTGCACAAAAAACAATTTTATGTCTTAAAATATTTACCCTTTCATTTAAAACAGGTGGAGAAATTAACCTGATGCTTGGAGCTGCTAATACTTGGATACTAAGCTTCAAGAATTCTTTATATTTGATGATCTCATCATGTTTATGATCCTCATTTGGGGAAGAAAGAGGCTATTTTTTAAATGAATGGTCGGACAGTACTGCACCCTCCTAAAACTGTCGGAGAGAAACTCTCTATGTAAAATGGCATTATATTTACAGTAAATATTAGTCTGACATACTATATATATGTATAGACATATAATTTAATGATTGTATAATTTGTATTTTCAATAAATGGAGCGGCATACCGCAAACCAACTTAATTGTGTTGTTATTTTATTGTCTGTGACCATTTCTTTTTTCAGCTATTGCAAGGCTACTGTTGGTGAATATTTTCCTTTTCTACTACTATTATTTAAAAAAATATTAAAAAATCTTCATCATAGATTATCGTTTAGGAATACTGAAAAAATACATATATAATCAATAATAATTAATCACTTTTGGTGACAATGCTGTTATTAAATTAACCATGTAAATTAAGTATTTAATATACTATGAAAACACATTGTGTATTAAAAAATAAAAAAAGCTTTAAAATTCATTTAAAGTAATATTTTTGTGTTAGCTGATATTAGAGGTTAAATGAAGGATTCTGCTACTTATAGCTGTGTTTTTTTATGCTGATTATTTCAGTTTTTACGCATATGCAGTAAACTCTATGTAAGATGGAAATCTGTCTAACTCTGAAAGATTTTCATGTCCCTGCGAATACATAGACATAAAGTACAATTTGTCTAAGGCGGAATATTGTCGACTACGGAAAATTGCCTCGATTCCACTTTAGACAGACTGTACTTTGATTACGTATCCGTTATGCTTGTGTTTTATTTATTTATTGAAAAATGTTATATTCATTATTGAGTGTTAAACAGAAACGAATGCTGAACTTTTTGTTGTTTTATATTTAAATGAGTTAATTTTGCATAATTGAGCTGTGTGCAATATAAATTTTTAAAAGAACCGTGCTTGAAAATTAATTTAAAAACCATGAAAAATCAGTAAATTGAAATGCAGATTTAATTTAATTGCGTTTGAAATTACAATTTTTCCCCTTTTAACGACATAAAAATGAAAATTATGTGATAATTCAATTTGAGGAAAAGGGGAAATGGATTGCTTAGATTATTGTTACTGTCGATATGTGTCAGCAATAGTAGAAAAATCAAATTTTTATTTAATACTAATTTAAAAATAAATGCATTAGTAATAATTTTTCATAATTGGGATTTTGGACAGAACATGTTAGTTTTATTGTTCAAAAATAGTACTATCAAAATGTATATAACTTTTAAAATAGTGATTGGTGAAATTTTCATATGTGTAACAATTGTACCTTTATATTAATGATATGAGGAAATGTCTAAAAATATTTTTTGCTAATTGAAATATTTTATTTTTTGTTTTGTGAAAAGAAGGTAAAAATTTGAAAACACTATAATATCAAAATTTCAGCATCTGTAGATTCACAACAATATAAAAACAAAAAAATCTACAGATCATAAAAGTAGCAGCTAAGTGCATTATGGAATCAAACTTTTTTCAAACCTGTGCAAAAATTAATATTGTTTAAAGAAATCCATTTAGCACTGTTTAAAGTAATGTTTATTAAAAATATTTTTTATTTCCTGGATTTTAAATTAAAAATATAATAAAAACAGGATATGTATTTAAATCTAAGAAAATTATGTTTAAAAAAAAATCTTCATTATGAATGGCTTTTGAATAAGCAAACAACACTAAATGGATTATAAGTGTAACTGAGTGCAGAGAAATGTTTCAAAATGTACAAGGACAGAATGGTAATATACTCACGGAAGAGAGAGAGAGAGAGAGAAAAAAAAAAGCTATTATTTTGTGAAATTAGATCAAACTGGTTTACATTTGTTTTTTAAATATATTTCAAAGCCAATAGAATCAATAATTAAAACTTTAATAATTTTCAGTTTAATGAAAACAAAAAAATTATGCTTTCGTACTGCAACATAATGTCGCATAATCTGAAATTTTGTTCATTATTACACTATAAAATGATAATTTGAAAACCAAAGTCCTGGTTAATCATTTCACTCCAAAGCGAGGGGATCCGGTGTAACCTTTCCCCATAAAGTTGAGAGAAAAACCTGAATTGTGGTTCAACCTTTTACCAAAAAATTGGAACCGACAAAATCTTGAATCATGGTTAAACCTTTCACCAGAAAGTTTGATTTAAAAAAACCCTGATTCATG
This sequence comes from Maratus speciosus, assembly GCA_963932465.1. Taxonomy (NCBI): domain Eukaryota; kingdom Metazoa; phylum Arthropoda; class Arachnida; order Araneae; family Salticidae; genus Maratus; species Maratus speciosus. Next base: position 616,906,274 of record OZ010791.1, read on the forward strand.
GTTAAACCTTTCACCAGAAAATTTGATTAAAAAAACCCTGATTCATGGTTCAACGTTTCACCAGAAAATCGGATTAAAAAAAAACCCTTGATTCATGGTTCAACCTTTCACCAGAAAATTGGATTTTAAAAAATCCTGAATTATGGTTCAACCTTTCACCAGAAAATTGGATTTATAAAAAACCTGAATCATGGTTCAACATTTCACCAAGATAATGGTATTTGTGAAAGAGCCAATAAATTGGTGAAACATATCACCAATATCTCGGTTGCAGCTAAATTTCAGCTACTTTTAACCATTTTCTTGGTGAAACATCCAACTTCATTTTTAACAGTGTAGTGGCACCGACGTAAAATATAGCCTATCTTGGAGCAAGGGTTGTCACCATCAATTTGATACCATTATTTTTTTAAATCGGTTAGGTATTTCCTGAGATTGCGTAGAAAGCACCATTTTGAACGTTTTTCACAATGCTTTTCGCGCATTTTCACCCTTTTTAAATTTCGATTTTTTTAGGAAATATTCTTAGAAATCATTGATATCTTATAAGTAACTACTATTCCAAATTTCATGATTCTAGGCCCTTCGATAACACAAAACCGCAATTTAGAACTTTTTTTTTCTCCTGCAACCCCAAGGTGGTAGTGATATAAACATAAAACAGAGCCATGTTAGAGCAAGGTCTGTCACCAACAACTTACAACCATTACTTTTGAAATCGATTTGATATTTCCCAAAACTGAGTAGAAATCACCATTTAGAATTTTTTATACAACCCTCTTCACGCATTATCACTTCTTTTATATTTCGAATTTTTTAAGAACTGTTCTTAGAAATCCTTTATATCTAATAAGTAACTAATATTTCAAATTTCATATTTCAGGCCCTTCACTAACGCAAAAAATTGTATTTTTAGAACGTTTTTTGCTCTGCACCTCCCTTGGGGTAGTACCACCGACATGAAATATAGCCTATCTTGGAGCAAGGTTTGTCACCATCATTTTGACACCATTATTTTTTAATTCGGTTTGGTATTTCCAGAGATTGTGTAGAAACCACCATTTAGAATGTTTTTAAGAACACTTTTTGTGCATTTTCACCCCTTTTAAAATTCAATTTTCTAAAGAACTGTTCTTAGATATCCTTTATATCTAATAAGTAACTAATATTTCAAATTTCATATTTCTACGCCTTTCAGTAACGCAAAAATCGTAATTTAGGACGTTTTTTGCTCCCGCACTCTCTTTGGGGTACTGGCACCGACATAAAACATAGCCTATGTTAGAGCAAAGGTTGTCACCATCATTTTGACACCATTATTTTTTTTAAAATCGGTTCGGTATTTCCTGAGATTGTGTAGAAACCCCCATTTAGAACTTTTTTAGAACACTTTTCGCGCCTTTTCACCCCTTTTAAATTTCGAATTTTTTAAAAACTGTTCTTAGAAATCATTTATATCTAATAAGTAGCTAATATTTCAAATTTCATATTTCTAGGCCCTTCAGTAATGAAAAAAACCGTAATTTAGTACGTTTTTTGCTCCTGCACCCCCTTTGGGGTAGTGGCACCGACATAAAATATAGCCTATCTTGGGACAAGGGTTGTCACCCTCATTTTGACATTGTTATTTTTTAAAACGGTTTGTTATATCCTGAGATTGTGTAGAAACCACCATTTAGAACGTTTTTTAGAACGCTTTTTTTTTGCTTTTTCACAGCTTTTAAATTTCGAATTGTTTAAAAAATGTTCTTAGATATCATTCATATCTTATAAGTAACTACCTTTGCAAATTTCATGATTCAAGGCCGTTCCATAACACAGAAATTGCATTTTTAGAACGTTTTTTGCTCCTGCACCCCCTTTTGCGTAGTGGCACTTACATAAAATATAGCCTATGTTCTAAGTTGGACTAACACCATCATTTTGATACCATTACTTTTGAAATCGGTTCGGTAGCTCCAGAGATTACCTGTAACAAACACACAATTTTTACTTTTTTATAATATAAGTATAGAAGTATAAATTAAACATAAAATCATCCCATTTGAGTCATAATTCTCAAATGAACTAATAGTCCGAGTGCTACACGACCAAAATAAGGTGGAAACTGCAAATCGTGATAAGAATATACCGATTGGTCAGTATCTACTTTATATTAATGCAATGCATTTCAGAGGGGGAGGCATCGCGTAAAGTCGTGGGAATTCAAGATGGCGGCTGTTATTCAAAATGGCGTCATTTTCTGAATTTTCTTACTCTCCATCATATAAATGTGTGTTTCAGGTCGATTTCGATGTTTTTAACGTAAAAAAAAATTCGTTTTAAATACTTTCCGTCATAGTTGAATCAGTTTATGAATTCAGTTTGTCTGTTTGTTTGTCTGCCTGCTTTCTTGTCATTCCATGCTCTAACTCGCTTAAATATCGCTACTCGCTTAAATTAACTGAGATTGTCATCTAATTTATGTATGTTATTGAAGTTTACAATAACATGTTCCGAATAAAAATGAAGTGTATAGGTTTAATAGTCCGTTTACAGGGCCCTCAAAAGAATTCCATTACGTTATTGTCTATTAGTGCGGGTGCTACGGTTGAGAAAACTGCAAATCATGAGAAGAATACACCGATTGGTGTGTATCTACTTTATATTAATGCAATCCATATACGTGGGGGTGGCACCGCGTAAAGTTGTAAGAATTCAAGATGGCGGCTGTTATTCAAAATGGCGTCATTTTCTGCATTTTCTTAAAGTCCATCATATAAATGTGTGTTTCAGGTCGATTTCGATGTTTTTAACGTCAAAAATTTTGTTTTTAATACTTTCCGTCATAGTTGAATCAGTTTATGAATTCAGTTTGTCTATTTGTTTGTCTGTCTGTTTGCTTGCCATTCCATGCTCTAACTCGCTTAAATAATGCACTCTTAAAACGAAAGAGCCAAAATAACTCAAGTTGAGCCGAAATCCACTCATCTCATGATTTGAAAGTCAGCTTCTCATAAAGAGTTGAAACAACTCGAGTGAATGAGTTGTTTTTAGGCAACTCATGATTGAGTGGTCTCTATTTTACTCATACTTGAGTGAAATCAAATCGATGAAGGTAAAATCCAGTAGTACTTGAGTGATTTGTAACCAACTCATACTTGAGTGAAATTGAGTCATTTAAGACTAAATCCAGTAGCACTTGAGCTATTTGTAACCAAGTCATACTTGAGTGAAATGAAATAATTTAAGCCTAAATCCAGTACCCCTTGAGCGATTTGTAATCAATTCAAACTTGAGTGAAATGAGGTCATTTCAGATTTAATCCAGTAGTTCTTGAGCGATTTGTAACAATTCATACATGGATTAAATCAACTCATTTAAGAATTCATCCAAAATCCCTTGAGTGATTTCTAATAAACTCATTCATAAGAGAACTCGCCAAAATTACCAAAAAAACCCTTGAGCGATTTCTAATTAACTGATTAAATAAAATCATGTCATTTTAAATGAAATTCAGTAACCTGTGATTGATTTTTATCAACGTAATTCAAAATAACACAGAATTCTTGCCACATTTTCAAATTAAAATAACTAATTTTATACTCCTTCATATTGGTTTATATAACTGTAATTCTTATTTAATAGTAAATGACTATTTTTTGATTGAAAAAATAACTGTGATTTATAATTAAATAAAAATTACAATTATAAAAACCAATCTTAAGAACTAAAAAAAAACAAAACTTGAAATCACCAAGGGAAGGAAAAATCCCAATGACAACTTTTAAAAGATGATTGCTCCCCTTAAGGGTGTTCTCAAATCCAAAAGGGCAACTTTCTGACATAAGCTTGAATTTATTTTTGATCGAAAATGCATGAAACCAGCTGGTGGTGTTGTTCTAAAACTATGTAATCGAGCTGCTTTTTCCATTTTTTTTTTTTTTAAACACAATAGATTTTTCAGAAAATAGTGTCAAAGTGGAAGTTTTGAACTGAATTTCCACGCGAAAGGAGAAAAAACATACCAGAGCGGGCGAAAACGTTTGTCACATAATCAAAATCGCTTATAACTCAACAGATAACTTATTGATAAAAAAATGGAAAATCCAGTTCAATTCCAAATTGCTTCCATAACAAGGCTTTCCAATTTTATATCTTTCCGTTAAAAAAATTAATTTGTAAATGAAATTTGTGCTTGTTGAGCAGACCAGTTAAGAACAGCCTTAAGATCCTACACTAGTCGCTAAAAAAGATCTGGATGCTTGTGTTAATCTTATGGAGAAGTTATTTTCAAATACATTGTTTGGATTTAAAAAAAAAATATATATATATATATATTTTGGAGGGGGGGGGGGGGAGGGATATTGGAACTTTATGCAGGCTAATTTTTAATTTTGGTTAGTTTCTCTTATACAGTAGACGTCCAATTTTACGAACTGATGTTACTCCCATTTACGAACACATTATATGAATCCCACTGAGTTCGTAAAATCGAGCGTCTACTCTATTAAGATATAAATTTTAGAATCGGTTCCAAAAATGAAAGTATTTACAATAAAATATAAAACCTAAATTAAAAAAGTAAAAACTAGCCACAATACATATTGTTTTCAGCTACCATATGCAAAAAGAATCATGTACAAATATTAAAAATCCAAGCAAGATATTTGAAAATAACTTCCCCATGGAATTAACATTATCACAGGTCTTGTCACATGGCTAGTGTTAGGCCTTAATAAGTAAAATTGAAAATATTTCAAAAAAGATAAACACCCACCCATTATATACTTTGTTGTAACTATCCCTTGATTTAATTCACACTACTTCTTAATAGACTAACTTTTAAAGAAATATTTATTGTTAAGCCTTTTTTTATGCTAATTAGCACTGAGTGATAAATGTCAATTTAATGCAGTTGATACATTTACAAATAAATTATGCATCAAAATAACTGTAGAATATTGAAAAATAAGGTTTGGGTTCACTATTTAACATTTGAAAAGATCTTTTAATGCAAATGAAAATCTAAAATGGCCTTTTACCGACCAATAGACTTACAAATCTGTCTCGATATGCAAATGTTAGGAATTTTATCCATTTTTCATGCACTATGTGTACTTTCATTTGATTTGGATTCAAGTATCCTAAAACTTATAGCTAGAATTTTGGTCATGATACTATTTTTTTTTTTTTTTTTTTTTTTTTTTTTTTTTTTTTTTGTATATGAAGAACCTTCCACTAAATATTGTAGTATAAAAGTCAAATGCATAAATAACTGAAAATTGAGCTTATTGACTCAAACAACGTGCAACTTAATTCTTTATATCATTTGTTGAAACTAAATTATGTTCAATAATAATTTTTAGAATTTAGCTTCTGGATTAGAAGGAACAATGTCTTGAATGGATAAACACCAACCCATTAGGTACTCTCTTGCAGTTATTCCTTCTTAATCTTGTTGTGAAATATAAAACTTCAGGAGCCAAATGTGCAATTCAAAATATTGTGGGGAAAAAAACAACAACATTATTTACTAACAATTTTATTTAACAAAAAGAAAAAACAAACTTAGCATTGATAGCAATTTTAACAACAGATGCAGTGCATTGATAGCAATTTTAACAACAGATGCAGTGTTTTCATTAAAACTTTTCTCGTCAAGACAAGAAAATATGTATTCTTCTCTGCTGAAGATCCTTCAGAGATTCGATAGGGCTGTTGAATTACATTCCTCGCAGTGGAATTGCATTTCTCCATGAGGTCACTATTCTCCTGTGTTAAAAGAAAATATTGAAATTAAGTTAAATAGCAAAAATTGTAATGTAAAGGAGTGATTATGAACCTTTTAAAACATTTTAGTTTTTAGATTAAAGTAAATATAAATAAATTCTTAAAGTCTTAAGCAAGTTCTTAAAATATTGTTAAAAATTCACCTTTGTTACCATTTTCAAAATGTATACAAACATATCTTTTTTAACAATAATTTAAATTTGGGGGAAAAAATGAAACTACATTTCATATTAAATTTATTCTAAATATGAAAATACATATACAGGGGTCATTCCAAGAAAAATTTAGGGCCCTTCACAAAAATCTATTTAATAAAATAAGCCCCTTCACAAAAATAAATTTAATAAAATGGGCCCCTTCGTAACATTCTTTTTCATACAAACTGTTTTAAAATGTGTAAATTGTAAATAAAACCAGCTCACTGAAAACAAACTTTAGCAAGGGGATTTAAAGGAGTTTTGTCAAATTCTTCATTTAAGTTTGAGTAACTGGATTTCAACTTTCGCTACAAAATATTATTTTTCACAAAAATAACTTGTACTTTTCACAAAATCGGCCCCAAGAATAAAAACAAACAAAACACACACAAACAATCGCCTCCCCACGCATATTCTGAAAGAAAAGAAAAGAAAAAATGAAATAAAAAACCATACACTAAAACTTCTAGCTTTATATAAAAAGTTACACCACTGAAAATTCAGCCAATTGTGAATAAAATGGAAAATGAATAAATGAAACCCTCTGTGCGATCACCGGGGTTCGTTGATATATATCAATCGATATATATCTTGATATATATCCGATATTTATTTTCAAAATATCAAGATTTTTGATATTTTCATATTACCTGATATTTATTTTCAAAATATCAAGATGCATGATATTTTCAATATTTTTCTATGTTTGATATTTATTTTCAAAATATCACTGTGTAAGATGTTTTTGATATTTTCAGTCAAAACAAGTGCAAATGAAATTTCCAACTGTTATGGACTGTGTTGTTCTGTAAATAAGGAATTTATGTCTCTGATAGTTACTTTTTTAGCCGAAGAAAACAAATATCTTTTTCAAACTTTATGTTTGAATTTTTTACTTTTAACTGTAGATTATTATGAGGGACATAATTCAGAACAGACACTGAAACATAAACTGTCTAATTTAGATACTCAGTTATATATACAGCTTCACTATAAAAGAATCTGATGTAAGCGTATAAAGCAAATTGTTTCTGTTTTCAATTAGTTGATTTTAAATTTTGTTCTAAGTGTAAAAAAAAAAGAAAGAAAAAGAAAACTGCACTTTTAATGTATTGTTTAAGTTTTCATGTTAAGTGGAATATGTTTCAGTTTCTAATTTATATTATGCTTGAATATATTTATTATCAGCAATAAGTTGACTATTTTGAAAATATCGGATATATATCAAAAATATCAGATATATATCAAAATATCAGATATTTTTGATACTTTCGAAAATATCATTTAAATTTGGGGGTGGGGGGTGGGGGGGGGGAAGAAACTACATTTAAATTCATTCTAAATATGAAATGTTTTATTACAACAATGATGTTTAACCTTACCCCATAAAATCTAACTAAGCAGTCAAACGGCAGTTTTCTTCCAACAGTCAAATGCATGTGTCTGAGACATACATGTCTAATTTAATACAGTATAACCTCGAAAATCAAGACTAAGACTAGATTTATAAAAATTCTAGATTTCACAAAGATAATCGAAACTTTCAATGTTCTTAACGGTACCTTTAATCATAATTTAATTAATAACAAAGTGATAATTATGTAAGAAAAAGGAAAAAATAATATCGAAAGGCTTACTTTCATTGAAATTTGTTAAAACTTTTTCAATAAACAGTGAATTTTGAAAATCCAATTGCAATTTGCTTCCTTTTTTTTTTTTTTTTTTTTGGAACTATTTTTAACAAAAATGTTTTTCATATTAAATACATGTTAGGAATATCTATTTCAGAAATACAGACTTGTTTTTCTAAACTGCATAATGTTATGACAAAATTAAATTTTATATGCTATTTCTATACCGCCAACATTACTCTCTTCTATTTTAAAAATTACCTATCATTAAAAAGAAAAACTTCCAAATCGAACACATGTCACAGATTTCTATCTAATCTTGGAAGAAAATGTGCATTATTGGGCAAATGTATCTGATTGATAGATGATACTAAATAAATGATCTGAAACTGGATAGCACTGCATTCTAAACACATAGGAAAGATACACTATATGGCCATTAATGACCGGCAATTTTCAATTTTAGACATTTTGTCGAATATTTAGAAATATACTTGACAGATTCTTCTGAAATTTCAGGATTAAAAAACAGGTATCAGGGGTCTGTCCACACTTTTCTCACAGGGTCCTGTTTTTGTGAAATTGTGAAGTTTTTCTTATTTTTGTGAAAATTCTAGTCATAATTTTGTGAATTTTAAATTATCGATGTCTTCATGTTCTATCCTTCATATAAAAAAAGCTAAGTAATATGCTCTTTGGTGAGTTCAACTGTTTACTTACAGACCAGATTTTATTTTTAAATGACTAAATTTGTGAAAAATTCAATTTGAAGGTGAAAATATTCTGTGAAAGGTCTATTTAAGAGACAAATAATTTTGTGAAGGGTCCTGTTTTGGGATAAAATGTTTTGTGAAGGGTCCTGTTTGGGGATAAAAAATTTTGTGAAGGGTCCTGTTTTAAGATAAATTATTTTGTGAAGGGTCCTTTAAAGGACCTAAAATTTTCCTAAACATATCCCTGGGTATGATCTTATATTTAACAATGTCGATTTGTTAACGGGGGGGGGAGGCACGGGGGGGGGCAATTAGGGGCCAACAAAAAAATCAAAGAAAAAAATAATACTTGGGATCACCCTGTAAAATGCACGAAATTATCTACCACTACCGAATATAAATGAACAGACATTGTGCAATATGTGTAATTTTTTGTGTAAGACTAGCACGTATATTAATAGAAATATAGCGATTTATTTAAAAAAATAAAAAAATTCTTGCATATTTTTTGCTTATAACATGCAGGGTTTTCAACCCAATTTAACGCCAGTTTCAGAAAAATTGACAATATAATAGAAACAATATAGTGCAATTGGAATATAGCTATATTAAATATTTTAGGAAATATGAGCAGTTGTATGAAATAATTTTTATCTGTGCATGCGCAAACGATAACAAGGATCATTTTACATAATTTAATATTCTATAGAGATTTTATTTTATTAAAAAAAATCTACTAGTCAAATATCGTAAAAATTCAGAAGGATATTGGCATTAAAGTGAGCAAATTTTTAGTTTTTCTCTAAAACTGAATGATAAGGGATTTTCCACAAATTGTCAATTTTTATTAACTGACTTTCAGAAAAAAGTATTTAGTAAGTATCAACGAGTAGATTTGGAAAAAATGCTTCGATTTTTATACTTCTTTTGATCATGGTATAGGCTCGTTCTGGTGGTTATCCAATAACTAAAGCATCAATAAAAAATGGAAATTAAAAAAAAATAATAAAAATGACAATTTGTGGAAAATCCCTTATCATTCAGCTGCTTTTAGAGAGCAACTAAAAATTTGCTCACTTTAACACCGATATCTTTCTGAATTTTTACGACATTTGACTAGATTTTTTAAAAATAAGTAGCTCCATAGAGTTGACTATTAAATTATGTAAAATGATCCTTGTTATCGTTCACGCATGCACAGATAAAAATTATTTCATACAACTGCTCATATTACCTAAAATATTTAATATATTTATATTCCAATTGCACTATATTGTTTCTATTATATTTTGTCAATTTTTCTGAAACCGGCGTTAAATTGGGTTGAAAATTCTGCGTGTTATAAGCAAAAATCATGCAAGAATTTAATTTTTTTAAATAAATCGCTATATCTCTATTAATATACGTGCTCGTCTTACACAAAAAATACACATATTGCACAATGTCTATTTATATTCGGTAGCGGTAGATCATTTCGTGCATTTTATTTTACAGGGTGATCCCAAGTATATATATTTTTTCTTTGATTTTTTGTTGCCCCCCTAATTGATCCCCTTATTAAATCGACATTGTTAAATATGAGATTATACCTGTTCATTTCAATCCTGAAATTTCAGATGAATATGTCAAGCATATTTCTAAATATTTGACAAAATGTCTAAAATTGAAAGTTGCCGATCATTAATAGCAATATAGTGTAAGATGCTAGGTATGAAGTTTACTAATATGAAAACAATTTTTTTTTTCACATATGTATCTGTAAGGTCACAAAACAATTACAAAACACACACACACACACACAAAAAAAAAGAAACTCCAATGACAAAAAACTTAAAAAATATATTTAAGATTAATATGTAAATTTATACCCTGTCTTCTATTTCTTGCTGATAATACACCTCCTCAGGATTATCATGTGCCTCTTTGATAGTCCTCTTTGTTGATACTTCTTTTGGGATGGTGTTAAATTTAACTTCATTGTTTTAAACCTCCATTCAACCATACCAGCTTGAGCGATAGGATCAAAGTATTGTTCCTAAAATGAAAATGTGCAAAAACAATGTTATCGATTTAAAATGTTTCAATGGTTTTAACTTAAAATTTCAAAACACAGACGTAATGATGAGTTTATACGAAAGTGCCTGAAACATACAAAAAAGGAAATTCATTTCCCTCCAATTTACCCAAGCAATAAATTGGACCGATGGGACTGTTGCATAATTAAAAATATATACAGTATAAAGTAAATTATCTGGAATTGTTGGGTTCACGTGTTTTTGGATAACTGGCTACTCACTGCATTAAGCTATCCCTTTGTTGCAATTAAAATTTATTAGAATAATCATATTAAAGCTCCTTCTCAGAGATAAGTTGCTTTTTCACTTTCCTGTGTTATTCAATGGCCTTTGAAATGCCCCACAATTCTTGGAATATCTCATCACAAAATTCATATTTATAATTAATTTCTTTTTTATTAGATGCTTAGAAGAATTGTTTTCTCAAACTGTCAAAAAATTTAGATTTTGTTTTAAATAAAAAAAGGTTATTTTTGAAAAATCTAAATAACTTCCTTCACTACCTATATATGCACATATTGTTATGAATTGGTATCAATTCTGTCTTATACCAAATTTTAAATTTCTACCCTTTCAGATTTGACAAAAAATCTGAAATCGTAATCTGAAAAAATCGTACTGAAGCTCAAAAATCATTCAAAATAGACTAAACTAACAACTGGCACTGTTGTGGTATTTGTAATTGACTGAATTTAATTTTGAGAAATTATAACCAATCCACGCCTCCTCTAAAAAATATACATACAGTAGAGCACCTAATTCACTGACCTTATAATTCATGATAAATTTTTTGAATGTAAACAAAGATTTTTTTTTTTTTTAATGTTTGAATGACAACGAAATTTTGAAAACTAATTCAATCAATTTTAATAAAGGACGAAGTTATTTATAGAATACAAGATAAATTTAATAAACCAAAGACAACAATTGATGCCATGTTTAAAAATAAACTAGATGGAATCCGCCAAAACTTGACGGCAACAATTTGTAAGCACCACAGAAAAAAAAAAGTATTTTACAGCTAAAGAAATTTTTAAAGGCTAATTTTTAGGAAAACTTTCAATAATTGAAAAAAAAAACCCTGCATTTTATATCCAGGCAAATGACCCATTATTACCAGAGTTACATTCACCCAGATACAGTCAAAAGTATTTTTTTACATTACACCCAATGGGAATAGTTACTTATTACTTTCTCAGGAAGAGTTGGACAGTTACATAATCAATGCTTAACACATGATTTCTTCATTTTAAAGACTACTGTAGAACACAGTACAGGACTTTAATTTCAGGGCGGGATTCATCACCAAAATTTTGAAATCCCAACCAAAAACACATCATGAGCAGGAGGCTTCCATCTAAAAAATTTGTTTTCAAAAAAGTGTTTCATTTTAAAACAAATCCTGCGAACCTTGTGATATTTTCGGACGACAGGTTGATACATTTTGCGGCGAAAGATTGTTGAAATTCATATTTTGGTCCTGCAACCGAGAGACAAATTTTGAGATTCCCCCCCCCCCCCCCCCCCCGGAGATTGAATGACAAGTTTCTCGTTAATTTCTGTAACTGATTGCAAATTGAGGGGCGATTCTGTTCCAAAAATTATGAAAAATCATTCATCAGTCTGGAAATTTGGACATAAAAAAATATTTCTCATATTTCGAGAAATTGTCACCGAAAAAATCAATTTCGTCAAACTTTAGCTAAAATAAAAACACCAATTTTGTTAAAAGTAGGAATGCCAAAACCTGTGGCCTGCAATGAATTTCGTCAATTTGCCACAAAAAAAATTGAAAATTTCATCAGTCAGTTTAAGAATCGTGAATTTCATTGATCGGGCATGGAAAAATTGTGCGTTTTGTCGATTGTGTACAGGAACATTGAGAATTTCGTTATGGTAAAATAGCGAATTTTCTCGATGCACGAAGAAATTGAGAATTCTGTTGATCGACTGCAGAACCAATCATGATTTTCATCAGTTTATAGAGAGAAAAAGAAATCTCAAATTTGTCAATTTATTGCCTGAAAATTTTTTTTAATTTCATCAGAGATAATGCAGAATCATGAATTTCATGATCAGTCAGAAAAATTGCAAATTTTGTTGATTGATAATCACTAATTCCGTTGGTCAGACACGAAAATATGTTATTTTGTCCATAATGCATGGAAAATAGCGAATTGTCGATCAGTCTCAGAAAAATCAAGAATTTCATTGGTCTGAAATGAAAATATCACAATTTTTGTCGATAATGTGTAGAAAAATCAAATTTCGTCGATCGGCTACTCGAAATAGAATTCTCTCACATGTGGGCCTCGACAAAACAGACCTTTTCTAAAAAGCCCTTATCTTAAAAAAGTTGTGCACCCGTAATTAAAAAGATCACAAATAAAATAAGTTTTCTCTAAGGATTGCAAATAAAATGAAAATTTCGTCAAAGGATGGGGAACAAATGCATGTATCGTTAGAAGATAGCAGGGAAAAGAAAATGGCAACTCCTTCAAAGGACTACGAAAAAAAAAAAGCATATTTTGTAAAAGAATCCGGAAAGAAAATGCACGTTTCGTCAAAAGATAGCAGAAAAACGTTTTGACAAGGGACCCCCCACCCACAAAAAAAAAAAAAAAAAAAAAAAAAAAAAAAAAAAAAAAAAAAAAAAAAAAAAATTCGCCAATGGATCACGCGAAAAATGTGGAATTAGTCATAATGTCGCAGGACCCCCCCCCCCTTGCAAAATTCATCAAAAGGTCGCTGAAATAAATAAATAAATAAATTTTGCTAAAGCGTTGCAGAAAAAAAAAATGCCAAAGGGTTGCAAAAAAATAAAATAAATTTTGCCAAAGTGTTGCAGACACAGTTGTATAATATAGACGCATGTGCGGAAAATTTTCCAAAAATTCGGAACTTTGCGGAAAAATTTTTTAGAAAAAAAAAACTTAATTTTTGTCCTTGTAAATTTTTTTTTTAAATACCGAAAAATTAAAAATATTCTCCAATTGTATGTACGATTTATTTGCCAGACAGATTATTGTTCAGGGGTCGATGCAGGTTTTTATTCTTGGGGCCCATTTTGCGAAAAGTAGAAGTTATTTTTATTAATTTTATTATATTTTTGTGAAAAATAACATTTTTTTAACGAAAGTTGAAATCCAGTTACTCAAATTTGAACCAAGAATTTATGAACAAAATCATTTTTTACATCTTCTTGCTAAAGTTTCGTAACCTAGTTTTATTTACAAATTACACATTTTAAAGCAGTTTTTATGAAAAAGAATGTTACGTAGGGGGCCTTATTTTATTAAAAGGAATTTTGTGAAGGGGCCTGTTTTATTAAGTTCATTTTTGTGAAGGGGCCCATTTTATTAAATTTATTTTTATGAAGGGGCCTATTTTATTAAATGGAATTTTGTGAAAGGGCCCTAAATAGGCCCCAAATTTTGTCTGCATTGACCCCTGTTATTGTTTGACAGACGTGATTCTGTTCCAAATTTTCAGAAAATTTAAGGCATTTGGTTTTGAAAATTTAAAAAAATCAGCCATCAGTCCAAAAATTCAGACATAAAAAGATACCACTGCGAATTTCAACAAATGGTTGCCGTAAAAACGCAAATTTCGTGAAAGGATCGTAAAAAAAAAAAGAATTTCATAAAAGGAGTGCAGGAAAAAACGAATTTCGTAAAAGAATAGCGCGGAAAAAGCCTAAATTATGTCAAAGGATTTAAAAAAAAAAAAAAAGAGCAAATTTCGTAAAAGAATCGCGGAAAAATGATCATCAATTGATCGGGGAAAAAAAAAAAAAAAAATTGTCAAAGGGCCACAGAAAAAGGTGTGAATTCCGTAAAAAACGCATGAAAAACACGAATTTCGTAAAAAGATCGCAGAAAAAACGCAAATTTCGTCAAAGGACTGCAAAAAAGAGAGCAAATTTCATCAAAAGCGTGCACGAAAAAAACTAATTTCTTAAAAGAATAATGGAAAAAAGCCCGAATTTTGTCAAGATTGTGAAAAAAATGCAAATTTCGTAAAAGAACGCGTAAAAAACTAATTACTTCAAAGAATCGTGAAAAAAAATGCAAATTTCGTCAAAGCGCTGCGTAAAAAGTGCGAAATTTGTCAAAAGATCATAGGAAAATGCGAATTTCGTCAAAGGATTGCGGGAAAAAACTGATTTCATGAAAGGATCACAGATAAAATGTGAATTTCGTCAAATGATCACAGAAAAAAAAAAAACGAGAATTTCGTCAAACGGCCACAGAAAAAAATGATTTTTGTCAAAGGGCCACGGTAAAAACTCACCGGTCTCTTTAATGATGATACCTATGAATGGACCTCTCCCTACAAAATGTGATTTAGTTGTTTCAGTAGCAATGTCACATTATTTCTGCCCTTCTTATCATGGATTTTTAGCTTTATTTTTTTTTAACCAAAATAATTATTCTTTGATTAATATTAATTATTTTTTAATTTAAATGGTAATTAGTTTAAAACTACTGTTTTTAATCCATATCGTTAAAATAACATAACACGGTATTTTACGTTATTAAACATTAAATTAATTTGCAGATAGTTTTTGACCCAATATTTATGTGCACAGAAAGTTTTTGGTTTTATAGAAGTCTGGTTGCAGAAAAAACAAATTTTTCCAAAGGGTTACATAAAAAATGGAAGTCTCTTTAGAAAACAGCACGTACACAAATATCTATGTTTATTATAACAGGGATAGTTTTTAAACTTAAAAAATATACCAAACTAACTTTTGAAATTTTGGGTTTAACCCGAACCCAACTTGCAGGAATTCACACTCAGCCTCAAATCAACCTGAACCAAAAACAGAGTTTACTCAACCTACAACAAAAATAATTAGCGATTGTTTTAACAAATGTTAATTCATAGATGAAACCATTAAATTTAAAATTTTATTAATTAAAAAAAAGGTCATCCTTTAAATAAACACAAAGCAAGTTTTTTTTCCCCAATATGAAATTTACTATGTAAATGTAATTGGTTTTATTAAATATTATGTAAAGTTGTTTTAAAAAACGACATTTTAATACCTTTAAACTTTGAAATATAAAAAGGTATTTGGCCAAACAGTTACTATTCAGCTAGCTGAATATTCAAGATTCGGCCAAATCACTATTCGGTACATCATTAAACCTAACTTGCTACTTTGAACAACACTCATAATCTTCAGTTTTAATTTTTAACTGAATTGTTTACATATCAAATACATGTGTGAATTATTAGTTCCTGCCACTTACTGAAATTAGTTTCTGCCTGATGATATGAAAAAGTAAAATGTTTTAAAATTTTACTGCTGTATGATATATTTCTCAAATCATTTTCATTTATTAATTTTTTTTTAGATTATGTGAAATTATGGCTAAATTGATCAGTCGGGGGAGGGGGTACATCATGAAAAAATACCAGAAATTTTAGCGAACACAGTATTGACTAGAATAAAAAGACTGTTTTTACTGCAAAAACATTATCCCCCCCCCCCCCCCCCACCACAAGATCCTTTGACAAAATTCATATTTTTTTCATGATTCTTTAGTGAAATTTGAGTTTGTTTTTTTTTACAATTCTCTGGCAATATTCGCATTTTAATGAAATTAGTGCTTTTTAACTTTTGACAAACTTTGTATTTTTTTTCCCTACCCCATTATGTGAAGATACTCGCGGGTTAATGCTATTCTTATTTGTATTTTGACAATATATATATATATATATGTATGTATACATATAATTTTTTTTTCGGGGGGGGGAGGGGGGTTGGACATCTGAGCTTGATCCTCATGGCACTCGTTTACTTTTTCAATTTTGATTGCAGAATTTTTTTTTTTTTTTTAGAGAAATTACTTTTACTTTTAGAATCTGTTCCAAAAGTGAAAGTATTGTCTTAAAAAAAAAAAAAAAACCTGCGATTAAAATTAAAGTAAACAAGGGGCACTGAAGATCAAATCAGTTATACAATGCCGCAAAAAAAGAAAAAAAATGCAAATGAGATCAGCCAAAAACCTCCTCATAGGAATAGCACTCGAGTGTGTTCACTTGCAGAGACAGGAGCCTTAGTGAGTCCCTGCAAGTGAAGGCACTTGCAAGCTAATGCTATTTTCTAAAAGGGGGGTGGAGAGTATTTTCTAATAACTCGTTTTCATTTGGACATTTTTAAATAATTCTTTTTGCATTGGATAGCTGAGTTCCCTCTCTACATCACTACTCAACAAGTACAAAACATTGACACATTTTCAAATTCATTTTTTAACAGAAAGATATAAAATTGGAAAGCTCGACTATGGAAGAGATTCAGAATTGAACTGTATTTACCATTTTGTGATCAATAAATTACCTGTTGAGTTATAAGCGTTTTTGATCACATGACAAGTTTTTCACTTCTGGGTGGTTTAGTGTTGGGTAGGACACAGAAATTTTTTGATGTTTTTATGAGGTACCTCCAAAAAACTTTTGTCATGACAATGTCATGCTTCCAAAGGAGTGAGGTAGGTGGGGTTTATATACAAGAACTAAAATTGAGTTAGGATGGATGGAATTTCTCCCTCCTCATCGGTGTATGCTGCTTAATCTGACAACTCGAAGTTAGGTGTTAGCTCCGTAGCAGAAACTGTGCAGCACGGCAGCAGCGATGCAGGTTATTTTAGACCTTGCTTGTTCTACCAGCTTAAAAAAATTCACCAAAAATTTACTTTGATTTAAGATTTTTTGTATTTCTAATTGATTTTCTATGTGAAATGCAATTTCTGTTTATTTTATGGGTCACTATAAGTATTTAAGATAGTAGCTTGTTTCAGTATTGTTAGGTTGCAGATAAATTTTGGTTTGCTGCAGATGGACATCGAAAATTCTGCTATTGGGGACATTAGGAAAGTGGAACTTTAGTTAGGGTCATCCGGGGTAAAATATGTATTAAAAAAAGCTTTTTTTTTATTTTAATGTTTCATAGCAGAAACATTATGAAATATTATCATGTTTTTGTTCAATATTTTTTACATTATGTACTTTAGGTCTAAATTCAACATAATTACCCATTTTATCTCAGTTCGAGGTAAAATGGGTATATGCTGGTTAAAGTTGAATTACATTATAATTAATGTATAGACCATTTAAAAGTTTTGTACCTTCATCCTCTGAATCATATGTAAACTGGGGCGAGGAGGGAAGACAAAAAACTGTCTCTTTCACTTTGTTTACATTTTTTTCTTGACAAATAAAATCTCTTATGAAACTAATAGAAATAAGATACAAGTACACACAAATCCTATCCCCCCCCCCCCCCCAAACTGTTCTTAATTTTCACCACATCAATTTACGTCCATGCTCTGAATCATGTTTCTAACAGTGTTTCATTTTAAAAGTTGTTTTTTTTTTTAATTTAATGCAGCTCAAAAGCAGATAGATATCAGCATGAGTATCTGTAGGAAAAAATGAGAAATTAAGTTAACTGAAAAATATTTTAAATCAAAAGCAATTTATAAAATTAACTAGCTATAAGTGAATGAAAATTTATGCACAAAATATGTATATGGCAACGACTGGTACAGCTTGGTTGAGATAGGCTTCCTGACAATTTGGGATGCCTCCACATCAGCAGACTTAGATAAAATGTAAAACTGTCTGCGAACTCAAATAATTTCTTTAAAATTTTCTGCAAAAAACGCCGTGCTCCTCCCGAGTGCTGTATTGCCGCCAAAAGCAAAAATGAAAAATTATATACAAGCACACAAACATTCACTAAAATTTCCAACCAAATAAACTTTATTTTAAAAGATTTGAAAATTTAACATTTATTTTTTAACACAAAATTTATTTTTAATCTGTTAAATTAATCTGCAAAGCCTAACATGATCTGCAGCACCCGCGTCAGTGCTGCACTGTTTCTGCTACCGGCCCTGGCAGGAGGGGAAAAAAAAGGAATTGTACCTGCCGTTCCGGCATAAGCACCGCACTTACAATATTTTAAAGTTTTTAACTCGTATGAGCCGCGACGCTTCTTCCAAAAAATACTGTACTATGGTACAAGGCAAATACTTTCTAGCAAACTTTTTTTTTTTTTCTCCCGTTGAAAAATAGTCTACAGACCTTGTCAATAGTCTGCAACGTGTGTTACACCGATTCTTCGCCTGGTGTCTTGTTAATTGCTTTTTTTAAATAAAGAAACTTGTAAAAAAAAAACCCCATCAAAACTGCCTGCAAACTTTGAAAATTTTCTGCGAACGGCGTTCGCGTGTTCGTCTATATTATCTCACTCTGCACATCAGCAATGTCGTCTTTCTCAAGGAAGTCTTAATCCGGCAGATTACTTTGTTGCAAACTTTACAGTGTATTCATCTTCATAAAGGATATCAATAATAAGACCTGTAAATTCTTGAACAGACTTCTTTACACTGAATTTCACAACGACCCAGCCACCAATCATTGGATTCACTGCAGCAAGAACCTTTGGTTTAACTTCCTTGGATTGCTTCGACTCTTTTTACTGTTTATCCTGTTATAAGGGTGTATTCAGATCCAAACTGCTTATTTTCTGATTCATTTTTGCTTTCAAACGCCTCAAACTGGGAAATTCTCTTATTTAGAAACTACATAATGCGCCGTGCTTTTCGATTTTTTGATAAATGCAGAAAATATTGTCAAAGTGGACGTTTTGAACCGAATTTTCGGAAGCGGGAGATCTGGGAATGAAAAAAATGGTCATACAGAGAAAATAATTGTTTAAAAATCAAATTCTAATGAATTGAGCGAAAAATGAAATCACACGGCCTCTTATGCATCTCTTCAAAAATCACCCTAGCAAGTTCCATGTTGTTACTTTTAAAAATGAGTCTGAAAATGTCCCAGAAAATTTTGAGCTGTTGAGGGTGGAAAAATATTTTTTCGAATACACCCTTAATCCACCCAATTTAATAAAGTTAGAACATATGTTTTAATTTAATTTATGGCCGGAAATATGGTACTTTGATTTAATGTGATTTTTCAAAAATTGTCGGTTAACAGCGATTTTTAATGTTTACATTCCAAAGCGAAGTGCGGATAACAGATGTTCGCAACTAATTTATAGCCTAATTTCATATAACAAAGCACAATTTTAGTTTTAAACACAGGATCAATAACAATTTGCTCTCAAAAGTCTTTCAATTTTGATCAATTTTCATACATTCATATCTTGACCTCAACTAGCATAAAAAAGATGGCTTATACCTATTTTACCCCATGTGACAAGAAATGCTATAAAATTTTTTTGAATAAATAAATTTACTCATTTTTTGAGTTTTCTATTAGAAAAATCCTTCTTTAAAATCCAAACAGTTTATTTTTTACGATCAAAAATGCTTATAACTCAACAGCTAATTTATTGATCACAAAATGGTAAATACAGTTCAATTCCGAATCACTTTCACAATACATAACAAATTCTTCCTGTAGTATATTTTTCTGGAAAGAGGTTTTTCATTCACTAAAAACACTTCATTCTACTTGTCTGAAAAACAAAATGACTACTAAGCCCAGTATATATGTAGCTAGTTTGTTTTTGCCAAGTTTAAATAACCCTTCTTACAGTCTCATTTCCCAATATGAACCAAAATTTAATTTTAAATAACAGAAATGTATCAAAACACCCAAAAGACAGTGGACAACCTCTGGCCCAGTAATGGACAGGACAACCCATAAAAAGTAATAAATATAATTGTTTTTATGACTGTACTTAGAAACAGAATTTAATGAATACATAGAATGAAACAAAATAGTTATTTTCAAATAAATTTAACAATTAGGATACCAGTTATTAATAAAATATTTGTGATAATCATTTACTGTTTCCATCAGTTATTGTAATTATAAGAAGATCGATGTTTTAATTATTTTAGATGGATAGTTTAAAATACTAAATATCAGGCAATTACAGCTATCAAATTATTGAAACGGGAATTTAAAAGGTATAATAAAAAAAAAGTTTTGGAATATTAGTGTTTAGTCTCACTATTTTTAGCAATTATTCTTCCAGAGACTACTTGATGTATCATTTATAATAATTAATATTACAAATATGAAAGAAATGATATTTTGAGTTGAATATTTTAAACACTAAATAAAATAATTTCAAAATAAAACTGTAGAACTGATGTTTGAGGCCACTGATCTGCAGATTTACTTGTTTCATGAATATTACCTATAACTTTCATTAATAGTATTACTATTGTGTGTGTGTGTGTGGCGGGGGGCTCAGAGGTGAACAAGGAAACATTTAAGACAGAAAATAGATTTTTAATAGCTTCTGTAACTTGTTTTTATTTAAACGGAGAGGGATTAAGCCCTATGAGCCCCTCTTTGACTGTGCTCTTAAACAATATTTTCTGCTTCCTGGCTGATTTGATTGCCAGATTATAAAATATGCAAGGTATATATAAAAAAAACATAAAATATTAAAATTTTATCAATCAATAAAATAACTTAAAAGCAGTTATTTATAAAAATTTTAGTGTTATTACATTCTGGTAAGTGCAATTTAAAAATTGATTACTTAAGTTTTCAGTTAAGTCAAAGGATTTTAAATGCATTATGAACGTTACTGAAATTGCATTTTTAGCAATGCTTACATGGGATGTCCTTTACTGGAAATTGACTAATTAAGTGTTCCAGTAATGAACACAGACAGGTCTTAAAATCTTAAAAATAAATGAAATTTTGTAAATGGCCGTTAGTACATAAAATTCTAAGTTTTCTATTGCTACTCAAACAAAAACATTCAAATATTGCAAGAAAATAAAAAATATATAAATTAATTAAACAAAGCCATTTCTTAACCTATGAAGAGCTTCATTAAGACTTTCACAGAAAAACAGCAAAACTTTAAAACATTTTCTGCTTCCTGATGGGTTTGATTAAAAGTGTCAACAATAACCCAGTGCAAGGGGGAATTATAAAATAAATAATTAAAGATAAATATTTATCTGTTATTTTTTTTTTTAACCAAAAACATCAAGGGCTGTCCATTACTGGCACATCTACCTATTATATAGAGATGGAAACAATTCTTTCGAAATTCTTGTAATTTTTCACAAAATTATTTACTACAAATTATAAAACATATTTTAGGTTGATATGATTCATCTAGAAAATTACTTTCACAAAATACTTAGTACTGTTATATCTGACAAAGTTTGTCAATCGAAAAAGAAAACTTTTATTATTTTCACCTCCCCTCATCCCCCCTTGGTTTTACATGACGCTATGATCAGCTTATTTATTTATTTATCAACAAAGTAATAAACAGGACATTTTAAACGAAAATAAATAAGTAAAAAATGGAACAGATGTGTTATTATCCCAGGGCCCGCCATCTTGGATTTTTTTTCTTGTCTTGAATTAAAAATTATTTTTTTATTAATAGTTATAATCATTATATTCCAGTTTTTTCAATATTATATTAACCTATCAACAATATTTAACCATTGGTGACATTACTACTTGGCGAAAAAGGAGTTTTCATGCAAGAAAAAAATCCAAGATGGCTGACCCAGGGATAATAACACATCTAAGCCTAAAAAATAAAAGGGCAGAACAATTTTAAAATATAGAAGCATTTCTAAAATAAGCTGCCGGCAGTGACGCTGAGCGTATGCAGGAATCTTTAGTTATTTATTTTTACAACAAATTAAGAAATGCAGGAGAATTTTTTCAAAATTTTAAAGCTTTATATGCTAGGGAGGCACAGTATGTGTGTAAATTAAGTTAGTGTGTATACGAAATCCGTTACCACGTGCTTCAAGATTAAAATAAAATCAGTACATACAATTCCACTAAAAACTAAGTATAAATTAAATGCTTTTATAAAACTTACCGAGTAAAACAGGTCCATCCTCTTCCTCCATGTTTCATCATTAAGTAAACTTCTTTAACTTCATGTTTACATTCGCCATCTTGTGAGGACAGGCGCGACGGCGAGACGAGACGAGACGAACGAATCGCAAAGAACGGCTCGGTAATGAGTGAATTTTTATCAAGTTGAGTTGTTTCATTTTAGCTCTCCTTGAGCACAATAGAAAAATAACAGCTGAAATCAAGTTGAGCTAAACATTTAAAAATCAACTCATTCACGATCCAATAAATTAGAACTCATTTTTGAGCAACCAAATCCACTCATTCGTTTTAAGAGAGTGCTACTAGCTTAAATTCACTCAAATTGTCATGTAATTTATATATGTTATTGAAGTTTACAATAACATGCTCGGAATAAAAATTGAAGGGTATAGATTTTATAGTCCGTTTACAAGGCCCTCAAAAAATTTCCATTACGTTATGGTCTATTAGTGCGGATGCTACGGTTGAGAAAACTGCAAATATTGAGAAAAATATACTGATTGGTGAGTATCTTCTTTATATTAATACAATCCATGTTAGAGGGGGAGGCATCGCGTCAAGTCGCAGGAATTCAAGGTGGAGGCTGTTATTCAAAATAGCGTCATATTCTGGAATTCTTGCAATTTTCATACTATGCATCGTATAAAACTGTGTTTGATGTAAAATGTATGTGCAAAATCTGTAAAAA
The DNA here is from genome assembly GCA_963932465.1 of Maratus speciosus. Classification (NCBI taxonomy): domain Eukaryota; kingdom Metazoa; phylum Arthropoda; class Arachnida; order Araneae; family Salticidae; genus Maratus; species Maratus speciosus. Next base: position 616,929,227 of record OZ010791.1, read on the forward strand.
TAAGTCTGACTCTAGAAAGGTTGGACTTTTTTGCACATTATTGTACAACTGCAAAAACGAATGTAAGAAATATGATGATACAAAGTGAAATTTTTATATTCTCTAACTGTAAATGTAACGTGTAATTTTTTAAATATCTTAATTAAGGTACTAATAAAAATGCATTTTTGTTATTTATTTATTCCTTTCATTTTCCTCAGTATAAAATACAAAAATACTTTAATAATTGTCCTATTTTCATTTTAAGCGTATTTCTTATATTAAAAAGGGAATTTTTCATTTTAAAAATTTCGAAATATACATCATAGATACTTTTATATGATGTATAGGAATAAAAATGCAAACAATTTTGAATAACAGCCGTTATCTGGAATTCCTATGAATTTACACGATTCCTCAACTTCTTATATGCATTCTATTAATATGAAGTAGATACTGACCAGTCATTATATCTTTATCAAAAAATGCAGCTCTCATACCTAGCATGTCCACTAATAACAGTTGATTTAACTGATGAGCTTTATAGAATTTATACGCGAGTTACAAAAGCACGTATTCTGTTTTTGGTGTGTCACTGTTAATAAACGATAAATACTATGCACACCTTATTCTATAGTAAGTATCTTGTAGTGCACCTCACTGATGTATGTCAATTTGAATGTGTTTCAGAGAGTGTAACATGATTTAAACACATTGCAAACGATTTACACCCGTAGACAATAACGTAATGTAATTCTTTTGAGGGCCCTGGAAACGGACTATAAAACGTATGCGCTTGAATTTTTATTCGGAACATGTTATTGTAAACTTCAATAACATATATAAATTAATGGCAATCTGAGTGAATTTAAGCGAGTAGCGATATTTAAGCAAGTTAGAGCATGGAATGGTAAGCAGACAGACAGACAAACAAACAAACTGAATTCATAAACTCATTCAACTATGGCGGAAAGTATTAAAAACAAAATTTTTGACGTTAAAAACATCGAAATCGACCTGAAACACATATTTATATGACGGATAGTAAGAAAATTCAGAAAATGACGCCATTTTGAATAACAGCCGCCATCTTGAATTCCTACGAATTTACGTGATGCCTCCTCCTCTTATATGGATTGTATTAATATAAACTAGATACTCACCAATCGGTATATTCTTCTCACGATTTGTTGTTTTCTCAACCGTAGCACCCGGATTAATAGACAATAACGTAATGGAATTCTTTTGAAGGCCCTGTAAATAGACAATAAAACCTACACACTCCATTTTTATTCGGAAATGTTATTGTAAACTTCAATAACATGTATAAATTACATGACAATCTCAGTGATTTTAAGCGAGTAGCAATATTAAAGCGAGTTTGAGCATGGAATGGCAAGCAGACAGACAGACAAACAAACAGACAAGTTGAATACATAAACTCATTCAACTATGGCGTAAAGTACTAAAAAAATTTTTTGACGTTAAAAATATCGCAATCGACCTGAAACACACATATATATGATGGATAGTAAGAAAATTCGGAAAATGACGCCATTTTGAATAACAGCCGCCATCTTGAATTCCCACGACTTTACGCGATGCCTCCCTCTGAAATGCATTGTATTAATATAAAGTAGATACTCAGCAATCGGTATATTCTTATCACGATTTGCAGTTTTCTCAACCGTAGCACCCGGACTATAAGACGCACATTGGTTTATCATTTCATGTTTTGGAGGAAAAAAAAAAAAAAAAATCCCTGCCTCTTCGGCCTATAGGCGAAGATAGATTTAAGTTAAGTTCTAATTTCACCAACAAAAGCTAAACCAAGATTAGAGTTAAAACCAATTTAGCATTTTCATCTGGCCGCTTTTGACGAGTTTTTAATTTCCTTTTTCTGTAAGACCTGCTTTTATCAGAATCATGTTAAGGCGGTATTCAAAAAAATATTTTACTCAACAACTCCAAATTTTCGGATACATTTTCAGACTCATTTTTAAAGGTGAAAACATGAAACTTGCTGATGTGATTTTTGAAGAGATATATAAGTGACCGTGTGTTTTCATTTTCCACTCAATTAATTAGAATTAGATTTATAAATAAGGAGTTTGGATTTGAGTACACCCTTAGTACGATAATGTTTTTCTTCAACTACTGTGTGTTTTTAATTTGTTTTTGCTGTAAGAATTGGCCCTATAAAAAAAGTGTCAATATAAAAATTGTAGGTAATATTAAAAAGACTTATAATAAATTTAAGCGGGTTTTATATCCTTTGAAGTGCCGAAGTTCTGAAATTTTTTCTTCTTCATCCCCCTTTTTGTTTTTGTTTTTATTTATTTTTTTGCGGTAAGAGTTGATCGTATCAAAACCTTGTCAATATACAAGTTGTAGATAATATTAAGAAGATTTATAATAAATTTAATTGAATTTGATATCTTGAGAACTGACGAGTTATGAATTTTTGTCTCCCTAAAACCGTATTTTTTGCGCCCCTTGAGCCCATTTTTAATTTTATCAAAATTCTGTCATACATAAATTTTTGGCCCTTTTCCTAGAAGTAATAATAACTTTAAACTAATTTGATATGTATTATAACTATAAAGTTATGGGGATTTTTTGGTTTCCACAAAACCCCCCTCTCTATTTCCACCCCCTTGGTCCGATTTTGTCAATTAACGAACTTGACCAAGATTTTCTACCCCTTGATTTTATGTATCATCTTGGAAGAGATTTGTGCAGAATTATGAAAGTTATCGTGTCCATAAAAAATTGATTGATATATCTACCCTATATATATAAAATCCTAATGAAAAGAATTTATGAAACGGCTGACATGTAACGAATTTATGAAACGATTCTTTGAAACGACTGATTAAACAACTGATTATGTTTCACGGAGATTTCTCCTAAAATCTGGAATACTTTGCGATGAAATTAACACCAAAAATCTATACTGATACGCAGATCTCAAAACTGGTATTAGAATTTTAAAATTCGAATTAGTTTTCGATATATTAATTTTTTTTCTAATTTTTAATACATTTTTCTAATGATGGCAACTCAAATTTTAATCATAATAGATTTTTTTTTCATGTTTTAGAAAAGGTTATTATTTTAAATTAATTTAGCGACCAATTTGGCCTCCCTTAAATGTACGCTAAGAAATGTATATGTTACTTTTATTCATAATTCAATTTACTTGAACAATCTTTCGCCAAATCGAAAAATTCTGATAGAGAAATCATGAACTCTGTATTTTTATGTTAGCGAGACGCAGGTGATAAATCGCCAAACTTTTTTCCCGTCGAATTTTTTTATATTTCATGAATTTCATTTAAAATATAATCGTTTCATTCATTTTATTTAAAATACAAAACGCACCAGGGTACCTAATTGGCGCCAAAATGGCATTATTTTGATTGACATGGTAACCCGGCTATTGTTGTTTATTTAATAATAAATGTTTATTTACTTTTATTTCTTTTTAAAATTATATATATTATTTTGTTCTATAGTTATCAATTATTATATTTTTTTTTTATTTCCTTTTAAAAGTAATAGAAAATAATTAAAAAAATACGGTACTACTTAGTTGTTCCGTCGACCAATTTCGCCAAATTATATAAATTGACATAATTTTTATTTTAAATAACGAAAGTTAACATTATTGTTAAATAACATTAGTATAACATTAATAAATATACAAATACAACGTCGAAATAAAAATCACTTGATGACGTAAACACGTGTAATTTGCTACATTTATGATCAGCCATTATTGGCATTTAATCGTATAGTTTGGCGATAGATTTTTAGTCGACGGGATAACTAAATAGTACAAAAAATACGTATGTAACTGGTATTCGAAAACGAGGTTTTCGTCAAATTTTTGTAAAAAAAAAAAAAAAATCACGCCAAACGCGTATATGACATCTGGCTAAATATTAAATAATGCAACAGGAAACAAACCATGACATTTAATTTCAACTTCAAATCAATGTTTTAATTTACCACTCGAGGGAAAAAAAATGCTAGCTGACGAGTTGAAAAAAAGCTATTGGCGAGATTTGCAGCCGGCTAGCGTAACAATTACCAAGAATTCTTTGCGACCATGCCAACTTTTATGTAGTTTTATTCGAAAAAAAATTGGTTTTTTAATAAAAATGGAAGATTTTCGGAACAGATGTCATATACGGCGCCATATTGGCGCGATTTTTTTCTGATGCCAATGCCATATACGCAACGGGTGCTTAACTGGCGCCAGAGTATCATTATTTTGCTTGATATGGTAAGCCGGATGTTGTTGTTTATGCTGTTGATGCTTTCCCCAGATTGGCGCATATGACATCTATTCCAAACTTTCATATGAAAGGCGAAGGGGTCAGGCCGTGTTTGTTTATGGCAGTTGATGACTTGAACTATTATAATACAGATGAAATGATGGCGATAGAATAATATTTGGTGACTTATCACCTGTGCCTGGCTAACATTAAAGTACCTAAATGGCACCTAGAGTATAAAAAGCGAAGTAGTCCTCTCGGAATTGTTGATGATAGCCACATGACTTAGGCTATTGTTATAGAGATTGTTTTAAAATACCGGGAGACAAAGACTCTGTGTACTTAATTCATTTTATTTTAGCTTCTTTTCAAATGTTTAACTGATCTTCTTTAATCAAAAACGAAAACAACCATTGGATGTCTTAACAGCAACTGGTTCGGCCTTAAATTTTTGCAATCAAAGGGAATTGAACGGAAACCCGTTTATAAGGAGATCTGCACAGCTTTTTTCAGTATAATTCAATTTTTTCTAATATTTTTAAAACCCATCCGATTACCGTTTTTTTTTTTTATTCTGCGGTGTCTAAACGGGTGTTGGCGAGCGTAGCTTGCAGGGGGCAGAGAGCTGGGGGGTAGTTTTGGGTTCTAGGGTTCATGATCGGCATAGATCTGCAAAACATTTTCAGAAATTCCAACATAGGACAGAATGTAATAGGTAGTATTTCTTAGAAAATCTAACTAAAATGGGTATGTTCGTCGTAAGCGCTTATAATTAAAAGTTATCTACAGTATTTGTTGTCTAAGTTCTGTTTTATAGTGTGCTTTTCTTATAATATTAAACTATAAATATAAAGTAGGTTATGATCTACTTCGTAATTTTTATATTTTTTTCCAAACGAAATAAGAAAACATGAATTTTCTTGATTCGTACTTAAAAAAAATCATCATTGTTGACAAAATTTTAATTAAAAATTGATAAACAAAATCGAAAAGATTGTCCAAGAGACTGAATTTTTCCTTGATTATGACTAGTTAACTACTACTGTAAATTATAACCACAGTTAAATCATATACTTCATTATTAGCTGGAGACTATGCGATTATATTCAAAGATTGTATATAATCAGTATTTCTTAGATTTTGTTTAAAAGACAAAGGTTAGAGCCTTTTATAAATCATTTAAAGGAGTCAATAGGTGAAAATGGATTTTTAAAATTATGGCTTTTCGAAGAGTAAAAAATTTAAAGCGTTCTAAGTCATTTTTTTTTACTTTTCTCAACTTTTCTAAATATAAAGCTACAAATTTGCTTAAATGCTGATCTAAATTAAATGTTCAATATTTAATTTCTTTTGCTTCTGAATCTAAACAAACTTTCGTACAAGGAAATATATTTTCTTAAATAATATATTTACGTGAATCACTTGTACACTTGTTTCTAAAGTAAAAAGTCATCTCTTTCTCTCAAACTTTAGAATTTTAAATTAATCGTAATAAATACGAATTACTGTTAATTAAATGTCAGTTCTGTAAGAATTTTTTTTGGAAAATGAATTTGAAACTCTGGACTCGTTTTCAATTTTTGCTTGGGAGTCTTGCTTTAGGACAAAATTTTCGAATGGTTTGCAAAACCGGAAAATAAAGTGGGAAAAAGATCGAAAAGAAAAATAACAGCTTATTTAAGGCTATTTCCATAAGTACTTGTAGTGTAAGTCACATGCTATGATTTTTGGCTACCAGTATTTTAGAACGGAAAAATGCAACCTATTTTATGGGAGATATCTCATTAATTGAATAAGGCCAAGCAAACTTTACGAAAATAACGATGACCAACGAACATAGCAGATATCAGCTTCGTGACTAACACTACAAAAACCCATGAAGTAAAGTTAAAATATGTAAGTGCGGAAACTTTTTAGTACATTTTGTATGTTTTGAGTAATTACGAGGATGGTTCGATAATTATTGTCCCGAATGTGTATGAAATATTTGTACTGCGATGGTTGATGTGGAATATTGAAGTCCAATGCCTTAGATGCCTATATGCTCAATTTCAGAACCGTTGCTGCTATATTAACATATTTTTTTCGTTTTCCGTGTGAGAGGTGGCACGTAGCTTGAAAGGGGGAGGGGGGGGGGCTGGTTTGGAGCTTATGGGACCAGACCTGAAGCAGTTCTGTGATAGATTTGTGACAGTGGATGAGACGTGGCTACATCACTATGATCCCGAGTCCAAACGACAGTAGACACGTCTCATTCATTGTCACCCCCAACCCCCCCCCCTTTCAAGCTAGGTGCGACCTCTCACACACACACACACAAAAAAAAAATATGTGAATATAGTAGCTACAGTTCTGAAATTGAGCATATAGGTATCTAAGACATTAGACTTCAATATTCCACATCAACCCATCGAAGTACAAATATTTTATACACACTCAGGACTATAATTATTGAACCACCATCGTAATACATTCGTATCAACAATATTGTCGTTAAATCGCATTTTCACTCAAATTACTCATTTAAGTAAAACGTCCTGTTAAGTGCAGTCATAAAAATATTCAGAAGAAACTTAAGGAACTGAATAGAAGAGGAAAGTTGAAGGAATAAAAATACAATGCAGCTTTTCAGCAGATAGGTGTTTCATGTGCCGCATTTTTGTCTTGAGACAGATTCTGGAAAAACAGAGAGACAAGAGAAGAACAACAGAACTTTTATTTGTGTATCTTAAACAAGAATATGGCAGTGTACAGAGAAGTTTGCTTTCGAAAGTACTTAAAATAGCAAACATAAATAAAAAGATGTTTAATATCATTAAAGCAATGTATTAGAAATTACAAAAATTCCTGAGTATACAAGATAAAACTTAGTATTTGGAAATACCTGTATCCAAATGTACGGACTGTGGTAAGCCTGCGCAAATTTTTCCATCTATGTTAACGCCTTGGGAACGAGCGTCACGTATACGTGCCGCATAAGTTGCTCAGAATCCTTGTTTATTCCCATCAGTCACTTTTTAATGTAAATTCTGCTTATTGAATCAGGGCATTATCCTATCAGGCAAAAATTCTTATTTTGAAAGACCGGTGATAAAAGGTTAAGAATTCTGTTAAAGACCTCATCGCGAAGGGGTTAAAAAGTTACTTCACTCACGCAAAAACACCCACTTGCTAACATTTATTCCTATGGGAGAAATTTTTTAGATATCTCGTTTGCATTTTAATATTTTTAAATGTTTTTTTTTTTTTTTTTTTTTTTTTTTTTTTTTTTTTTTTTTTTTACTTGGATAGCTGAGATCGATCTTTACAAAGGACGCTTTTTACTTTTTCGATTTCGTTTGCAAGATTTTTTTATTTTTTTTATTTTTTTAATTAGGGTACTTTTACTGTCGGAACCAGTTTCGATAGTGAAAGTATCCTCATAAAAAAAAAAACTGGAAAGAAAATCGAGAAAGTAAAAAGGGTTTGTAGAGATTGACCTCAGCTATTCAATGCAAAAAAATCATTCAAAAATATCGAAATGCAAACGAGATAGTAAACTCTCTGTAAGGCGGACTCAATGTAAGACGGAAATCTAACTTGGAAAGATTTTCAAGTCCTGCGAATCCGTAGACATAGAGTAAAATTTGTCTAAGGTGGAATATTGTTTACTGCGGAAAATTATCTCGGTCCCGATCGATTCCGCCTTAGACGGGGTTTACTGTATTTAAAAAATTTCGCCGAAAGGAACAACATTAGTGAGTGGCTGTTTTTACGTGTGTGAAGTAGCCCATTAACATAATTTGCAATCTATTTATCTCTTAATGTATCTAAAATGACACGTCATACAAATAGATAATTCTAATTACTTTAATAAGTTTGATAACCATTGTAAAACTCTGTTTACGATTTATCATTTAACTGCTTCTTTATCTCTATAAAGATTCTTTATTAAATTATTCAAAATTATTCAATTATTCTTTATTAAATTTTTAAATTTTTGTACAGTTAATTTTTCTTCTTTGTTCTGAAAGGTCTAAAAATATCCAAATTTTCATATTTCAAAAATCTTTTTAAAAAATTGCCAAATTTAAATATTTTTCTATAACCTATTCTTTTTTATAAATATTCTCACTTTTTTCTTCTCCTGTTTTTTTAACACGACTTTTAAACGAATGGTCTCAATAAATTTTAAGGTAAAAATATTAAAACCCGAATTCCTTGTATATTTTGTAGGTTTTTTTTAAAAAAGCTGTCGTGTTTTCAAGGATGGATCGAATTTTTATGCATGGACATAAAAATTTTCATATCCATCTTTGTCATACAAATAGATGATTCTAATTACTTTAATAATTTTGATAACCATTGTAAAAGTCTGTTTACGATTTATCACTTAACTGCTTCTTTATCGCTTTCAAGATAACAATTATTCTTTATTAAACTTGGGGGCTCTGCCCCCTATGAGCTACGCTCGCCAACCCCCGTTCAGACACCGCAGACTCAAAAAGCATGCTAATTTGACGGGCTTTAAAAAGATTTTGGTAGATTGAATTATAATTTAGAAAACAGTGGCGATCTCCCTATGAACGGGTTTCTATTCATTTCTCTTTGATTGGGGAATTTTAAGGCCAAATCAGCTGCTATTAAATGATACAAGGGCTGTTTCCCTCTTTGATTAAATAAAATCAGTTAACATTTCAAAATAAGCTAATATAAAATGAAGTAAGTAAACAGAGTCTTTGTCTCCCGGTATTTTTTAACAAAGCGAAAAGATAGTTTTTTTTTAAAATAAGACATTTTAAATGTATCGTTTTTATCTGACGCAATTTTCACCAAACTTTTTTTTCTCTTTTTAATATTCACGTGAAAATACGTTTGTTAGAAATGAAATATTTTTTGCGCTGTCCTAAAAAAATAGTCGAAAAGATAATCTCAAAATATCAAATAAATGTCTCGCGCAATTTTTAAATTTAAACTGTTTTGCAATATTATTATTTGTTCATTTTACGTAATAAATGTAATTTGACGTAAATGTGACGTAATTTATTCTATTTAAGACTTCTAACGCATGTAAATGAATTCATTATTACCCGACTGCCAAGAAGGGTTATGTGTTTCACGCGTATCTGGGTATGTGGATTTCTTTAAGCCCTCGAAACATCCCAACGGCTGGATGGATTTTAATGAATGAGGTCTCTATCAATCCGTCTTAATAGTCCGATAGTTATAGGCTAGGTTTTGCCTTTATAAATTCAAAATGGCTGCCGTAAAATACAAAATGGCGGTAGAGACGAAAAAAGGTTTTACGCACCATATTGAGTGGCATATCATTGGATAGGTCTTTCAAAATGAAGACGATGTTTCATTGACTATTTTACAGTCAGAAGTTCCGTTTAAATATTACACAACCTGGAAGTTGTGTAGGTAGGATCTCTAGCTTCACTGCAACTCTAACCATCATAGACATCTATAGGCCTCATCAAAACAGTGTTTACAGATAGGAACTAAAAATTAAGCGCAACTTAAAAGTCAACAATACAAGTAAATAAAAAAAAATAGGTAATATAAAAAAATAGTATTATATCAATGAGAAATAATTAATTAGTTCGCTTTTATGCAGTCGTGTTTTTTGAGTTTAATTTTACAGTATTCTTTCTCTTTTAAAATTCACGTGTAAATATAGTTTTTATGACGTAATTTTCAATAAGTTCCTGCTTTTTATATTTTTTATTTATAATAGTCACGTGTAAAATAAATTTTTAATTTGAAGCAAACGTTATTGTTTGCGCTGTTTATAGAATTGGCAGCAGCTTAAATTAATACCATTTCCTAAAATATGTAAAAAATATCTCTCGAAATGCTGAAAATTTGAATTTAAAATAGAAATAAAACCTCACAAAATGAGTCAACTTAAAAAAATAAATGCAATCTGCACACCGGGAAATTCTGAAGCATAAAATGATCTAAAAAGGATTAAATTCCCATGTACAGTTTTTGATCCTATAAAACTTTTTTAATGGAACGATTTTGTCCAACTTTAGCATTAAATATCTCTTAAAATAATTCTTCTATTTGAAAACTGTCTGCATCAGCGTGTTTATCAAACATTTCTCTATAAAACCACCGATTTTCATATTTTTCTATGCAATATTTTTCTTAATATTAACGAAGAAAGACCTCCGGTCACAAAAAAATCAAGACCGGCGGCGTCGGTGACAGCGTTTGTTACTTTTTTATAGAATAGGGAGAATTTAAATTTTTTGTGCAGTTAATTTTTCTCCATTGTTCTGAAAAAAAAATATGTAAAAATTTTCATATTTCAAAAATCTTTTTGAAAACTTGCCGAATTTAAACCTTTTTCTATAACCTATGCTTTCTTATAAATATTCTCACATTTTTCTTCTCCTATTTTTTTTTTTTTTTTAACACGACTTTTAAACGAACATTCTAAGTAAATTTTAAGACAAAAATATTAAAACCCGAATTACTTGTTACTTTTAAATTTTAAAAAAAAGTTGTTGTGTTTTCAAGGGTGGATGAAATTTTTATACATGGACGTAATGATGGATAAAATTTTTATACAGTTAATTTTTCTCCATTGTTCAGAAAACTAAAAATATCAAAATTTCCATATTTCAAAAATCTTTTTAAAAATTACCAAATTTAAACATTTTTATATAACCTATGCTTTCTTATAAATAGTCTCACTTTTTTCTTCTCCTAATATTTTTTAAACACGACTTTTAAACGAATGTTCTCAATAAATTTTAAGACAAAAATATTAAAACCCAAATTACTTTAGGTTTAAAAAAAAGCTGTCGTGTTTTCAAGGATGGATGAAATTTTTATACATGGACGTAATAATGGATAAAATTTTTAGGTAGCTTTCTTTACAAAAAGCTACCTATTGCAGCCGTTCGGAGGAAAGTGATTTCAAAAAATGTTGCTATATTTTCATCGATCATGACCCCCAGACCCCGAAACCACCCTCCGTTCAAATGTTGATGTATATGTATATATATATATATATGTATATCCATATATATATATATATCTGATCTTTGTCACACTGTAACTCTCGTCTTTATGAACCTATTTGGATGTAACTTCGTTTATACATAGTACACACCAATGTCTCGACCGAGCTCGTTGGCCAGCTTCATCCGCCTTCTTGTTTCAAAATGGCGGCCATTTAAATTTTTAAATTTTTTTTTAATTTGAAATGTGGTACCAAATATTGAAAATTAAAATATTTTTTTTTATATGTTTGACCTTGATACAAAGATTCCGTAGCAGTTTTGTTTCGTTTATATCTTAAAAAATGGATGAGTTATAGCACTTTGAATTTCTAGCGTGGCTGACATTTTGAAACGGCCTGATTTTTGTCACACGATGACAGGCGTATTTATGAACCGATTTGGATGTATCTTGGTGTGTACATAGTACATACCAATGTCTCGACCGAGTTCGTTTGCCAGCTTCATCCGCCATATTGTTTCAAAACGGCAGCCATTTGAAAAAAATTTAAAAATTTAAAATTTAAAATGTGGTACCAAAAAATTGGAAAATGAAAAATATTTTTTTTGTATATGTTTGACCTTAATACAAAGATTCTGGAACAGTTTTTGTTTCGTCTATATTTAAAAAAATTGCTGAGTTATAGAATTTTGAATTTCTATTGTGGCTGAGATTTTGAAACGACCTGATATTTGTCACGCGATAACAGGCGTATTTATGAACCGATTTGGTTGTAACTTGGTGTGTACATAGTACATACCAATGTCTCGACCGAGCTCTTTGGCTAGTTTCATTCGCCATATTGTTTCAAAAGGGCTGCCATTTAAAAAAAAAAAAAATTTAAAAATGAGGTATCAAAAAATTGGAAAATGAAAAAGGTTTTTTTATGTGTTTGACCTTGATACAAAGATTACGAGCAGTTTTTGTTTCGTCTATATCTTAAAAAATGGTTGAATTATAGCACTTTAAATTTGTAGCTTGGCTGACATTTTGAAACGGTTTGATATTTGTCACGCGATAACACGCGTATTTATTAACCTATTTCGATGTAAGATGGCATGTGGATAGTATAGCAATGTCTCGCCCAAGTTCGCTGGCCAGCTTCATCACCCATCTTGTTTCAAAATGGCGGCCATTAAATTAAAAAAATATATTTAAAGTGAAGTGCAAAAAAATTAGAAATTGAAAAATGTTTCTTTCTTAAGTATTTGACCTTGATATAAGGATTCCGGATCATTTTTTTTTTTTTTTTTGTCTTTATCTTAAAAAATAGCTCAGACATAGTAGTTTGAATTTCTAATGTGGGTGACATTTTGAAAAATCTGATTTTTTTCCTGTGACAGCAGCATATATCAACCGATTCCGATGTGAGTGAGCATGTGCACAGGAATTACTAAGGACTCGACGAAGTTCACTGGTTAGCCTCATCCACCATGTTGTCTTAAACTGGCAGGCCCTTCAAGATATCGCCGAATTTGGCAACCAAATATAAGTTACTTTAAATAAAAGCAGCATGGATAAAGCTGACTAATTTCGCGAAATTCTCATTCATAATGATTTAGTATTGATAAAAATTAGTATTGAACCTCCTAGAATCGGTTTTCCACTAAATTGAGCTTCGCGTGTTTGAATAATAAAAGCTGGCTTTTTAAAAATAAGGAATATGAAAGCTACCTCTTCCTCCCGGCACTGGCCGGAAGGACTTTTATGCAGATAGTTTTTTCCCCTGAAAAAATAAAAATGTCAAAATTTTTATATTTCAAAAATCTTTTTTAAAAAATTGCCAAATTTAAACACTTTTATCTAACCTATGCTTTCTGATAAATAGTCTCACTTTTTCTTCTCCTAATTTTTTTTTAACACGACTTTTAAACAAATGTTCTTAATAAATTTTAAGACAAAAATATTAAAACCCGAATTACTTGTACATTTTTCAAGTTTAAAAAAATAGTCATGTTTTCAAGGATGCTTTTCACAATTTAACATACCCAAAAAGTGCTTAACTTGTTTAATCGCCGTATTTTAAAAAGAAAAACCGATAATCGTTTCTCTTCGAACATTAAGAAAAGTGATACTGCCGGATAATCCCTTAAAAATTATCGACTTTGTGAAATATTTTCGAGGATTACAACACAAAACCTGCTAATGCGCCCTTTATGTTTACGAAAAAAGGAAGCCATAATCATTAACAGTTTGTTATTTTTTCTAATTTACTAGAAAAAAATAAGATGAATCTGTATTGTACTTTTTTTCCAAGGTAAATCCCAACTCTAAGGATTTTTCAACATTTTATTTAATTACACAGAAAGTAAATAGCTATGAATAATTCGTTTACTACTTTTAACTTAGAACTGAACTACGAGAATGTTACTAAATAATCGCGAAAGTAGATCATTTTGCGTGGAGATTATTAGAAAACTTAAACAACTTAATTTGAAATTCATTTCGATATGTATTTGATTCTATCGGTTGATTCTTCGTATCGATTGATTCTTCGTATGTATCGAAATTTTAAAAAAGTCGGAAATTTTATGTCAAACGTGGCAATTGAGGTGCGTTCGTACTATAACTAGTTTTATAAATATTTAGATCTTGGTGTAATATCTGTTGCACTCTTATGCAAACATGAATAAATACAAAATTTATTACGATTATATATATATACATACTAAATTCAGTAATACGGAAATAATATGTTATGACTATATCTTAAATAGGACATAATCACCATGGCAACCTGGAATCATCAACTGCTATGGGATATCATTGAATTAATGACGTATGATAGGATTTAAAAGAATGAAGAAAACTTTTATTAATATCATTTAAGTTTTGATTCGATTTTCCTAAACTTTGGAATGACGCGGAAAAATTCTGAAGCGATTATATATATTAAATTTCAAACCATTCGGTTGGGGTTTTTTTTGCGATGCTATACGGGAATAGACGGACAGACAGATGAACGGACCAGACGAAGACTATAGGTGTTACGTATTTATATAATTACGAACTCACCTAAAAATACTTAGATTTATTTCAGCATTCTTGCTGCTATTCAAATATCCATGAAAGAGAATGGAAATTATTAACATCTAATTGTAACTTTTTTTATACAAAGAACAAACTAAAAACATAAAACAAAACACATTTTATAGTAATTTTTTTATATAACGTAACGAAATTAATTATCTACATATATTTTATGGTTTTCTTTTTTTCTTTTTTCTTTTTTAAAGTTTTCTGAAATTCTAAGAGTCCATAAATTTAATATACAAAATATACGGCTTAAGGTAAAACTACATTTTTTTAAATATAAACATGTAACAAAACATACTAAGAAAATATGTTTATTTAAATTTTTTCAATGACGCTAAAAATCAAAAGAATCTATTTTGACCTCATCCTAGTTGAGCTCGTAATGGAAAAGAGCCATTGACTTCAGAACAGCTTATAACGATTTACATATAAAATATGAAATCGGCTTAGAATATATACACTGTAAAGAAAACGGACTAAAATACGGAAATACTACTGGCAATCTAGACGCCAGTACTATTTCCGTATTTTAACGGAACTTTTTCCCGGTAAATTACAGAAAAATTTCCGTTAAATTCCAAAAAAAAACGGAAATTTTTCTATAATTTACCGGGAAAAAGTTCCGTTAAAATACGGAAATAGTACTGGCGTCTAGATTGCCAGTAGTATTTGTGTATTTTAGTCCGTTTTTTTTTTTTTTTTTACAGTGTAGGGCGAACCAAAAAGTCTTGCCCTGATTATAAATATTTATTATTCTCAAACTATTATAATCAGACATATGTTTGTCTGGATACATTGTAAGTACTTTCATAATTTTTTTTTATAAGACCATGTACCTCGGTAAATTTCAACGTGTGCCTCCTTGATAGCTTGGAGAATGTCTAAGCGGTCTTCTAGCTCCCGCCAAGTGTTCTTTAACATGTCTTTTGTTACAGTACACACAACAGCTTTTATCCCACACTGTAAAAAAAATCTGTAACGTTACTAAAGTTTTTCTAGGAAACTGGGATTCCTAGAACTTTTTATGTAACGGCAACAAGAAAAATTCCTGTGACAGCGTCTGTTACAGGAATTTTTCTTGTTACCGTTACATAAAAAGTTCTGTGAATCCCAGTTTCCTAGAAAAACTTTAGTAACGTTACAGATTTTTTTTTTACAGTGTAGTCTTCAGTTCTTCGATGTCAGCAATTGGCGTGGCAAAAAGTATGGTCCTTACTATAGCACCCAAAGAAAAAATCCAGAGGATTAATATCTGGAGAGCGTGGAGGTCGGGGTGTTGGTCCATCCCTTCCAAACCACCGATCCAGAAATGTTTCGTTCTATTACACAAAAAACTGACCTATCCAAAGACACAATAAGTTACATTATTATATAAACGGTTAATTGATACTGAATTATTATAATAAGGGCAAGAATTTTGGAAATTTTTTTTGCTTTGTCAAAACATTGATTTATGGTTGCAAATAAAAAATGTAAAATGGATGCGTATACCATTTCAATTCCCTCACATTATCCTCACTGGGACTAGTTATGTTAAAACAGAATATACATTTCGAGGTAAATGCATTATTCTAAATGCATGGATTATTTCTGTGGACAAACAATTAGAAATTGAAATACAACATGGACATGACACAACAGAGCATAAATTTTTCATTCATTCATTAGCAGTTTATTATTGATATCTTTCTTGTAAAAATGATTTTTTGTTGTTGTTGTTGGACAAACTATGAAAAATCTATTAGAGATTTTAATAAAAAATTATTTTTACCCATGTTCTGAAAACCCGGGAAGTCTGAAAGTGGAGTCTCATGTATGATATAATTGGTTGAATAAATTTTAATATATAAAATACTAGAAAACGAAAATTCTGCTTTATCAGAATTTAGTGTCGCCTCCGACGGATAAGAAATATATCTATATTAATATAGATAGTACAAACCAGCTTTAAGACTTAAAACACTCGCTTTTACTTTTTATAAAATAACGTTATTCGCACCCGCTAAAGAATTTCCCATTCACGATCCAGTTTTAAACAACATCTACAGAATATTGCAGAATAATACACAAATTCAGCAAAATCGATTTCACCATTCAAGAAACTCGACACAAAAAATCGGCTATCTAATAATTCACATGCCTTCATTTGTTTGTAACATTAATGTAAATACTTAAAATTAAATACACTGTAAAAAAAAATCTGTAATCCTACAAAACTAGTTTTTGTAAAACTACAGAAATCTGCATGTTTACTAGAATTTTATCTGTAACCGGGTATAATATTTACCACTCGCATAGTAGAAATACATGAAATATCTTAGTCTCCCATGTCAGCCAATGAGAAAGGACTTCAATGATGACGTAATGACTATTCACGCAACCACAGAGGTGTTCAAGGTATCCATCTTGATTATGATTTCAAATTAGGATGTAAGTAAATATTTCGTCTTTATGAGTTAAATTTTGTTATATTTCCATTCTCCTTGATTCCTAATAAGTAAAAATGAACTACACAGTAAGACCGTTTGATTTCGAATTATAATGTAACATGATTTTAGCAGGTATTAATGCGATATCATCCTATTATTTTATTGTTAAATATTTATCGTTCAGTCAAATGACTATTCTTTACATCAGTGTTTACTGCATGCGTGCAATTTCCAATGTTTTATGTAAAAAATAATATTTTATTGCAATATGGTTAGCAGATTAAATATTTTATTTCTAATTAGTGATGCAATGAATAGTACCCCCCCCCCCTTTGACTGATAATGAAGGCTAAATATTCCACTATTCTTCTGCAGAATACTTAAAATGTATACCAAAATTATCTTTCTTAATATTAGAGTCGTGCCGTGTAATCGGTATTTATTGTACTAGATTCCGGCATCGGGTCGGGTTTACCTTACTTTTTTGGTTCGGATCGGGTCGGTTTGGGTTTTGAATCTTGTGTGTCGGGTTCAGGTTGACTGATTTTTCAAAAGAATGTCCAAAATATTTTTTTTCAGGTTAAAAATCTAGGTATTGGGCAGATGTGCCAGCAATGGATAAAATTGAAAGTTTGTTTATAAAAAAAATTTATACAATAAAAATTTTACTTTAAAAATTTTCTTCATAACACCCCCCCCCCCACCCTCACGCTTACATGTTTTATAATCTGTGTTATTGTTGATACTCTTAATCAAACCAATTAGGAAGCAAAAAGTGATCCTTCGAAGTTCCACTATTTTTCATTTATGTTGGCGAACATGCAAAGAGGTGGTTTAACTTAATAAATTTTATATATTCTTTTACTTTCCTGCAAAATTTCCTGCAAAATTTGTTTTTGTTTTGGTAGTAATAAAAATTTTTGAATATGATCATTCTAGACATTTCATCAATCGCACACTAGATGAAGCAATGGTAGCCCAATCTCCAGTTGAAAAAAGTTGCATAAGATTTCAATTGTATAAAGTAAAAGATTATTTCAAGATCAGAAGTGATTTTGCTTCATATATTTTTTATGCTTTCTGAATATTAATGACTTGTTTATGCATAGATGTAATAGTTTCCCTATTTATGGAACATTATACTGTATATTATCCATAATATAAACTAAGCCTTTAAGCATGGATTAAACTAAGCATGGGACAAATTTTGAAACTTGCAATTTCTTTAATTATAAAATTGTTTCTGAAAATTATGTTTCTATATTGTTCAGGGACATTAGAAAGTGTTTCATTTTGTATTCTGTAAACTGAAATATTGTTTTTGTGTCAAACAAAGTTCATTTTCTTATTTTTGTAAAATGTGTCCCATTCCTCCATACTCTCTCCTATGCTTCTAACTCTGAATATTGGGCACTTTTCTATCCATACACACATATCATGGGTATGTGTTTTAAAACTATCAGAAATATTATACATGTGTTTGCGTGTATATGAAAAATGAAATGTTGGTAAAATTTTTCTATTCCTAGAGAAGGATAAATGGTTCTTAACTGTGCCTTAAATAAAAAGAATTTATCACATTTCTTATATATGTATTTTTTTCTTAACTTTTAACTCATGTTACCGGCCTCTCAGACCACAGCTTTTTTTTTTATTTTTATAGTTTTGCAATTATTTATGTACTTGCAATTTTCAGTTTAACTACAAACACTACCGAAATTTTGTTCCGTTGTGAACTTTAGTACTATCACCAGACACTTTTGAATAGGTAAATTTTACTTATAACAGTCCTGTACAAAAAGTTCAGTACAAAAACACCATCCTATGAGTTAATCGTGCCTTTTATTCATCTTTCGATAAAGCGGTCTCACAGACAACTTCACACTAATTGACTTCACACTAGTTGTGACAATTTCTGTGACATCAGTTAAAGGTTAAGGAGTAAATTTAATAATAGCTCATTCATATTGAAATATGTATTTATTTTATCTGAAAAATTGTTCTGCTCAAACTTTTTGTGAAAATCTTAGACTTGGAAAAAACCTAAATATAAACAACTGCATTTTAATTTTACGTGAGTTTGAGCGATAAAATGCCGAGTTTTTACTTTCTCATGCAAAGAGAGATATAGGGTAGGTAGGGGTAAAGATATGAGCGGGGCAAAAATACGCACCGGCTGATTTCATATGAAGCAACATTTCGGCTCTCATGACCAATAGGTGGCAGTTTTGTTTCAAGTGTACTAGTCATTTGTTTAAACCTTTGATTAAAAGTAGCAATTTGTGCTAAGAAAATGAGGTAAGTTTAAATTTTCGAATTTTGATCTAATATTTTTTAAATTTCACTTTATTTTTTAGCTGATAGTACCTGGAATTTTTACAAATCCAAAATTTTAGTGGAGATCGAAATATTTTTAGCTTCTAAATGCCGTAGTTTACCTCGATCACATTTGTTTATACTTATCAATACAAAAACCCTTAACGGGTTAAAAGTTTGTGACGCAGCACTTTATCTTATGCTCTAAGAATTTTAAATATGGAACTTAAAAATAATGATATCAAATTTTGAGTGACGCTATGCTATTAATTATAATCTCTCTCTATATTATTTATTTCATCTTTTTATTTTTTTTATAATCGCATGTGCAAAAATTATGTTCAATTTAAAAAAAAGTATAAAAGTTTATTTATTGATGCTTTAACATTTACACCTTTCATAAATTCCAATTTATGAGTTTTAAAAGATATGATATCAAAATTTTAGTGACGCTTTGATGTGGCTTTAAACGATTTGTTTTAAAATTAAATTAAAATTATTTTTGTTTTGGCTAAGATATATTCACACATCTAAATAATAGTTTTAATTTTCCAATATACTTTAAATATGTCACTTTCACTGAATTTATATAATGCATTTAAATGTATTTATTTGAATAAATTGATTTATCCTTTGTCCAATGCTATTAAAAATTTAAAATAAGATTTACGTAAATAATTTTTTTGCCTCATAGTATCCATTTGAATACATTTCACTTAGTTTGGATACAATGACGCAAAAAAAATTATTTACGCAAATCTTATTTTAAATTTTTAATAGCATTGGACAAAGGATAAATCAATTTATTCAAATAAATACATTTAAATGCATTATATAAATTCAGTGAAAGTGACATATTTAAAGTATATTGGAAAATTAAAACTATTATTTAGATGTGTGAATATATCTTAGCCAAAACAAAAATAATTTTAATTTAATTTTAAAACAAATCGTTTAAAGCCACATCAAAGCGTCACTAAAATTTTGATATCATATCTTTTAAAACTCATAAATTGGAATTTATGAAAGGTGTAAATGTTAAAGCATCAATAAATAAACTTTTATACTTTTTTTTAAATTGAACATAATTTTTGCACATGCGATTATAAAAAAAATAAAAAGATGAAATAAATAATATAGAGAGAGATTATAATTAATAGCATAGCGTCACTCAAAATTTGATATCATTATTTTTAAGTTCCATATTTAAAATTCTTAGAGCATAAGATAAAGTGCTGCGTCACAAACTTTTAACCCGTTAAGGGTTTTTGTATTGATATCATTACTTTTTTGAGGTTATTGAAAAAAATAAATAAAACAATAAACAGACACAAAAAAAATTAAAGACCAATACAAAGAATTCATAGTCAGGATTTCAATTCACCTTCAATCTCTCTCCCTTCCCTCCCCGCAAAAAAGGATGACCATACTTCAATTTTAAAGAGCACCGTGCAATGAGATTTTTATAAGAACTCTTTGGTAAGATATGGAAGTAATGTACAACATGCATGTTTAGAGGGTAATTCTGTTGGTTTGTTTCAGAGATATAAAAAGCTATGTTAAGTTTTACTATATAAAAAAATTACTTTGTTAAGAAAAATAGAAAGAAATATTACTCTTTAAACCTTTATATATATATATATATGTATATATATATATAACAATCATCGCTCACTTATAAAAGTAATTACGTACATTTATATCAAATCCAAAACTACAAATTTCTGCTTCTCCCTTTTCTCATTCCTAGTGCAAAAAAAATTAAACATTCTTTAATTTTATATAAAATAATCTTTCACCATCCCTATTTAAAATTTTTTATTAACAATAATAATAAATCATATAAGATAATCCCCTGAGCTCCGAAGATTCCACTTCTGCTTTTGCACCCACCTCTCCAGCTTACCTAAATAATAAAATCTTTCAAAAATTAGTTTTAAAAAAAAAACTGCAACATTTGTTGCTCACTCATAAATTCCATAAATAAATAAATAAGCACTAACTTCCCTAATGTACAGTCATGGAAAAAAAAAAGTAAACACCCCCTACTAACTCCTCAACAAATTACCATAGAAGAAAGTTACTGGTACCAAACGATTGGAAATAAAGTCTACTTTTAAATGAAGTATATAAAATTTGCTTAAGGGGTCATCTACATATTAAAACGAACCATAACTTTGTTTTTTTCAATAGCAGTACGCAATTCTTACAGCATAAATGAATTCTACACCATTTAATTAGCCTAAAAACAAATTTTTATGCAATTCGTACTATAAGTTCCCGAGAAATTAATTATTTTAAAACAAGCTTATTTTAAGGGCTGTATCCAAATTGAAGTTCGGTACTTGATTGTTAACCAAGAGAGCCCCCTTCTTGATCAAGGCACCTTAAGTGTCACTCAAGCAGTCAATGAAGTCTGCTAGATTACAGGACAGCGTAAGACATTTCAAAATATCTAGTCACTTCTATCATAGACGGCCCCTTAAACCATCATTTTGTCGTTTTTTAAGCATAATTTGAAAACTATTTGGAAGAAAAATGTGAAATTTTGGATTTCCATAAAGCAGGACTTAATAAATCTAAATCCATCAAAAAAATTTTAGGTTACAATTCATAACTTTTTCGAATATCAATTTCATAATTCATATCATAAAATTATAAAAATTGCAAATTCAACGTGTTTATGTTTGGGTATGTTAGTATTACTGCTACACAAAAAATTAGCACATTAGGAGCATAATTTCAGGAGATATGAATAAAAGAAGAATTAGAACATTAAGAACATTAGAACAAGAAGAACATTAGAAGCACTAAATTTTGAATGTTTATAATTCAAAAACTTATTATTCAAATGACTTGAAATTTGGTGCCTAGGCATAGTTTGAACCGAAGATTTGAAATATCTCGTTAAAATTGGGTATTGCCATAGATAAAAAATGAAGTTTGGATTTGTTTTAATATGCAGATGGCCCCCTAAGCAAATTTTATATGCATCATTTAAAAATAGACTTTATTTCCAATCGTTCGGTACCAATAACTTTCGTGTACGATAATAATTTGTTAAGGAGTTAGTAGAGGGTGTTTACTTTTTTTTTCCCACGACTGTACATTTCACCTCTTCTCCCTCCCCCTACTCCCCAACATTAAAAAAATTTAAATCTTTATTTTTATACAGAAAATTCTTCTATATAAATTATCCTCCTATTCCTCAAAATTACCACTTTCCCACTCCAGCCTAGAGATTACAATCTTTAAAGTTTTTTAGAAAATCGGATCTGCAAAGTCTGTTGCTTAATAATAAAATATATAACCATGTACACTTTTAATTATTTTTCACACAATCAATTGATGTCATGATAATAGTTGTTCTTAGCGAATATTGTGTTGGCTGGGCTGTCGTACATATAGCTCAATTGGAAGAGTACTGGCAATTAAAGCCAAGTGTTATTAAAGTTCACTGTAATTCAAGATGTTTAACCCCTTCGCGAGAAGAGCCCTTTGGTTAATTTTTAACCTTTTACTACAGGTTTTTAAAAACAGAAAATTTTCTGTAATTGAATCACAGAAATGCTCCCATTAAAGAAGGTAAACTTTACAATTAAAAATAAGTGGTGAGAATAATGAAGGATTCTGAACACCTTAAGTGGCCAAGTATACCGGTCGCTCATCCCCAAGGGCTTAAAGATGCTTTTTTGCTATTATAACCTTTAGGATTTACAATATAAAAAAAAATCTTAATCACTTCTGAGGTAAATAAAGACAGTGGAAAAAAATCAAGATGGCAATGTTTTGATTGGCAAATTCTAAGCTGAGTAATTTGTGCTACAGAATGAAAAAAATATAAAGTTGTAATAATGTCCTCTTACAGATACTAAATCTTTAAGGTTTTTGATGTGTGAACTACATATGAATACAGTAGAAGATCTTGATCTTTATAATGCACACCTTGGTATGAGAAGTTGTGCGCATTATAGAATTTTGCATTATATAGATCATATTTCATACATCATTAAATTTACTTCGTATACATGCTTTAAATTACATTCCTTGGAACCAGAAAATGTGCAAATTATGAAATTTTACATAATAGGTATAGATCACACATTATTAAACTACCTTAAAGATATTACCTTGAAATATTACATCCAAATATGCCTGGGCAAAATCATTATAACTCAGTGTGGTAACTCATAAAGTGGTAACTCATGACTGACAGTTTTGGGAACACTAAATGCATGGCTGGCCAATTTATTCTTTTTCACTATTTTTAATAATGAAATCTTTGCCTTATTTTTAGCAGAATTTTCTTC
Organism: Maratus speciosus; assembly: GCA_963932465.1. NCBI lineage: Eukaryota > Metazoa > Arthropoda > Arachnida > Araneae > Salticidae > Maratus > Maratus speciosus. The sequence continues at coordinate 616,952,576 of OZ010791.1, forward strand.
CATTAAATAAGGCAAAAATTTATTATAAAAAACAACAACAACAAAAAAAAAACTTTTGGAAAGCATGCATTTTAGTCCTGCAAGAAAAACCTGCCATGAGCTGCTCTGATTATAACACTCATTTACAAAAAAATTTAATATAATAACAATGTTTTCATTACTCCAAAATAATGTGTTAAAGGCGATAATGTATCATATTTGGTGTTCCAAGAAATAGCAATATTTGTAAAATACATGTGCTTCTTAACTGAAAAAATCATTGTTTATATCTGAGAAATTCATTACATCTTCTGCATTAAAATTTTTTAGTGGCAGTCTTTTGTGATTGAACAAGGACTGCTTGCAGAGTGCTTTTAAGGATTTTACAATATAAAATTATGGTTCTTGAACTACTATTAATCAAATACAGTAATAGGGATAAAAAAAATCATTAAATAGTTTATTTTAAAAAATTACTTGTATTTTCATGAGATATACTGATTATTACTACCATATATTATATGTAACATATTTATTAGAAAAGTTACAACTATTTTGATGAAGTTTTAAAATGTAAACAAAATGATGCTTTATAAACACGATCAAAAATACCTCTGGACAAATCATAGTATTACTTATTTCAAAATTTTTTAATTTAATGCTAGTAATTTTTTCTTTAAAAAAATAAGAATTATGAAGATAAAGATGAAATAACGTTTGAAATTTAGCCCTCTAGAGGGTAGCAATATTTCTACAAAATAGATTGCAGACTCTTCTTAAATGTAAAATTCATTGTTTACATTAAAGAAGCTGTCTGTTATACAGAGAATTGCATATTAAAGGTCTTTTACTGCAACAATGTTTTCATTACAGAATTCCAAAATAAGGTGTTAAACATCAAAATATGTAAAATTTAGTGTTTCGGGAAATAGCAGATATTTTAACAATATGTATGTGAAATACAGGTGATTTGTAACTGCAAAATCCATTGTTTACATCTCAGAAATAAATTATATAGATAATTGCATTATAAAGATCTTCAGCAGAATCCTAGTACAAGCAAAATACCCAATATTGAGATTTTTTTTGGTATGCATCAACATTCCCATGCAACCCAATCCAAACTAAAATAGTGCAACCTGAAAACTGAGCCGATCGGTTAACTTTTTTGATTGCTGCCAGACTGACATTTTCTACTTATGTCATTATTTACGAATCATGGTAAATACAATATTTATAAATAACGACATATTAGAAAACACAGGAGACCTCATTTTGATGTGACAATCAAAATAAAGTAAAAAAACCAATTTCAACATAAAACACAGCGGGAAAAAAATCAAGATGGCAATGTTTGGTTGGTAAATTCTAAACTGCTCTTAAACTACTATTAATCCAATACAGTAATAGGGATAAAAAAAATCATTAAATAGTTCATTAAAAAAAAAAATATTTGTATTTTCATCAGATATACCGATTATTACTACCATATGTTATATGGAACATATTTATTAGAAAAGTTACAACTATTTTGATGAAGTTTTGAATTCCCCCCCCCCCCCCTGACATACTGTCAAATTTTGCGGGTTTTTTTTTTCTTCTGATGTTCCTCCCCCGACCGAGAATGGAGCGGGTTTTTTACAATCAACTGATTAATTTTGTTTTTCTTTTATTGCTACTTTTTTATGTTAGTGTGGTGATCTTTCAAATGCTATTGCACAATGAGGCGATAAACACGCTACTCTGTAAGTGGCACGGCAACCCTCCAGTGTACAGGTGAAATTGATAAAAAGAGTTTTTGTAGTCGGAATATGCGGAATGTTAAAGAATAGTGAATGGTTTAATGAAAGCAGAATAAAAACTTAATATTTAATTTAAGATGCAAGTCAGATTAATATATTAATTGAAATGGTTACTGAGTAATCACTTTATTAGTTTATACAAAGTCTAATTATCATGACAGCTACAATTCAGCTGCTAATGAAATTTTGTGAAACCAATCTTTTCTAAATAGTAACATGTTCTGAATTGTTCTTATTTACAATAATACTTCATTACCACAAATACCATATAAGGGAGCTGGCTACTTTTATATTTTTTTAAAGTAAATTATTTAAAGCTTTCTTTTAAGCATATTAACTTTAAAATTAAATAAAAACAAGTATCTTACTTTTGCAAAAAAGCTGTTTTATCTTATTTATCTATAAACTTTAATTACTAAATAAGGAAAAGTATCATGATGAAAATTTTTACTTTAAGGAGCTCAAAACAACCAGTCATGCTAAAATGGTTCATTTTGAGCTAATCGTGATAATTTAAGTATATAAAGTAGAATTTACTATCAGTCAAAAATATGTCCAAGACTGAAATCAGTCCTGAGACTGAAGGTCTTGCACCCATGGCTGTAATCAATTAGCCTAAAAAAAATGCTTCAGGTTTTTTTTTTTTTTTTTTTCTGTTTTTCTTTTGTTACAGAGATAAACGGCAAGAAGAATTTTTTCCCCTTTAGGTTAAATTTTATAAAAATAAGGTGAAATTGTATAAATACTAATTAGGTTAAATTTTATAAATACTACGATGCTTTAATTTTTGAAGCTGAAAAGAGTTATATAAAAAAAATAAATAAATAAACGAAAGATACCCACATTTCAAAAAAGATGTCATTTTAAGTCAATTTTCGTTTATAATATTATTAGAAACGATTCGCAAATGAATCATTTTATAAACGGGATTGGAAATCTTAATTCTGATTTCGTCATACCTTTTATTTAAATTGTGCGTTCTTTAAAAATGAAAGATTTTGTTTAATTTCTTTAAAAGAAAACTCAAAACACAAAATTAAATTAGTAATCTATCTGTATTACACTCACATATCACAAGAAATACCTATGCCACACATGAACGTTATTTTGTAAGGAAAACAGTTATAAGTATTGTTGAAAATAAAAACAATTCAGAACATTATACTAATTAGAAAGGATCGGTTGCAAAGAATGCTGTCTGGATAATTAGAAATTGTACTCACTTTCTTCCCTTGGAATACCATTTCAAGATCTTTGATATTTCTCATTTCTTCAGTCAACTTCGCGTATCGCGTAGTAATACATGGCGAAGTCTTATGGCGAACGCGATGAATTTTCATTTCGATACGAGAATTTTCGATAAATATCGAATTTCGATACGAGAATTTTTTTAAAAACGTGAAATATTTTCTCCTTAAAAACTGTTTACCTACTATGAATAACAATGAAATAAAATACATATAATTACAAAATACTGCTCCAATTTAAAAAATCAGTCTACGTATTTTAAAGCACATAATAAACTGTTTTTGTAGTTTAAAAAAAGATTTATTGCCAATATTCAGATTCTTAACTGTGACCTAAACCGCGCAAAACCGATGTGCAACGTTCTGTCTGCTAGCCCATAGAATAACATATAATCCGCGAACCTAAGGAGTCCAATTTTTTATGCGGATTATATAAAAATTAAGAGTTTTCCTAGATACTAGGTTAGTCTTATCCACTTCGTCAAAAACAGATTCATTTTATATATTAATGTTTTTAAAAAAATCTAGACCGTTTCGGAGAAAAAAAAAAGACAAACTTACACCATCGAAATTGCTTTCAAAATGGGTTTACAGATCTGAAAATATACTGCACGTAGAATTGTAAAAAATTCAGAATAGGATTAGACTGCAGATATAAGACTGTTTTAAAAAAATCAGAACAATAGGACCTATATTTGATGAGTTATTAACAGGCGGCTTTTCGCATTTTCTTTGATGTCGAGTTAGCTGTATATATGAGTTCCGCCATCTACTCTACGATACGATACGATACGATTTTAGGCTTAAGGCTGCGTCACTCGGAATACTACCGTCTTCCATGATAGGTAGCCGGTTAAGCAAAATACTGCAGAATAGGGTAAAAGTACGCATCCTTCTTGGGACAAAGATACGAACATGTTTAAGATATGGGACTTTGCCCTATCATTTTAGCTAGATAGCTTTTCACAATTTCTAAATTTATATTATATAAAATATAATAGCTGCTTAACTAATATAAGTTAGTAAACTACATTTTCCTTTTTCTAGTTAAGTTTTTAATATAGAACGTTGGTATCTACCTACCTACTTTTAAAAATCAATATTGTTTCATGAATCGCTTTTGTTTTAAACCTTAATCCTTAACTCCTGTTAACGGTCTCGCCGATTGCTGCAATATTCAGTTTTCACAGTTTAACGTGTAATTTTCAATTTAAGTAGTTATGTTAGTTTAATTTTGATTCGTTTGGTAAATTAGAAGTATAGCTGAAGACTTCTGAATGCGGGAAATTTTACTATAATAGCCCTTTGCATAAAGTTTAGCGCAGAAACCGCCTCTTATGAGTCAGTCAACCATTTTATTCAATCAACGATTAAGCGGTCTCGGAGACCACTTACAGTATTTATGAAACGATTTTTGTCACAACAGTTGGAGGTTAACTGCTATTTGTGATCTCGCAGACCGCCGTTCTTTTCATGGTCTAGTTTAGAATTTTCAGTTTAAATATTATCAAAATTTACTAATGCTTTTACATTACTCATTCATTTTAGTGAAAATAGGGGCAAAATCCGGCCGTAATGGGGAAAAAATGCGCACTGCGAATCTTTTGCCTCATCACTGCATACTTTTAGCCCAACGAATAGGGCAAAGATACGCAGAGCAATGTTTTTTTTTAAATTACAATTTCTCACGGAATTATAATTTGACCGAATGTCGTTTGATAGTGGTCGTTTGATAGTGGAACGTGCCTAAGGTTTTAATACAACATTTTAATCAGTCGTCACATAAGTTTAGATCAATGTGCTCGTTAAAAATCAAAATTAATAAGTGCGTAACTTTAGCCCCCACCTATCCTACATCACTTAGGTGTGTCATGTGATTGTGAGCCATGTTGTGGACAACTTGTCAGCAAGCGCCATTGAGATCAACCATGATGGTGAATATCGATGGCGCTTTTTAACAAGCTGTCCTCACTTCAAGTACTTGTGGGCATGATACCCACATATGTTTGAATATTAAAGTATATACATTTGTCCATTTGCCTACATAAAACATTGTTATTAGAGATGTAATTGTAGATTACATTTCATAATATCAATAAAACAGGATTTCCTTTCCTTTTATTTCGGGTTCGTGTTGAAATAGGCCTGGGTTGAGTTTCAGGTTGCCGGAAATTATTTTGGCTGATTCTGGCCAGGTTGCGGATCGAGGAAATATTTTTGGAGGGTTCGGGTCGAGTTGCGGGTTGACTTAAGTATAATATTCGGTTTTGTGTCTGGTGCAACTTGACCCGTGCAGGACTACTCTGTAGTCGGGAAATTTTTAATATATCAGGATTCGTACGGTCCTTAAAAGTACTTGCATTTTTCAAAAGGTTTTTTTGTGCTTGAAAGTGCTTATTTTCATACAAAAATTTTTAAAATCCCTTTAAAGTGCTTTACTGTCATATTATTTCTTAATCGGGGGGTGGAACTCTTCTGCATTTCTTTTCATTTCTGATTTAAAAAATAAAGATAAAACCGCCATTGCTAACCTTTCTTCTGAAATTTCACCTCCCCTTTTTACTCCCTTCTCCACAATACCAAAGTTTAAACTGTTTAAAACTTTTTTTTTATTCTTTAACTGATGTTACCGGTCTCACAGACTAGTGCTTTTTTCAATTTTCATAGTTTAACTTTCAAATTTCAGTTTATTACAAACACTACTGAAATTTTGTTTCACTTTAGTACTAACACCAGAGACTTTTGAATAGGTGAATTTTAATTATAACACTCCTGTGCAAAAAGTTTAGTACAAAAACAACATCCTATGAATTTATCGCGGCTTTTATTCATCTTTCGTTGGAGCGGTCTCACAGACCGTTTCACACTAGTTATGTGACAATTTCTTTGACATCAGTTAAAGGTTAAAAAAAAAATTGCTCTACTGTATTTGTTACTTTAAGTGAAAAAATAATCGGTCCTAAATTTCATTAACTATTCATTCCATCATATCCATTTCATTAAAATTTTATCTGAATTTCACCTTCAAAATTTCGTTTCCCCGTTTTCTTCACATCTCACAGTAATAATACTTAAAGTTTCAAAACTCTTTAAAACTGCTTAAATTAAAAAAAAAAAAAAAAAAAAAAAAAAACTGTTCTGTGTTATTTTATTGTCACAATAAATAGTCAGGATTTTTCTCCCCACTCGAAATTGGCATCCCCTCCCCCCCCCCCCCCCCCCCCCCGCCAAAAAAAAAAAAAAAACTTAAAGCACATAGAATTTTAAAGTCTTTAAAACTCTTTATAGACCAGTGGTAGGGGAGGAAAAAAGGGCCGCATTTGGAATTAATTAGGGGAAAACTGGAAATTGTTTTAATCCTTTTACTTAAAGTCTAGAATGAATGTACTAAGTTTTCCCCCTCTTACTAGGTGAGTGGTTGAAGATATGTACAGATTTATAGTCAAAAAACACATTTTTATTAATTACCATAACAATATCTAAAAAAAACTAACTCTATCAAAAACATTGTCAATACAGATGTTGTAGAGGTTAAAATTCTGATTGAAATGTGTACTTAATATTTTTGTTGAATTTTTACAATTATAATGCAAAGTTTTGCCTAATTCGTTAATCAAGTGATTGAAGCCAGAACAGACGAGGTTATCAGTTCACCCTGTTTCTAATTTATATATATATATATTAATTTATTGAGGATTTTGTAATTATTTTAGGCTTTATTTTGGATATTTTCAGAGTTATGGCTTAAACTCTTGATTACGGAATATAGCCCAGTGGTAGGAAATGAAAAAAAAAAGGCCGAATTCGGAATTAAATACGGAAAAGCTGGAAATTGTTTTAATCCCTTCAACATAGGTCAGAAATAAACGTACTAAGTTTTCCCGCCCTACTAGGTGCGGCTTTGCCGCTACGAACAAATAGATAACTTAAAAAGTGCACTATTTCATGATTTTTAGCATATTTCAAAAATGATTTGTAAATGATGGGAAATATTGTTTATGATCTCTGATATTGTATTTGAATTATGCGTCGTATTTAATTTGACATATATAGTGAATAACAGTGCGTATGCATCACATTTAAGGAGGTCGAAAATAGTGGGGAGGAGCGAGGGAACAAATGAGTGTGCAGGATTCTTGTCGCTAGAGGAATAGGTCAACCAATAGCACAATTTTAAACTTCGATATTTTACGAAAAGGACTAAGATGGTTTTAATAAAAATTATATTCGACTAGTATACAAGCATCTTAAGTTCATAAAATTTTAAAACCTTCGGAATATTGAAAAAAAGTATTATTAGTTAGCTTAAAGTTAGCTTTACGTTTTTTTAAACTAAGGTTTAAGGTTGACGATATCAGTTGAGAAATGGCATGTAAAAAACGGCTGTCAATTATGTACCTCTTTCTCGATAACTACTAAATTATAATCCTCAAAATATACAAAATAAAGCATTAACATATTTACAGAAACATCTCAAGGGCCTCAACAACTTAAAGAAAATACATGTATGTAATAAACGGAGGCAGGGTGGATTGATAACTCTGTCTCTCTCCTGATTAGCGGTTAAGGCAAAATTTAGAAATAGAATTGCGACCTTAATGTTCAGCAAAAATATTATTATGGGTACTCATTTTATTCAGAATTTCAAATTCTACAACATTTGTATTGACAATGTTTTTGGAAGCATTAATTGTTCTGAGATATTGTTAAGATAATTTAAAAAAAGTTTTTCGACTATAAATATGTACATATTTTCTAATGTTCACCTAGTACGTGGGATAAAACTTGGTACTTTCATTTTAGACCTAAACGGAAGGGATTAAAACAATTTCCAGTTTCCCACCCACATAATTGTGAGTTACATCCCCCGATCACGGGTCTTTGAAATAGAATTGTGACAATGTTCAACAAAAATATTAACCTTCCGTCTACCAGACGGGTCCATTGGACCCGACATGTACATTCAAAATATTTATTCAAACCAGAAATTTCTTCAAAACAAACTAAATGTATAAATCAGACAATAATAAGTTAAATAAACAAATTAAATAGTTTTAAGTAAAAATTCTGGTGTAGAATGTTTTTATTAAACTTGAGTAAAATTTCCGGTAGTTCTAGGGTTAAATGGAGTTCTCATTTTACTCGGAATTTTAAGCTGACGACAAGCTGAACACGGAAATTGCAAAACCTAAATTTCATTCCAGATTTCAAAGTGCTGCCATTTGCAAAATGACATCAGCGTTACGCGCAGATATATTTGTTTTTTATAATATTGATAGATATAGATTTTATTTTCATATCAAAATCTTGGTGTTTTTTTTTTCTTTTCAAACTAATTTTTTTCACCCTTAAATCCATTTACATCTGAGCCAAATCAATACTCGATCATTTCAAAGCTACTGTATAACATTAAGTGTGTATTTTTAAATAATATATAGGGGAGACCGGGGGAATGCCGCCAACCCGGGTTATGCCGCCACCCCACCTAGTTTAAAAACTAAGGGCAGTTTGAGCTAGTGAATGTGCCTGCACTATAGCGGCCAACAATATAAACAGTGCCTGAAGTGAGAGTGACTTTGCTGTACGTCGTTCGTTTGTTCTAGTGAAAAATGTAGTTTTCCTCTAGTTGCTTATTATTTTGGAGCTTCAAATGAGTAGAGATAAGCACCTTTTATTGTAACATTAGGTATTTAAGATAATATGACCCGTAATCTACATGCATTCGCCGACATTTTGATGCAATGTGTTGAACAAGTTCGGTTCTTCTTTCGGCTTTGCTTGGGGATTTCCGCCATAGTGTCCTCTCGGGGTAATGCCGCCGCCATGCAAATCGGGTGAGAAATGGCCTCATTTTAATATAGTGGAGCCAATTCAGCAGAGTGACTTTTGCAATATGAAGTAAATTTTAAGGTTAACCATTATTCTGCTCAATTACTTTGCTTTCTAACTATTTTCAGTATGTTGTGTGTTTCTTAGTATCCATTTGATGCATGGACTAGGTCATTAAAGAGTGGCGGCATTACCCCGGTACAGTGGCGGAATTACCCCAGTGTCCTGGGTAATCCCGCCACTGTGCAGAGGTTTAAAAAATATTTTTTATGTATTCTTACATTACAGTTATGATTACGGTTAAATTTATACAGATACTAAAGATCATGATTCAGCTTTAGAATTTTTACTATTAAAAAATAAACATTTTTTCGAGGTGAAAAAATTTAAATTCCCTTAAGGTGTCGCCATTCCCCCGGTCTCCCCTACGTAATGTGAGTCGTACAGTAAAATGCGCAGAAAAACAGAAAAGTGACTTCGGACAATGAATTTTTTTAAAAGATTAATTTTCTATTTTTTTTAAATGTATTGCAGTATTTCAAAGAGAATTGGAAGTATATGCTTTTTGGTATTGTTATTATTATTTGGTATTAATATTCTGCATAATTTGATTTTTGGAGTATTATGTGTAATTTTGAAATATGCCTGGAAAGGGATGTGGGGGAGGGACAAGGTTCTTCCAGTATTTTAAATTCTTAAAGTTTGTCGTTATCATCTAGACTCTTTGAAATTTTTAGATGGTAAAAACATAATGCTTTCGTATCCCGAGTGAAAAAATATTAATATTTTGTGGGAAAAAGGCTGGTAAGATTTTTACCACGATGTAACTCAGGTTTTTGCTTATTTTGTCGAAGTTTTTGCACATTTTATTTAGTAAAAACTATTTATATTTGTCCGAATGTTAAGAAATTTTCTTAGGTAAATGTAAATCTCGCCTGTTGATTTGCTCCAAAAAGATTGTGTTAAAATACGGACGTTTAGTTAGTTTTATGGTAGAAAAAATATAGTCTTTGTGAGGCACGAAGTGACCTACGCTCATTAATGTATTTGAAAGAGTTAAAACTCATGTTTTTAAAAATCAATTGCATCATCAGTTAGAAGATTTTAACTTTTAGAGCATATATATATGCATATTTGCCGATACTTCTAAAATATCATCCTGGAATAAATTGCTACAAGCTTTCGGAAAACTTTTTTGATCTTTTTTTCAAAACTTTAACTGCTAGGTGGGGAGAATATCGTAAATTTAATATCGGAATATATCAACGTGTTAATATTGGTGATATATCGCGATAACTACCGTAAAGTGTATGCGAATAGAAAAATTGCTTATTTTAAAAGATAAATGGCATGTTACCAAAAATTTTGGTAGAAACAGATGTAGAAAGGAGCTAATAAATGTTTCATGCTATTTTCTTCTACAGCATCCTTTAAATATATGTAGGGAAGGTGGGGCAAAATCGGGTACCATAAAAGTTGTTAGTCTCAAATGCTGTGAAATGGGAAAACAAACTTTGAACACTGTTTTTAATGTAAAATGAATCCTTGGCTATAATAAAACGTTCTTTTCAAACAATATATATATATATATATATAATTATTCATATTAAAAAATAGCTTTTTTCAAACGTATGCAAAAATCTGGTTTTACCTCGCTGGTTGGGTAAAATTGGGTATTCATTTAAAACTACTGGAAACTCATTTTGGTCAAAAAGATCTTGCTTAATATAGTAAAAAATGCATTTTAATTATTTTTAACAAAACGAAATTGCACATGTGTTCTTCCATGTGTAAAAAAATAATTCGTTGGCAAATTTTCTACGTTGTATAGGCTTGCTTACTTTACACTGTACGTTTTCGAGTTCTTTTAGCTTCAAAATTCACAGATGAATTTGTCATCATATTCTTCTGCATTACTACATGCTTCGTGTGCCTAATCGTGGAATTTTAAACATCGTATTTGGATTTAGAATTTGAGTAAAGTTCATAGCAAAACATACAGGTTTCATTATCCTCTTCTTTTGAAGATGTGTCCGCAATCTTTTTTGGTTTCTTTTTTTCTTTTAAAGAAACTTCTTTTTTCGTCTTGCAGTTTGTTTGGCTTATTTCTCCTTAATATCTGCTTCGATCTGTAATTTATAGGGAGAAGAAATCAAAATAAGTTTTTCCCTTTCTTTTCTCAATTCTAAAGCCTTCCTTAGAAGGGGATAATAACATTTTATGCGAAATTGGAAATACAGATTGCTGGGCTACATAGTCTGAAGATGTCGAATGGATAATTTTAATAATGTATTCTGTTGATGTAACATTTTGAATGAGTGATGACGCCTGTGATTGTGATGTTAACTGCTGCATCTGGAAGCAGCTCAACGTGAAAGCTTCTGGATGTTGTCAACTCGTTTATGTTCGGAAGGTTGAGCTCCATTATCCTGTGATGACTTTCATGGGTTTCTCTGTCACTTCCGAAGGAGCAAAAAGATGGTCTGGAAAAACATTGTTGTAGGGGAAAATCCCTGTTTTCTCGAAACTTCTGATTGCAGTTTTTACAATTGCTGCTCTCGAAAATGCAGTTTTAAATAATTTTCCAATTTGGTAAATTGTTATAGATCGCGCAGAGTTGGAAAATAACCACTTTTTCACCTCTTGTTCTTAGTATGAGCTTATAGATGCTTGAAAGACACATCAAGGGGTTGAAATCGATGCGTTGCGTAAGGAAAGAAGCATATATAAATACATTGCTTTCTCTTACTAGATTAACTGGATTCTTTTGTATGAATTGAACACCTATTAAGGATTTAAAGAACGGACTTTTCAGGACAAGGATTGGAAAAAATCTGTACATTTTTTAACCAAATCTCCTCTTTCGTAATCCATCCACTCTTATTATATACAGCAAATGAGTCTGGGGAAAGTTTCATTCGTCAAGAGGGTTTTTTTTTTTTGCCTGTTTAATATTTGATAAAAAAAATTCTGTTATAGATTATATAGCCTAGTTATATAGGATTGGGATTTTTTGGATTATTTGTCAATTTGGGCAGATTATTTTATTTAGAGAAACAAGTCACGAAATATATTTGCATTTTAAGTGGACCCATAACGCAAGTTATTACACCTCAGATTAGAAAGTTATTTATTAAAATGTAATAAGCATAATATAAAATTATACCTTAATTAGTACCATTATTTTGTTCATTAATAATTGCAAATTATTTAATTTCATAAATGTAAGTTAAAAATTAGACCCACTTTTTAATATAAAACAAAATCAAAATTAAAGTTTTTTCATTATAACTAGATAGAATTATATTATAACTTAACAGCATTAAGAATGCAATTTAAAATTCCATGCTAATTTATTAACTTTACTAAAAATACATTCTATGAGTGTCGGACAAAATCGGGTATAACCAGTTCTGACCCACTCTTAAGTACCCGGTATTACTTCAACATAACAGAGTTTAAACATAGCGTCACTACTCTTAATCCTATAAGCAAAAGATCAGTAAAAATTTTAAAATATTATCAGGAAAGGAAAGAATTAGATATAGTACTCAGGAATATTTAATATGCTGAAAAAACGTGGTTATACGCGTAAAATCTAGAATCAAATAAAACAATTTTTTAAGAGTAATTGAAACTAATTCCTTCACACTAAAAAAAAAAACCGCACACTGTAACGTTTCAATCAGCTATAAATGCCATAATGGTTACCGACAAGTTATTTCTCGTGTTGGCTGATAGACAGAAGTACAACTGAAGGAGGGATCTGCGCTACCCGGTTTAACCCACCTACCCTGTTTTTTGCAACTCGCCCATATGTATATATATACACACATACAAAATAAAAATATTTTTTTAAACAAGAACGTAAAATAATCAAGCTTCAACGACAGATTATAATTTTCCAACACATTCAGAATTATGTAAAAAAAAAAAAAAAAAAAAAAAAAAAAAAACTTTTAATAAAGTTACATATGATGGCTAAGTAAGCAAATTACAAAACACGTAACACATTTGAAAATTAAAGTTCAGCAATTATTATCAGTCATCGAAAAAATATCCGAATTCCTTTGTGCAACGCTATATATGATCTATACATTTGAATATATACCAAATAGTATGCTAAACATTAGTTCATTTAAGAAACGCATTTTCACAGTTGAAAATTCCCCTTCAACATATTTCGTCAATAAACGGAAATTTATAGATCTTTTTTGCAGCCTGTATATGATTTACAGATTTTATACATACGAAGTAAATAAATTAGTTAAATTAAAAAAAAAAAAAAAAAACTCTTACCACAACAAATAACGAACTTCCAGCAATTATTGTTTATTTATACAGTACTATAAGCGAATCCTTTTGTTTCCCCCCATAAATAAACGATTAATGCTATGTTCATCGTGTTCTATAGTAAGCATCTTTTTGTACATTTCAGTGATGTGTATCAATTTCTATATGCTTGAAATAGTGTAATATCATTCCAATATACTACAAATGATTTTTCCCTACATACCATTGAAATAGACCATAAAAAGTCATTGATTAAAATAACAAATTTTCCAAAAAAAAATCAGTTGATTTCATCATGATTTAATCGTTGATTAAAATCGTTAACACCCTATTGCAGCCAAATGGCAAGCATTAGTTTTTGTTAATCACGATTGATTGACGAATTTTTTCCCTCAACCAACTGACGCTTTTTGCAATATTTTTTTACATTTAAGAATTTCACAATATTTTTCTTTTACCTAACAAATGGAGAATTTTGCAGCTTTTTTTTACTAACTTTCTTTGCAGTTATCCAAAATTTTTAGCCTAATAAAATATAAAATTATAACTAAAAATTAAATAAACAGCACATAAAGAAAAACTATAAAATTATTTAGATATTTTAATTCCAATATTTCAATTGACTAAGGTTTAATGCAGTTTTATTTATTTTTTAAAATAAATAAAATTGTGTGATTTGTGTTAGGTTGCCGTTTTCTCCGAGACGGGAAAATTTAAGTTTACCTATGACCTTTTAGAGGGGGGGGGGGTGGTTACTGTTCCTGCTGACCATTAAATTTTCAAATTAGTGGTTCAAATGAATTTTTGGTGTTCTTGGGCCAGCGGACCACCAATGATTTCGAACACTGATTGATTTTTTAAATGCTGAAGATTTCCTTGTAAAAGAGATTTAAATTGATATACTGTTTAATTTTTTTATTAATTCCCCTGTGTGAAATTTGATTATTGTTATGTTTGCACAAGAAATATTTTATGTCTTAAAATATTTACTCTTTCATTTAAAACAGGTGGAGAATTTAACCTCATGTTTGGATCTATTCCATTTTACCAGACTTGAAATCCTGATTTAGAACATACTAAGCTTCAAGAATTCTTTTTATTTGATGACCTGAATGGTCAGAGAGGGTGCAGCGCCCTCTTAAAACTGTATGAGAGAAACTGTATGTAAAATGATATTATATTACAGTAAATATTAGTCTGACATACTATACATATAATTTAATGATTATATAATTTGTATTTTCAATAAATGGAGCGGCATACCGCAAACCAACTTAAATGTGTTGCTATTTAATAGTGTCTGTAACCATTTCTTTTTCAGCTATTGCAAGGCTGCTGCTGATGAATATTTTTCTTTTTTACGAATATAGTTAAAAAATAAATAAATCGTCGTCATAGATTATCATTTAGGAATACTGAAAAAATACTTATATGTAAGAATAATTAGTCGCTTGGTGGCGACACTGCTGTTATTAAATTAACCCTTCAAAGTAAGTATTTAATATGTTGTAGAAATACATTGTGTATTTAAAAAAAAGCTTTAAAGTTTAAAGTAATACTTTTGTATTAGCTGATATTAGAGGTTAAATGGATTCTGCTACTTATAGCTGCATTTTTAATTAAAACAATAATAAAAACAGGGTATGTATTTAAATCTAAAGAAAATTATTATTATTTTTTTTTCTTTGTGAATAAGCAAACACTAAATGGACTGTAGATGTAACTGAGTGCGAAGAAATATTCCAAAATGTAAAAGGACAGAATGGTAATATTTGTGGGGAAACAAATGTAATTATTTTGTTAAATTAGATCAAAATGGCTTACATTTGTTTTTTAAATATATTTCAAAGACAATAGAATCAATAATTAAAATTTAAATAATTTTCGGTTTAATGAAAATAAAAAAAAGCTTTCCTACTGCAAGATAATCTCGTATAATCTGAAATTTTGTTTATTATTACACCATAAAATGATAAATTGAAAACCAAAGTGAGGGGAAAAAAGAGAGCTACAATCCGGCGTAACCATTCCCCATAAAGATGAGAGAAAATCCTGAATCGTGATTCAAACTTTTAGCAAAAAATTGGAATAGAGAAAACCTTGAATTATGATTTAACCTTTCACCAGAAAATTGGATTTAAAAACAATCCTGATTCGTGGTCCTACCTTTTACCAGAAAATTTGATTAAAAAAAACTAAATTATGGTTCAAACTGTTACCAGAAAATTGGATTTTAAAAAAACCTGATTTATAGTTAAACCTTTTATCAGAAAATTGGATTTAAAAAAAAATATTGATCTATGGTTCAACCTTTCACCAGAAAATTGGATTTATAAAAAGCCTGAATCATTGTTTAACATTTCACTAATATAATGGTATTTGAGAAAGCACCAATAAACTGGTAAAACTTATCGCCAATATCTTGGTTGCAGCTAAATTTCAGCGACTTTTCACCATTTTCTTGGTGAAACATCACACTTTATTTTTAACAGTGTATCGATAACATTTTTTAAAAATTTAGGCATATTTTATAAACTCAGTAATGATACTTTACTTTCATTATTTTTTTCTATTCGCTTTTTTAATTTAACTAAAAACCATAAGATCTGCTTCTGCTTATTTACTGCTGTTGTTATAATGCTCATTTAATATGGAAATGATTTTGTACCTATTTGAATATCTACAGTGAAGCTTCAGTCAGTTTTTTAATGCATAACATACAAATATTTCTGGCAATTGCTGTGGTATTACTGAAAAACACGTCAGGCCATATTACTTATTTTGATCGAAGGATTTTGACTTTACTGCAATACCTCTTGCACGGTTACAAAAAACTTTCTGGCGAGAATACAAAAACTGTTTTAGATACAATACTAAAAAATCATTGGTAATTTTTTTGACGGCACTTTATTAAAGTTACCAACAATTTCTTGCAAAAGTATATGTAAAGTTTTGCGTGCAATACTAAAAAAATTCATAGTAAATGTACTATGAAATCCTTCGCAAATTTACAAAAAAAAATTTTAGTCAATGTACTAAAAATTCCTTTGTTAAGTGTACTAAAAAATCATTAGAAAATTCACAAAGTATTCTTTAGGAAACTACCTAAAAAAAACGTTAGTACCTTGACTAAATAATCCTAAGTAAATTTACGAAAAATTCTTTAGTAAACTCCCTAAAAAATCGTTAGTAAGTTTACTGAACAATATTTAGTAAACTTACAAGGAAATCTTTGGAAAACTCTCTAAACAATCCTTAGTACGTTTACTAAACTATCTTTGGAAAAATTACCACAAATTCTTTAGTAAACTCCCTAAAAAATCGCTAGTAAGTTTACTAAGAAATATTTAGTAAATTTACAAAAGCTAATTAGAGAAACCCCTTGAAAAACCGTTAGTAAATTCACAGCACAATATTTAGTAAATTTACAAAAAAAAATTTAGAAAACGCCCTAAAAAGGAATAGTACGTTTACAACATATTCACTGATAAATTTACTAAAACTTATTTAGTAAACTCCCTAAACAAGCATTAGTAACTTCACTAAACAATATTTAGTAAATTTACAAGAGTTTTTTTTGGTAAACTCCCTAAAAAATCACTAGTACGTTTACTAAGCAATATTTAGTAACACTTACTGAAGAAACTTTTGTAATTTTACATGATTATTTTTTGTTGTGGTTACATAAAAAGTTCTAGGAATCCCAGTTTCCTACAAAATTCTTAGTAACCTTACAAATTTTTTTTTACAGTGTATAGTTTATAATAGCTCCATGTTTCATCAGAAATAATTCATTTATACATTTTTTAAATAGCGCGTATTTTAACTAAATTTTTTTTTACTTGTTATGCTAAAATGGAAAAAAAGATATAATTACTATTTCCCTACTATTTCCCAACTATTTTTCCTTTACTTTCTACAGAAATGGAGTACTTAACTTGACATCATTGAAAAAAATTCGTTAAAAACTACAAAAAAAATTAATATCTCAAAAATTAATTCAGGTGCAGTTTTCAAACAAATTGCATTTAAAAGTACTTTTTTCCTCTATGCTACCGTATAAAAATTGAAAAACCACCATGCTTCGAACGTTAAAAAATTGCAGTAGAGATTATCTTGTACAATGATAGCTCTGATTTGTTTTGCGGCTCGCTTATACAACGGAACGTTATTTTATAGAGACGACACTTTAATTAATGGTCGAAAGAAATAGCATATCAAGGGCTAAAAATTCTACGTTTTTGATCTTGTGTAACACATTAAACAAACTTCAGAAGAAAATCAATAAGAGAGACAATTAATAAAGACCCCAAATTATTTTAAAACAATCAAATCATATTAGAAAGAAAGAAAACAAATTTTGACAATATCGGGGGAAAAAAAATCAATGCTTTAGCTACCCATCTCTTTATAGTGGTTAACCTATTTCATTTAATGTTTACTATCTTAAAATAAAGTTAAATATTTTGCAAACAAAGTAAATTGCAATAACCCGATACAATTGCATGAAAATACTTTAAACCTATATATCCCAAATTATGAATTTAGGAAAATGTCATCTTCTAAAGCATTTTTTGTGAATTATTGAAGCTATATTGGAAGATTTATATAATCATTTAATAAATTTTAGACGGATTTTGCTAATTAAAATTAATTAATTAAATTTGAATTTATAGGGATTTTGTGCAATATTTATAACTCCAATCAAATCTTTTATATAAAAAAAATATATATTTTTTGTATTTTATAGAATTAGGAAATGTACAAATATAATGCTCTTACAATAGAAACACTGAAATATTTCCTAACTGAAACTGTTCTTCCCCAATCATTCAACGTCAAGGAAGTTGAAAAGATGCAAATGAAAAAGAAATCATCCTTTGAAGCAGATTTTTCTTTTGTGCAACCAATAATGCTTTTGGAATAAGATAAAGTAAAGTATCTGTTACTCATTCTAAACTGTAGTTCTGCTAATCGATGTATTAAATTAATTATATAATAAAGACTAGAGAACAGGAATTCTGCTTTTTCAGAATTTAGTGTCGCCCCCGGCATTTTCTTTACTTCATTTTCTCTGGTGGACTGGTGGTTTCTATTATTATGAAACAGCCATTATAAATGAAGCTTTGGGTGAAGATGAAAGAGCAGTCGTAAAAAGTTAGAACTCTGATTTTCTAGTCAGAATGGGGGGAAAAAATGGCCATAATTTTTGGCCATTTTTTTTTTCACCATTCTGACCAGAAAATCAGAGTTCTAACTTTTTACGGCTGCTCTTTCATCTGCATCTAACGCTTCATTTATAATGGTTGTTTCATAATAATAGAAGCCAGCAGTCCACCAGAAAGAAATAACTCTGTTAAGCGGGACTCCGATAATCGGGACTCTACTGCAAAACATATTTCAATTTTATGACTAAAAGCACACGCTTTTATTTTATGTAAAATGACGACATTTGCATTAATATAGATACTTAAAATTAAATATAGTTTTTAATAGCTCCATGTTTTATCATAAATCCTTCATTTATATTTTTCTCAATTTTTTTTTACAATTTTTATGAGAAAATGGCAATAAAAAGATATTAATTGCTATTTTTCAACAATTTTTTCTTTACTTTCTACAGAAATGGAGTACTTGAGTTGCCAAAATGAAACAAATGTCGCTAAAAACTTCAAAAAAATTAATGTTTCAAAAACAAATGAAGATGCAGTTTTCAAACAAATTGCATTAAAAAGTACTTTTTTTCCCCAATACGACCGTATAAACATTGAAAATGTGCGATGCTTAGAAGTTTTAAAAAATGCTGTAGAGTATTTAATCGCACAATGAAACATCGGCTTCTGTTTTCCGGCTGGCGTATACAAGGTAACGTTATTCATTGGAGACAAAATAAGCTGGGAGAAAGAAATAGCATACTGGGGGCTAACAAGTTACTTTAATTGTACTTTAAAGTAGCGTCGGGTCATAAAGGGTTAACATTTAGTTAAAGCTACTAGTCTGATGTGTTTTTTCGTTACGTAAATGTATGATTTCACTCATTGGAGTGATAATTTGTCACATTCATCTGCCATAACAAAAAGTTTTGATTACTATCCAATCCCCATCAAACCTCATTAGTTTTAATTAACTATATTAAAATAGACAATTTTTTCTCTCATACTCATTTAGGGCAAATTACTATCCTAATACAGTTCGTATTCTTTCATTAGCGTTGGAAATTTTAATTATCTTTTTTGCAAGAATAATTAAAAGTGCCACATGATAAAAATTTAAATCATTTTTGTGTACTTTACGCTCAAAGGAATAATGAGGTCAAAACAGAGGCAACTATTTATAATGTATTTCTTTTTATACAGTGTGTCCACGTATAAACAAACCGACCTTTATTTTCGAAACCGTTGGCCCTAGATGCATACTTCCAATTACAAAAATGGTTTAAATAATGTAAAGAACTATTTTTAAAGCGATCTAGGTCAATAAAAACATTTATTAAAAAAATACGAAATTTAAATTTTTATACGGTCCCCCGGTCCTATAAGTGATATTTAGTAAAAATTTACTGTGACACTAACAAGTAAGACAAAAAAAGTCCCATTCATCTAACATTAAAATTGACCGAGTTATGAAACTTTGAAATTCATGAGTTACACCACTTTTTTGCATATCAAAACAGATGATTTCAGCCATGCTTTCGGGGGCTGTATATAAAGTAGTTAAACTTATTTCAAGGTATCTGCGTTTGGAAAGAAATCGTACAACTATTACGAATGAGTTAACTTAAGTTTCAGATTAGTTAAAATAATTGTATTTTAACATATGTTTTATTTTGTAAGAATTTGAGGCTAAGATTTCTTTTAAAAAAAATTATGTTATTTTCATAAGGTTTTATTTAACTTGCAACGATCATCTTTCCAGTTTAAAATTTGTAACCCACTTTCAAATGCCCGATCGAAGTTAAATTTTACATACGGACTTAAATCCGATGACAATGTAACATTAATGATTTTCGACGCTTACCATCTTATACATATATTAGTGGATAACACAAAAAAATTCGGACAGATTACCGTCAACATGTTTAAGAAAGAGTTTTAGATTAGACCACATAAAACTGCGATGGTTGTGTTTTTTAACTTTTATAATTACGTTTTATGTATTTTTTAATGCTGAATAAAAAAATTACCTTCGCTTTTAACCATCATGTCAGGATTTTTCGGAAATCGCAAATTTCAAGGTTAAAAAATAGCGAAAAATCTTATACTATAAAATCGATGTAAGACTTTTTTATTCAGTTTAATTTTATTTGATTCAATAATTTATTTAATTTTTAGCTTATACTGGGTTTCTTACAGCTAAAGAGCTCAGTGGTCCGATGAGGTTGGGTGGGGGAACAATTTTATTTCTGACCTTTTTAACTCTGAAATTTGCGATTTGAAAAAAATCCTCACGTGATGGTTTAAAATGAAGGTCATTTTCGGATTCAACGCTAAAAAATACATAAGAATCAATTTTCAAAAGCTAAAAAACATGGCATAACCCAAAATTTGAAAGGCAGTGTAATGTAACGGCATTTAAGAATATGTATATTTTGTAAAGAATTGAGGCTGTTGTTTTTCATCCTTTTGTTTAACAAAATTTCTGTTATTTTTATCCTCTTATATGTTCAGTACAAATTGTAGATTTTGAAGTAATATGTCAGAATGATTAAAAATTTCAAATTTATATTGCAATGCTAATTTTATTCTTAACCAGTTCTTTAATATATCTCATGAAGTTATATTTCTACTAAATCTGTGAATGGCCCCTAATTTGCAGCAAAAAATATGATCCAACTTTAAACAGCTATTACTCGGTCAATTTTAATCGTAGAAAAACGGAACTTTTTTTTGCCTTAATTATTAGTGTAACAGGAAAATTTTACTAAATATAACTTATAGGACCGGGGGACCGTATAAAAATTTAGATTCTGTAATTCTTCACTAAATTGTTTCTTCGCTTCAAACTTTTTTTATCTTAACTCTGCACTTAATTTTGACCACTTTTGTAATTGGAAGTATGCATCTAGGACCAACGGTTGCGAAAATAAAGGTCGGTCAGGTTATACGTGGACACACTGTATATAAATTATTAAGTCTTTTAATTACTTCCATGTATTCGATTTAAAGCATGAGTATCTTTTTTGGGCGATGTAAGCGAAGGAATCGACACTAAGCCCAAGTCATAATACAACGTGTCTTTCATAAAATGAGAGTAAAAATTACATACATATGTTATATACACTACACTGTCAAAAATTCGCGTCAAACTGTCCAGTAACTTGACCTTTTTTATGGGTAACGGTTGCTGAATCGTATTTTTTAATGAATTCTGAATAATCATAATACCTTCATAATATTGTCATTAAAACGTTACTTGTAAATATATTTAATTTTATAAAACTATTTACATTTTTATTTAAAAAAAATTGGGTGCTATATCCCTTTAAGACCGGGAGTTTTTTTGGTAGAAATTGAAAGTTTGGGTGTTTTTCCCTAATCGATAGGATCGTATTTGATTGAAAAAAATTATTTAAAAAAATACCAGATGTCAGGTTATGCCAAGGGATGACCCACACAACTATGTAGGTTCGGCCTTAATGCAGCCGTATTTGGACTAAATCTACACAGTTCTGTAGTTTGGTATTATGTGTGCAAATATCTAAAAATGAAAGTTTAAGCAAGAAAAGTTGTTGTTTATTAAGATAATTTTCATCAAGCACAATGAAAATGCTTGAAACAATTTTTGTTTTTGGACAGACATAGATAAACATCACCTTTCTCGCATCTCTCTCTTGTGCGGCTGGAACAGTTTTGAAACCGGTAACTCCTGGCAGTTTTAAGATCGTCGAAACAAGGGCAGTGACTAGTTGCATCTAACCTCTTTTTTCAAATGGTATCTTTGTGGGCGGATTGTAGAATTTGGATCTGCATGAGTCAGCAACATCATATTCAATCTCTTCTTCTTCGCTGTCGCTGAGGACAGCCCTTTATCTTTTCATTCTTGGTAATGGTACATCCAATAGGTTCTCAGCCGAACTTAATCGAAACGATAGTAAATCAAGTATTTTTTTCCGGGGTAACTTGTTTTCTGTGGCATCTTGTTTGTAGAGACACCACGAATTTACTACAGCCAAGTCAAGGAAATGAACCGTTGTTTTCAAGATCTACTTTCTTGTTTTAAACTAGATTCGATATGCTTCCATTTGCTGACCGCAAATCTCCACACCTCCCATTGATGCGTTGTAGCTCATAACACTGGCTGAACAAAAGACATCGGTTTTCAATTTTTCTACCTTCGACCACCGCTTGACGGTCTGCAGCGAGTTAAATCCTGTACACGTAGACTCCAGTACAACTATCTTATTATCTTTCCACTCGACCACTACAATTCTCTTTTCTGAAACGTGCTTAATGCTCTCATCCCTCTTAAGAGCCGTTGACAAATGAGATGCCATTCACTCCGTTTGGATTGTGCCTGTTCCTTCAAATTTCTTTTTTTAGTTCTTCCGGCAGCGGCTTTTTGTTGCCGATCGAAGTACATAAATCTAGGTCTGAACAAGAATAAGGACTACAGCAGATCCTAATCCTAGATCCTTGTGGACCAGGTCTGTACTTTCCCACTGGTATATTACAAAATTTAAACTATACCATATGATGATGTTACCACAGAGTGTGGTTTATTTTTTATATACTGCGTTACTGAGTCACGTCCTAAAAAAAGGAATCGTCTGCTCATCTATGGAAATTTTTCCTTGATCTCTTGGTATATTCAAGCAGACACTACGGAATCTGTCGAGCATTTGCTGAACTATCCATAATTTATTATTCATTTCTGATGGCTTATTTGCTGTGTTGACAAAATGGAATGAATTTATCAAATTTAAAAATCTACTCCTGGTATAAATATAGCTCATATAAAACTTATAAATCATATGTGGCATCTATAACTCAGAACAGAAACATGCAGTTCGTTACGTGTGCCTATTATATATCTAATAGTGTCTATTTTAAATAGAAATCATGAATAGTACTAACCTATTAATTTAAAATTAATCGGCCTTAAAAATGTAATTAATAAAAAATAAATTGATGAAAACATAACTTTTAAAAAATCACTAAAAAATAAAAATTTTAAATAATAGGAATTGCATCTATTTTGGAAATGGTAAACACCGGACTTACACAACTGTGTAGGTCATTTGTTTTTAAACTTTTGTAAAGCCTAATTAAATTTATCAAGAACAAAATCAATTAAAATCATGAATAAAGTATATGAAAAGAAAAATTAAATCTAAGCAAACACTAAAAATTAAAAGAAATTACGACAGTACATACATTTTTGTCTATTGCTGTCAGATCATGTAGTCTGTTAAAGAGCAGAAAATCTAACCCTGTATTGCAGTTAATGCCCCCTAGTTGTGTCTTATCAAAACATCTGAAGAGAATTACCTCATATACAGGGTGGTTATAATTAAACTTTCCCTATAAAGGGCATCCTACAGCGCAAATGGGTGAACGGAATGCAACGAAATTTGGTATATAACCTATACACGATATGCGCTCACGAAATTTTGAAAAAAAAAAAAAAATTAGTTCTAAAATGTCCACCAGAAGGCGCCTTTTCCTGAAAAAACATTAAAGTTGACACAATAAACGACCAAAACGGAATACAGAAACAATATTAACAATCCAGAATAAGAATTATGAGTAATAAAATGTAAAACCGGCTGTTTTGGCCGTTTATTGTGTTAAATTTAATGTTTTTTCGCAAAAGACGCCCTCTGGTGGACATTTTGAAAAAAAAAATTTTTTTTTTTCGAAATTCCGTGAGCGCATCTCGTGTATAGGCTATATACCAAATTTCACTGCATTCCGTTCACCCGTTTGCACTGTAGGATGCTGTTTATAGGGGAAGTTTAATTATAACCACCCTGTATATGTGCAGATTTGGTTTTAAATCTCACAAAAACCGGAAATATTCTTTTCTTTAACTTTAGTATCACCTACACAATTGTGTAGGTCAGAGCTTAAAGAGTTAAAAGACCCTTTGCAAACTTTTTCATCCTAAAACAGGACCCTTCACAAAATATTTTAGCCTAAAACAAGACCCTTCACAATTTTTTCATCTTAAAGCAGGACCCTTCAGATTTTTTTTTTAATTCTAAAACAAAACTTATCACCAAATACTTTCTTTTAGAAATAAACTTTCCACAAAACTTTTCCAGCTCCAAACTGAAACTTTTACAAATTTAATCGCTTTAAAGTAAAATCTAACGTCAACAAAGAACCTATTACCTAGATATGTAAAGGATCACATTAAAATGTATAAACAAGAATCTGAGTACAACAATAATTTGAAATTCAGAAAATTGACGCTAGGTTTTTCACAAATATGAAAACTATTCACACACAAATACACACGCACAAAATAAATAAATAAATAAACTGGACCCTGAGAGAAATGCTGGACAGGCCCTTGTTCTAAAAACCCGGATACACCGGGTCTCATCTGTTCTCCTATAATATATAAAAGAAAGTCTGGATTGCGGGGCTAATCAACGCACAGTCCAAACTACTGAGCCTAAAATGTTGATAATTGGGGAAAAAATACTTCTAATGTTATAGACACCCGCCAAGAAAGGATTTTCTAAGATTCCACACCCCAAGGGGCGTAAAATGGGGAACACACTTAAAAAAACTTCCTTAAAAACCGGATTTTATAATTATGTGTTAAACGACAACATATTTTGATGTATTTTTATATGCTGAATAGAATGGTACCAAGTAAATTTTTGTTCATAATGAAGAGAGCGAATATTTATTCCAGCAGGATTAAATCATATTCAAGGCTGCAGTAGCACAGTTGAAGTTTATTCCAACGAATCAAAAAACGTCCAGACCAAGAATCGAACCTGGATACTTGGCGTGCCGTGCCAATTATAATCCAGTTACAATAAATATTTATTCGCTCTCTTCATTATGACCTAATTACATGGTATACAGGAGTTTCCGTGTTAAAACACACTTTCATCGTGTAAATGCTATAGTTATAACTCGGATGAATGAAACTAGCGCTGCAGCTATCAGCCATGTCCAACAAATAAGAGTGAATCATGGGAGCCAGGTATCGTCCGATAGCTTAACAGGTAAAGCATTCGCACGGCACTCCAAGTATCCAGGTTCGATTCCAGGTCTGGACATTTTTTGCTCTCTTGGAATAAACTTCAACTGTGCTACTCCAGCCTTGAATATGAAAATAATATAAATTCTTGTTGTTCATATAATTGATTGATTAAATTTTAATAAATAAATCTATGGTTTTGATCTTGTGTAATGCATTTAAACAAACTTCAGAGGAAAATCAATAAGAAAGGCAATTAATAAAGATCCCAAATTATTTTAAAACAATCACATCATATTAGAAAAAAAGAAAGCAAATATTGGCCGTATCGGGGAACCAAAAATTAGTGCTTAGCTACCCATCTCTTTATGGTGGTTAACCAATTTCATTTAACGTTTACTATCATAATAAAGTTGACTATTTTGCAAAGTAAGTAAATTATAATAACGAGATACAATTGCATGAAAATGCTTTAAACATTTAGTTAAAGTTACTAGTCTGATGCGTTTTTAATGTACATAAATGTATGATTTCACCCATTAGAGTGATAATTTGTCACATTCATCTGCCATAACTAAAAGTTTTGGTCATTATTTAATCCCCATCAAATCTCATTAATTTTAATTATATCAAAATAGATTATTTTTTCTCTCATACTCATTTTTCTAATGGAAGATCATTCTTAATTTCACGTTTAGGGCAAATTATTATCCTAATACAGTTCGTATTCTTTCATTAGCGTTAGAAAGTTTAATTATCTTTTTTGCATGAATAATTAAAAGGGCCACATGATAAAAATTTAAATCCTTTTGTGTACTTCTACCTTCAAAGGAATAACGAGGTCAAAGCAGAGGCAACTAATTATGGTGTGTTTTCTTTTTTAATAAATTATTAAGTCTTTTAATTACTTCCATGTATTCGATTTAAAACACAAGTATGTTTTTGTGCCGACACTAAGCCGTGGTAATAATACAACGTGTATTTCACAAAATGAGAGTAAAATTGACATATATATTATACAGGGTGTATCTGAAATGCTTCAACAAACTTAGGGGGATGATAGTAATCATCATGACGAACAAAAAATGCAATGGAACATGGGATCGTAAATGACGTTTAAAGGGTGAAAATCGCAAAGCTAATAAAAATATCGAAATCTTGCATGTTGCTTTTCTGCAGAATTGGCTAGTAGCGTGAAGCTGGTTTTCCTTTCACTTTGTGCATATCCGCTCAGAAAGAGATAACAAAAACTTGGAAGAAAGCCAAACAAATCTGTGAGCAGGAATCCACTCATGCAAATTTGAGCGTGTCCGCAAGTCGTTCCTCTGTAGATGTACTCTGTGTAATAATGTCCGCGGTCGACACTTTGAACAATTGTTGTAAAATATTTGTTTTCTCTGGACATCACACGAGCTGTGTTGTACCTATTCTGTGCAATAAATAATTTTCTGGAGTTTCCTTCCTTGTTTCAGTTTGTCCATTTCCAGATGCATTTTCTCGATTTTCATCCTTTAAACGCCATTTGCGACCCATGTTCCATTGCATTTTTTGTTCATCTTCATGAGTACTATCATCCCTCTAAGTTTGTTGAAGCATTTCAGATACACCCTGTATATGCACCACACTGGTAAAAATTTGCTGTGAAATATCCAGTCATTCGATAGTTTTTATGGGTTACAGTTACTAAACCGTAATTTTAATGAATCCTGAGTAGACATAAAACCTTTATAATATGGTCAATTAAACTTTATTTTCAAATAATTTTATTTAAATTTATAAAAACATTTAAATTTTTTTTTTTTTTTAAATGGGTACTTTAAAAGACCCTTCACAATCTTTTTCATATTAAAACAACACCCTTCACAATTTTTTTTAAAATCTTAAAACAGTGCCCTTCATAAACATTTTCAACTTAAAACAAGATCCTTCGCAAAATGCTTTCTATTAGAAATAAGATTTCCACAAAACTTTTCCAACTCCAAACTAAAACTTTTACAAATTTAATCCTTTTAAAGTAATAAGGTTACGTGGAGCAAATAGGCCATGATTTTACAATGTGTCTTTGGAGATTCTGACAATTTAGCTTCCAAAATATACTGTTCATTTGAATTAAAGTTTGAACCTGTGCAAATGTGTTCAGTTAGGTTCCCTCTGTCAGACAGAAATTTCCAAAATTACATTTTAAAGTCTAAAAATAAAAAAATATATTTATTTCATCTTTTTTTTCTTCATGGGTCAAGTTGCCCCATTTTTATGGGGCAACTGGACAAAGTAGCTATGTGTTCCACACGCGTTTGCTTTTTTTAACATGGGGTATTAGGTCCTGTTTGAAATAGAGTAAACAACCTAAAAATTTTTTAAACCAACCAGATCATGTAAATTATATCCTCCTGAGACCCAAGCAAAATATAATGCATATATTTTTTTTTTAATATGAGTTTTTTTTTCAACAAATAGGCATCAAAAATGATGTTTTTAAAGAAATTAACAAATTTCTGTTTTTTAATATTGATTTACAGCCCATCCATCTAAATGGATGTTCAGGCCATAACTCGCTTTAAAATACGTAAATAAATGCTAAAAGTATGGGAAAGAATAGAATTTATTATAAAGAACATAAGGCAAGTATTAACATCTGCTATTAAAATTGCAAAAAAAGAAAAATAGTTTAAACAAATTAAAATAACATAAAAACGAAACTTACCAGCAGAACTTAGAATTCCAACTTAACTCATTTATTACGCCATTTTGTAAACAAAGTAGTTACCTTTGCCAAAATCCAAAAGCTGAATGTTGATTTTTGATTCATATATTACCATTCCAAACTGGTTTTAGATTGCTACAATGAAATTTAACGCAATAGAAGGAGAAAGCAAAACATCCATTCAAATGGATGCCAGGTCTCAGGAGGATATATCAACTAAAGAATGTTGTAAGAGAAACCTTTGGTGCCAATGTGTCTAAAAAAAGCTCCAAATGTGAAATTTAGATTTATTTATACAAAAAACACAAGAATTAAATAAATTAAATACTTTAGTATAGGTAATACGTATAAAAGTTACATGGGTATTTTCAGGGAAAAAATGAACAAGCAAAATCTATGAACAAGCGTGTACGTAAGTACTTAAGTATCTCATTTTTTTTTACCTCAATGAAAGTTCTGACTACAGTATACAAGTTTCATAAGTGTAGTTATACGGAAAATCGTTTCATTAGGCTATATGTCTATTTGAGACCACAGAAGAGGGCTGGATTGTGTAAGGAGGTAAAATGACTTAACCCTCCAAACCTCACCTACAACTTCATTCGTAAGGTTTTATGCTTTTATGCGCATTTTTACTGCTGCATGCAGAGCCACACTACCTTCCATATGACCCTCTTCCTGGCCAATTCAAAGGTGCCAACAGTTCTCCAGTCGACCTACAGTCCTCACGTGGCTCCTCCTGACTTCTTCTTGTTCCCGCGCTTGAAAACTCTCATGAAAGGACATTATTTCGGGTCAGTTGACAAAATCAAAGAGGCTTGCACCAAGCCTCTAAAGGACGTTTCGGAAAAGGCCTACCGTGACGCCTTCGATGGCACGGAATTTTTCTTTAAGCGATGTATCGATGCAGGAGGAGCCTATTTTGAAACCTTTTAATGTAATGTACCACACTGTAAAAAGAAAAAAAAAAATCCGGAAGGTTCAGGAAAAGAGTGGTGGCATTAAGATGTCGGCTTTTTGCTGTTACGTTTCACAAAGTAGTGAAACATTCCAATTTTTCAGAAACATTCCATAAGGTTACAGTCCGAAACCTTTCATATCAAATTCTTAAAATATTTTGCCATGAAAGGTTTCGGAGTATATATTATGGAATGTTTCACTACTTTGTTGTTAAGCGTAACAGTAAAAAACCGTGGTATCTTAATGTCACCACTTTTTTCCGGAACCTTCCGGGAAATTTTTTACCGTGGCCGAATCAATAAATGTCTTCTAATCTACACACTGACATTACTTTTCGGACAAATCCTTTATAAGCCAACGTAACTAGAAACTTTCGATTTTAGATGTTTTATCGAATATACAGAAATGATAAATACTTCTGGAATTTCAGGAATAGAAAGAAAGTGTTTGACGTCATGTTTTTCAGCGAAGGTTCGATCACGAAGGCAATTATGGAGCACTCTTAAGTCAACCGTAATTTTAATGAATTCTGACCATAAAATGGTCAATAATATGGTCATAATATCTTCGTAATATGGTCAAGTAATTTTCAAAAACGGTTGAATAATTCCACAGTTTACTGCAGATTTGTAACAGTATATATGCCAAAAGTTACCGGACACTTTCGACTTTATATGTTTTGTGGAATATCTAGAGGAATACTTGACAAATTCTTCTGGAGCTTCAAGAATAAGAAGAACAAAATTGATCTCATGTTTTTCAGCAATGGTTGGATCACGAAGGGAATTATAGAACCAAAAACAATTTAAATAAAAAAATAATAATTGTGATCACCCTGTAAAAGAAAATTTTCAAAATGACCTGTAACTGTAGCACAAGGCTATATAAATTTTATTTTGTACAACATTTGCTTTCATTTGTGTACAAATAGCACGTGTATTCTGTGAGATATAAAAGTTTCTTTAAAAATTTCAAGAAATTTCAGCAGGATTTTTGTTTGTAGCATGCCGATCTTTCAACCGAATTTAACGCCACTTTTAAATATCTTGACAAAACACTGTAGAAACAACATAATACAATTCGAATGCAAGCATGTTCAATATTTGATGAAATATGAATATGGAAAAATATATGGAACAATGTCTAACTGTATATGCACTCGATATCTATCTATCTATCTATGTATCTATATATATATTACCTTTTCATAATGTAATAGTGCAGCGTTGCCGGTGGGCTACTTTCTTAAAATCAGATTTCTTGATTGGCACCACTTTTCTGAAATGGTAAAATTCCCCTTGTTTTCGCCTTAATTAATATGTCATTAAATAAGGCGAATTTAACTATTTCAAAAAAGTGATGCAAATCAAGAAATTTGAATTTTAAAAAAGCAGCCCACTGGCAACACTGTAATAGTGAACGGTATACAGCAGCTTAATATAAAAAGACTAGATGAATATCGTGAAAATTCAGAAAATTATCGGCGATATAGTGAGTTCAATTTCAGTTGCTTTCTAAAAGTTGCTGAATAATAAGGGATTTTCCACTAATGATCATTTTTCATTTCTTACTTTTTCTATTTTTTTATGTTTAGATTCCCTTGAAGAATCACCAGAGCGAGCCCATTCCAACAAAAGCAGGATAATTAAAATCGAAGTGTTCGTTCCAAAAGTATTGGTAGACATACATTAAATTCTAACTTCTTTGTTGGAAGTCAGTTAGTAAACTAGTATGCTGTAGGTATCACAAAACTTTCTTCGATATAAATCATGTCAATTAAATCATTTAAATAGTACAAGAAATTACGTCAATTTAGCAAATAGGTATATATATATACTTATAATAATGCTATGGAATTGCGGATAATGAAGTCTTTTAATGCAGGAAATCCAAGTATTAGTTCTTGAGATAGAACTCTTGCGGAAATCGCAAAAATGCGGCATAGCAGCGCCACTTATTGAGCCATTTACACCTAAATGTATAAAACGTCAATTCATGTAAAGCACTAACTGAATCTGAAGTCTGATTAAAATCCGTGCATTAGCTCTAGAGGTTGAACTATTGTGGAAATCGTGAAAAATGCTGCATAGCAGCGCCACCTGTTGAGCGATTTACACGAAAAACGAATCAGCACTAATTTATATCAGGGACTAACTGAATATAATTTTTTATTAAATTCCGTGCATTAGTTTCTGAGATAGAGCGCCCAAAATTTTGTGTCACATACAAACAGACAAACAGACAGAGTCACAGACTCACAGACATACATTTTGTAAAAACATGTTTTTCGGAATCTCTGACCCCTGAAACATGTAAAACCGTCGAAAATTTTCACGAATCCAATACTTCCTTCTTGTAAAGATAGAAGAAAGTAAAAATGACAATATCTGGAAATTCGCTTATCATCCAGCTACTTTTAGAAATCAAGAGAAATTCAGCTCAGTATAACACGCATACCTTTCTGAATTTTCACGATATCCGACTGGCCTTTTTATATAAGTTGGCCAACATAGTTGGCTACTAAACTATGCAATAATGATATTAATAGTAATGTTACTGTTATTGTAGGTTTAGTTAAAAATTATTTCATACAGATGATCATATTTCTTTAAATACTGTATATATCTGTATTTTAATTGAATTATTTTGTTTCTACTGTGCTTTTTCTAGTTTCTTGAAGATTGGCGTTTAATGTCATTGAAAATCCTACATGTTATAAATAAAAAAATATGCGAAAGTTTCTTGAAATTTTTAAGGAAACTTTTATATCTGTATTCTTACACAAATGTTGTAGAAGATACACATACGAGGGTGTATCAATAAGTTTTTGCCCTCAAATAGAAATAATTGAGTGAAATTTATGAAATTGCTACATTTTATGAGTCCTTTTCTATATAGTCAGTGTGCACAGTAGCACATTTGTGCATGGGGTATTTCAAAGAGAGGGGGAGGGAGATATATTCCAGGTGGCGCGATAGTTGACCCAAAGGGGTCATTTTTCTAACTTTTGCCGATTCCCACATGTGACATGTTGTTGAAAAGACTTGTGACCACTTACTTATGCTAGGCACCTCTCTCCCCATGAATGATGTCAGCAAAATTTAGAAAAGTTTTCCAGGGAGGGCAAACTTGGAGGAGGGTCTCGGGAAATGCATAGCATGAATAAGTGGTCACAGACCTTTCTAACAATATGCCACATGTGGGGGTCGGCAAAAGTTACAAAAATGACCCCCTTTGGGCCTCCTAGAATACATCCTCCCCCCCCTCTCTTTGAAATACCTTTTGCAGAAATGTGTTACTGTACACGGTGACTATATATAATAGAAAAGGACTAATACAATGTAGCAATTTCATAAATTTCGCTCAATTATTTCTATGTGAGGGCGAAAACTTACTGATACACCTTCGTAGTGGTGTGCTAGAGCTACACACAATTTCGAGTATTTTATTTTACAATTAATATTTTTTGTATTCAATTTGTTGTTGGTCGCCTAATTATTGCCATGGATTAAACCTTCGCTGAAAAATATGTCCTGAAACATGTTCTTTGCACTTTTGAAGTTCCAGAAAAATTCGCCATGTTTTTTCTAAATATAAGACAAAAAGTTTAAAGTCGAAAGTGTCCGTTATTTTGGCCAAACGGTGTATATATATACATACAGGGTGTTGCAAAAACACTGACCTCGGCTTTTATTCCTTAAATGTTGATCATAGACATATACTATAAAGTACAAAGTTACGTAAAAAAAAGGTACAGAATTTTATGAAATCGATTAAAAATTTCAGGGGAATAAATTTGAAGAAATACAAAATCAAAATTTTTACGCGGCCCCCGTACAAAAAATTTCCCAAAGTGTAAAATGTGTTCAATACACTAATAAGGTCATGTACAAAATTTTAGATCATAAAATATCGCAGAGATATGAAAATACATAAATACTGAATTAAACCACTTTTCGATGCATGTATATGAGATTGCAAAAGGGAAATATGTAGGATGATCGCTTCTCAGGGGTCGTACATAAATTACGAAAGAAACAATGATTGCATTGTTTTCTTGACTGCAAATTTATGATTAACCCCTCACCAACTTTATTACACATCTCTTATACTTTTTATGATAAAATGTCTAAATTTTGTACATTACCTTATTAGTGTATGGTGTACGGTTTCCAGATTGTACGTTTTCCCTGTAAGTTGTACGTTTATTATTATTTTTTTGGACAATCATACGGTGTATGTTTTAATTTGACCCGTATGACGATTTCTTCCGTTTTTCTACTACATCTTTCTTTTGATAGTTTTAAGAGTATTTCTTCTTCGTTTTGATTAAAAATTTCACCTTTTGATGAGAAAAAAAAATTATACTCATGCGCATCAAATGTAAAAACGGCTCTTTTCCGATCAGACTGACAAAAACCTTTGGGAAGTTGTATTAACTATGCGATCGCGAAATCTTGAGTAGCATTAGATCATCTCAATTTGACATTTTTATAGTCTATAAGTAATCTATATAATGCAAAAATTTATTTAATAAATCTGTATCTTAACTTTTAATATTTTGTTTTATATATTATCTCTTTATGCTTATATACAGACTTTTATTTTTGTAGTGTGCCCATTACTAAAATTTTTATGATCATCATTGAATTGTAGGATGTTTAGGTTTAGTTTTGTCCTTAAAATTCAATTAATTTTTCATTCATAATGAAATATATGACAGCAAAATAGATTAAAAATTAACTGAATAATGACTAAGTCGATTAATTAATAAACTGTTTTAAAATAAGTTAGTTACCGAAAACTTTACTGCATAGTATACATAATTTTAGTATGTTGTAAAAAAGGACGATAGCGCGTTAAAACCGAAACTAACTAGTGTCAATCAAAATCTTCCGTTTTTTGCTAAGATAAATTTCGCAACAACTAGTATGGGGGCACATTTTACTCATTGGAAATTTTTTGTACAGGGCCTCATAAAAATTTTAATTTTTTATTTCTTCAAATTTAATCCTCTGAAAGTTTTAATCGATTTCATAAAATTCTGTACCTTTTTTACGTAACTTTGTAATTTATAATATATATCTATGATTAATACTTAAGGAATAAAAGCCAAGGTCAAGGATTTTGGAACACCCTGTATATATGCAATTCTCCGCGCTGAAAAAAAGAAGAAATCTAAGCTACATTTTTTTTTTTTTTTTTTTTTTTTTCAAATTATCTTTCCCAGATGAAGTGCAACGGTTTCATCCTTCAGTCAGCTTTTCAAAGAAAGCAATGAAGGCATTTTGTGGAAGCTACTTCAGTAAACTACAGTGCTGGTCAAAATTGTGGACACTTTTAGGTAGCATTCATTACAAAAAGTAAAAAGCTGCCTATTGCAACCGTCCGAAGTAAAACACTTCCGGAAATTTTGCTATATTTTCGCCGATTATGATCCCCAGATACCAAAACTACCCCCCGTTGAAGCACATTTTTTCTAATGATGGCAACTCAAATTTTAATCATAACAGATATTTTTTTTTTTCACAATTCAGAAAAGGTTACCTTAAATGTATGCTAAGAAATGTATCATGCTACTTTTATTCATAATTCAATTTACTTGAACAATCTTTCGCCAAATCGAAAGATTATGATAGAGAAATCAATTCTGACGGTATTTTTATGTTAGCGAGACGCAGGTAATAATTCGCCAAACATTTTTCCCCTCGCATTTCTTCATCTTTCATTCATTTCATTTAAAATATAATCCTTTCATTCTTTTTATTTAAAATAAACAACTTTCATTTAAAATTGATGGCTTTCACTCCTTTCTTTTTTTAAAAAACAAAACGAAAAGAAAAAAAAAATTAGACACAGATGTTATCTACGCACCGGGGTACCTAACTGACGCCAAAATGCCATTATTGTGATTGACATGGTAACCCGGCTATTGTTGTTTATTTAATAATAAATGGTTATTTACTTTTATTTCTTTTTAAATTTATATAAATTATTTTGTTCTATAGTTATTAATTATTTTTTTGATATTTCCTTTTGAAATTAATCGAAAATAATTTAAAAATACGGTACAATGTAGTACGGTACAATGTAACTTGCTAAAAGCCAAGTGAATGTGACATTTACGATCAACCATCATTGGCATTTAATCTTATAGTTTGCGATAGATTTTTGGTCGACGGGATAACTAAGTAGTACCAAAAATACCTATGCAACTGGTATTCGAAAACGAGGTTTTCGCCAAATTTTCGTTAAAAAAAAAAAAAAAAAATCATGCCAAATATGCGATGCGTATATGGCATCTGGCGAAATATTAAATTATGTAACAAACCATGACATTTAATTTCAACTTCAAGTCAATGTTTTAATTTACCACTCGAACAATTAAAAAAATGCTAACTGTCGAGTTGAAAAAAAAAAAAAAAAAGGGCGAGATTTGCACCCGGCTTTTTTTTCTTTCGGCACAGATGTGATATACGGCCCCATATTGGCGCGATCTTTTTTCTGACGCCAATGTCATATACGCAACGGGTACTTAACTGGCGGCAAAGTATCGTTATTTTGCTTGATATGGTAAGCCGGATGTTGTTGTTTATGCTGTTGATGCGTTCCCCAAATTGGCGTTGGAAAAAATCGCGCCAATATCCAAAACCTTCATATGAAAGGCGAAGGGATCATTAGATCGTATTTGTTTATGGCATTTGATGACTTGAACTATTATAATATAGATGAAATGATGGGGATAGAATAATATTTGGCGACTTATCACCTGTGCCTGTATAACATTAAAGTATCAAAATGACACCTACACTCTATTCCAACTCAACTTGGCAGCACTGTGAAAGGTAGAAACAGAAACATTCCA
The DNA here is from genome assembly GCA_963932465.1 of Maratus speciosus. Taxonomy (NCBI): domain Eukaryota; kingdom Metazoa; phylum Arthropoda; class Arachnida; order Araneae; family Salticidae; genus Maratus; species Maratus speciosus. The sequence continues at coordinate 616,988,414 of OZ010791.1, forward strand.
CCTTGAAAAGTAGTTCTCCGTTATTTTTTAATCTTAAATGGTGAAAATGCATACGAATGTATATGATTATGGTTATAAATTACAAATTTCGATATTTTGAATCATATATTTAATGTAATTTCTCTGTTAAAAGTATTTAATTTAAAAGTATTTTGTATTTAAAGTGAACGTATAAAGACTAAATCTTGGCGTAAAAAACTCTCCTTTGGCGAGGCACAAATCTTCAAGGTTAAATATCTGGCGCGCTTTAGTTCTCTGCTACAACCCCGCATTCTTATTGTTCTTATGAATAGTTTTAATAATACTCACTGTTTGCTTTCGCTGTTACTTTAACGTGTTCATAGTTTTTTATTTTTACTGTTAATTATTGTTATTATTGATTCGTTTATTAACTGAGTATTTCTAAAATTTGTTACATAGTTAAATATTTATTTGTATCAAATTTATTTGAATTATAACATGTCTGATAAAGCATTTTTATCTGGCATAAAAAGCATTTCATTTAACAAGGATATTTAAATCCAATATAACTTGCAATGTCATAATTTCCTAGTACAGTCGAACCTCATTAACGCGAACACTCAAAGGGAAACTTGTTTTATTCGTGTTAAAAGTAGTTCGTGTTATCCGAACTTAAATACATTACATACAACTGGACGGCGCAATTGGAAACAGTTCGTGCTAAAAGTAATTCGCGTTAACGAGGTTTGACTGTAATCAAATTAATCGTTCTTTTTTATAAAACAAGCATAGAAAATATGATAAATTCCTGTAAGTAAAAGAATAAATAGCCGGTATTTTATTGTTATTATTATTATTATGATTCTACTTTTGCAATAATCAATTTATAGCAAATTGGAGCAAAAGAAGAATGAAAGAATGACATCGGCTGTTTAAAGAATTATTACTTTTCCCCCCTAATTCGTTACTAAACATATTGAACTGACATACTGCCATTTTTTTCTTTCAGTATTGAATGCTAAATTATTAATTATCGTTTTATTAATTAAAGCATAAAACTGTATATTATGCTCCTAATTAGAGAATCAGTTGTTTAATAATTATTAAGAGCGGCTACTTCACTCATGAAAACGCCCGCTCGCTATATGGAAGAAATGTTTAAAAACCTCTCATTCGCATTTCAATATTTTAAAATCATTTTTATTTTGTTTTGAGGCTTTTTTTACTAGGATAATTTCACTTTTGAAACCGGTTCTGAAAATCAAAGCCCCCTTCCCAAATCTTCCAATCTACCCCCCCCCCCCCCCCCCTCAAAAAAAAAAAAAATCTTGCAAACAAAATCGAAAAGGTAAAAAAGGTTATTTGTAGAGATCGACCTCAACTATCCAACGCAAAAGAAAAAAAATAATTTACAAATACTGAAATGCAAACGAGATATTAATTTTTTTCTTTCTCCATAGGATTAGAATTAGCAAGCGGGTGTTTTTGCGTGAGTGAAATAGTCCTTAATTTTCAGCAGTGTTAACAATTTAATATTAAATGCAGTTTTTAATTATTTAAAAATTAGCTTATTTTGATTTTAAAAAATCATGACTTTTTTACACGCTAATATCTATAATTAAAAATGTACATTAAAATGAAACGGACTCGTGTGAGATCTAGCTTTTTCTGAATTTCTGCCAGAGGTTTTGGTATAAATAACAAATTTTCTGTTTTAAATAGATTTCCAGATAATTTGGTTTTAATCTTTTAACCCAATATAGATAATACAGTTTTGTTTTCAGTAAATTTCATTCGGAATTCGTACAGCGATTTTTAAAATTTTCTCGATTTTTTTAATGTGATTTTTAATTTTTTTTGCTTTTTGCGTCAATTTTTTTGACATTTGTAAGAGGAATTCTGTTTTAAACTTGGAGCTTAAATATAGAAAATTTTGCCCTTCGCGATTTTAAATTTCTTAGACAATTTTCAATGCGATTTTTATTTCCGATGTGATTTTTTTAACATTAGCACATGGTATTCGATTTCAAATTTTTAGCTTAAAACAGTAAATTTTGACATTTTTTCAATAATGTTTTTACACAATTCGTGCACCTTTTTTTAAAGTTTTAGCTACTTAAAAAAAAAAAAAAAAAAAAAAAAAAAAAAAAAAAAAAAATCGCATTTTGCGTGCCGGGCAACGTCGGGCGGATCAGCTAATATAAAATAAGATAGTGCTAAAATCAGTCTAAAATATGTAAAAATAAGAAAAGAATAATAATGCAATTCGTTATTTTAATTTAATAGATTATATAATTAATTTCATTGGAACTTCAAAACGTACAGATTTTTGCACACGCATTATACTTTTCCGCCAAAATGGCGCTTTTCCTTGGTTACTAGTGATCCTTTGCTCTTCAAGCAAACCCTGGTTGCTATGGTAACGGCTGCGATTCGGCATCCGTAGCATAACCAATGCTGCCAACTTGAGGTGGAATCAAGTATAGAGTATAAAAAGCAAAGTGTTCCGCCCGGAACTGTTGATGATAGTCACATGATTTAGGCTATTGTTATAGAGAGTGTTTTAAAATATCGGTTGACAAAGACTCTGAATACTTAATTCATTTTATTTTAGCTTCTTTTCAAATGTTTAACTGATCCTCTTTAATCAAAAACGAAAAAAACCATTGGATGTCTTAACAGCAACTGATTCGCCCTTAAATTTTTGCAATCAAAGGGAATTGAATGGAAACCAGTTTACAAGGAGATCTGCACAGCTTTTTTCAGTATAATTTAATCTTGTCTAATATTTTTAAAACCCATCAGATTAGTATGTTTTTAGATTTTTAGCTTCTGCGGTGTCTGAATGGGGGTTGGCGAGCGTAGCTTGCAGGGGGCAGAGCCCCCTAGTATAAATATATATATATATATATATATCGGAATTTTGTCATCTTGTAACTCTCCAATTTTTGAACCGATTTGGATGAAATTTTTCATATGCATAGTACATACTAATGTCCCGACCGAGTTCGTTGGCCAGCTTCATCCGCTATCTTGTTTCAAAATGGCGGCCATTTCAATTTGAACGGAAAAAAATTTATGTTTTGTAACATTGTATACTTATAGAAAATGTTACGTTTGACAAAATGCAAACTCTTATGTATCATTTTAAACAAAATGTTAGAAACGTTAAAAGATATTTTAAAGAGTCACACAGTGTAAGTTAACAACATAGGTCATTTTAAAGAGAAAGTTAGGAAACCAAAAAATTTCCTAAAGTGCCCACAAAATTTAAATGGCCGCCATTTTGAAACAAGATGGCGGATGAAGCTGGCCAACGAAATCGGACATGACATTAGTATGGACTATACATATGAAAAATTTCATCCAAATCGGTTCAAAAATTCGAGAGTTACAAGATGCCAGATTTCAGATATATATAAGTCAGCATTTCAACGGAAGGTGTTCTTCTGGATCTGGAGGTCTATGGTACCCCCAGATCCAGAGGGGTCCTCTGGACCCCTCTGTATATGTATCTCCCTCTGGATAAGTGTTGGTATCCAGAGTACCCTCTGTATATGTATACAATCTGGATAAGTATGGGTTGGTATCTGGGGGTCATGATCGCCGAAAATATAGAAAAATTTCTCGAAGTGTTTTCCTTCGGACGGTAGCTTTTTACTTTTTGTAATGAAAGCTACCTAAAAGTGTCCACAATATTTGCCACTACTGTATGTACAGAGGAAATAATATCAGCACGTGTATTTCAATTTCCTCCCACTTAACTTCTCCTTCAAATTTGGAATCTTTGATATTCTTTTTCAAAATCTTATATATAAAATATGGAGTGTAAATTTATTATAAATTGATCTAATTTAAAATATCATTCCGCTATGTCAATCAAAATTTTTATCCAAATAATTTTTATCTTCTGTTACCGTTATCTTATCAAAATAAACATAACAGTTGCTGGTGCATTCCGTTTACAGAAAAAAAAATTAAAGAAAAAGAAAGAAAGAGGAAGAAAGCAGGGGATTAATCTCAGCTAGTGGCAAACAATAAAAGGCGTTACTTTTTAGACGACTCAAAACATCGAGCAATATTATCTCACTGTAGCAGTTGCAGCAATACATACACATCTTAAACGATGATTATATACACTGTAAGAAAAATTTTTTGTAATTCTACAGATGGTAAAGTTACAGAAATCTGTATGCTTACTAAAATTTTATCTGTACACTGTAAAAAAAAAAAAAAAAAAAAAAAAAAAAAAAGAAAAGAAAAGAAAATGCAAATCTATAAAACTAGTTTTTTAAAGCTACAGAAATCTGTAGTTTTACAAAAGAAACTACTAAAATTACAGTAATCTTACTAAAATTTTATCTGTAACCCGAGCTGCAGTTACATAAAAAGTTCTAGGAATTCCAGTTTCCTAAAAATTTCTTAGTAACCTTAGAGATTTTTTGACTTTTAATGCAAAAATGTATCTGTTACATGAATTTTTGTTGTTGCCGTTACATAAATAGTTGTAGGAATCCCAGTTTCCTAGAAAAATTTTAGCAACTTCACAGATTTTTTTTTTTTACAGCATATCTGACAATGATAGCCATTAGATTCCCCCTGATTCAGGAACTTGAAGTAAAAATAGTTTGACGAAAAATAACATACATCTTAGAAAACTTAGAGTTCTTTTTTTCTGGGTCGGCTGTATTTCAAAAATCTTTGTAAGGGATGGAACCAGAAAATTTAATCGCAACTAAAGTAAAAAACATGCAAATCATCAATGATTTAAAAAGGCATCGCGTCGTTTAAAATGGATTAGTTTTTCTAATCAAAAGAAAGGAAACACAGGAAAAGGTTCCATGTAAGGCATTAACCCCTTGAGGGGCGGTGGGACATTTTACACAACCTAGTTTAAACAAAATTCGCACCAGAAACTTTTAACTAAATTTTATATTTTTAACTTTCGGCGGGAAATCGTTAAAAATTGCTTTTTTCTTGTTTTAAAATAAAATTCTTCGATTATTCCGGTGAGAATTCAATATTATAAATACATTATTGCTTGCTCCTCAAAGGGTTAAAGGGGACAATGGCGTTGGACAGGCCTGCTTTAAAGTTTTAACTTTTGACCCCTTACCTATACCCACAATAATTCATATCTGTTATTGGTTCTTTATATTTATTTGATTTTCTTTACTATACATACATATATATAGACATATAAAGCAAGCAGAGATAGAGAGAAAATACCAGTGAATATTTTATAAAATCCATCATTTTTCGTTTTGGAATAGAAAATATCAAGGTATAAAGAATATATATATTTTTTCTTTTTAAATGTAAGAAAAGAGTTAGAAAATCTTTTCAGTTATGGAAAATGGTTCAAAATGTATTGAGCGTGCATCAGCTTGACCTACACAAAAAGAAAAAGAAAGAAAAGAAAAACGAAAAAAAAATGGATGAGTGACCCTCTTGCTGTCTTTAGAGTTTAGAAGAGTTAAAGAAAAGATATAAAAAACGAAAGAAGAATGCATCATTCAGATACAAAAGAAAATATTTTGACATTATAGTTTTTGAGTTAAGCAAAAATATTTGTGAAACAAAAATGTTAAAGCTGTTCTTTTTTTTTTAATAATCATGTCATAAAAATTATTACTTACGAAACTTATGAAAATATTTATTTTGAGCATCTAACAAAAAAATTTTTTATCATTTAAAATAATTTAAAAATATTTGCAATAAGATCATTATTGTAAATATTGCACGTGAGAAAATAAAGAAAAATCATCATAAAGACAATAATTTTTTTTTTTTTTATAATTATTGTGATCTACAAATGATTTTTAAATTCTTAGAAACTTATAGGGTAAAATGATAAACTACTAGGTTGAGCAAAAAGTTCTGAGAAATTTGTGAAAGCAATTTGTAGCCGAAATTCCTGAACTCCTATAGATATATTACTAGTACGGTACAAATTCTGGTAACTATTAGATTAAAAATTTCCCAGAACTTTTTGCTCAACCTAATATCAAGCTTTTACATCTACACTAATATACAGGGTGTCCGGTCTCAAAGGTGTCCAATGGCTAATTCCTAAACCGTTAGTCATAGGCATATAGTTCCAGTTACAAAAATGTTTTAAATCAGATAAAGAAATATTTTAAAAGCGATTTGGGTCAATACAAACATTTCCTAAAAAATTACGAAATTTAAATTTTTATACGGTCCCGTCTTATAAGTTATATTTAGTAAAATTTTCCTATTACACTGACAAGTAACACAAAAAAAGTCCCATTCATATAACACTAAAATTGAGCGAGTTATAAAACTTTAAAAATGCATGACTTACGCCACTTTTCTGCTCTGAAAGCAAATGAGTTCGGCTTGGCTTTGAGGAGTCACTTATCAAGTGCTTAAAGTATTCGAAGATCTTATTTCATGTGTATCTGCGCTTTGAAAAAAAATCGTACAAGTATCACGATTAAGTTAACATTTATTAAGTTTCAGATTGGCTAAAATAACATATGTTTTATTTTGTCTTTGAGACTCTTTCTTTTATACTTTCTTTTAACAAAAATTATGTTATTTTTATAAGTTTTTCATGATGATGTTTCAATGATCGTATGTATGCTTTTCCAGTTCAAAATTTGGACTCGAACTTTAACTGACATTTGAATATCCGATAGAGATTACATTTTACATACTGGCGCAAATCCAATAACAATCTAATATTATTATAATTTTCGGTGGTTACCATTTATACTTAATTTACAGGATAACACAAAGAATTTCGGATAGATTACCGCCAAGAAGTTTAAGAAAAAGTTTTAGATTAGATAATACAAGACTGCGATTGTCGTTTTTTTTTACTTTTATGTATTTTTTAGCACTGAATCCGAAAATTACATTAATTTTGAACCATCATGTCAGCATATTTCGCAAATCATAAATTGTAAAAGTTAAAGAATAACAAAAATCGGATACTATAAAGTAGAAGAGATGGTTGTGTTTTTTAACTTTTGATAATTGATTTTTACGTACTTTTTAGCACTGAATCTGAAAATGACCTTCATTTTTAACAATCACGTTACATTTTTTTTTTCCCCAAATCGTCAATTAGTCCAGTAAAATTAGGTTAAAAAAGGGCCTAAAGTGGAAAATTCTGGTGTAATTGTTTTTAGTGTCTTACTTTATGTTTTCGGGGGAGCTGAACACGAATCTGAAGTTGTCCAACAAAATTTCTCTCGGCAAATATGAAAAATCGTGAAAAAATCACTAAAAATCGCAGATTTTTCGAGTTTTTTGCTTATAACATGCAAAGTAAGCTTTTTACGCAAAAGGTGAACTTATATTAAAATACAGACGAGAAAATTACTTACAATTCATTTTCTTATAATTTTTTGTGTACGATATACGGCTTCCATAGAGGAGTTGAAAAAAAAGCGAAAACCAGTAATTTTGGAAAATCGCAAAACAGATATTCTTACCCTTTCCGTTCATAACACTAAAAGTAAGCATTTCACTGTAAACATTTGCTGACGTACTCACTTATTATTAGGTTATATATTATTGTGATGTAGGTATACTGTGTGACGTCGAAAATCCGGCATTGAGAGATCCGGCAACTTAAAAATCTCCCTCCCCCCACACCTTTTCTTTCACTTCCAACTTACAGGAAGAGCAAAAATAGTAGTTATTTCCGAATTAAAAACCGAGGTAAAAACGATGGATTAGCGGACAGCGAGATCGCGTACGCTGTGCTAAATAGAATCATCGATAATTTTGGTAGCAGCTTAGAGGAATGAGGACGAGGACCTATCAGAAGATAAGTTATCACCGAAAAAAATCATAAATTTGACTGAAAAATTAATGTCATCATCAAAGAAATAAGATTGTATTTCCGAAATCGATATTCGTCACTTGTATAAAATCCAAAAAAGAAGACAATTACTTGACACTGATGCTTGAGAAATTACATGAGAAGAAATGTCAGCACTACTTATCAGATTTTTTTTTAACATATAAAATATCAATTAAAGTAAGTTTTTTAAACATTCAATTTTCTCACGTCAGTACGTCAATATCACTTGGGTATGTATTGAATAACGAATAAATGTCACTATCAAGAAAATCGTAAGTACTTTTGATATTTTTTTCCAAAATCTGTAATTTTCAAAAAATCAATTACAAATTTGGAGTAGCCGACATTCACACAAAACGGGCACGAGAGGATGCAGATACACTTATTGTCACCACAGCAAGGGACATTGCAAAACAACATAACCCTGTAGTTATTGTGGGTGAAGGCGTCGATTTGCTAGTTATCATGATTTGTCGCCGTAGGGGTGTACATTCAAATGTATACTTTCTAAAGCTAGGCAAAGGGACAGTTTCACCACTCATTTTTTTCTTCTGACTACAAACTTGATCAATCGATTGCTAACAACATATTATTTTTGCATGCCATGGGAGTCTGTGATACTACTTCAGCCTTGTTCAAAGTAGGAAAGATGAGGTTTCTTCGCTCTCAAGGAAAACTTTGCATTAACTAATACCATTGAGGTTTTTAAAGACCCTATGGCAGATGCTGATGCAGTTACTAATGCTGGCAATCGTTTTTTGGTCTCATTGTATAAATTTGATGACAAGGAAGTCACGTTTGCAAACAAATGTTTGGAAACAAATTGAGGTATTTATATTACCTTAGGTCTGCATACAAGACATCAATCCATTTGGCGGCCTTACCTCCTACTGAGTCTGCAGCTCAGCAACATTCCTTTAGGGTATATTTTCAAGTTCAAAAATGGTTTGGGAATAAAAAAGATTCTGAGCAATGGGGTTGGAAGAAAATGAAAAATGGTCTGGAGCGAGTAACCACATTACAGCCACCAGCACCTCAAGCCGTTTTGAAACTCATTTCTTGCAAATGCAAGAAGACCTGCCAGAAAAACTGTGGATGCAAAAAAACAGGTCTCAAGTGCTCCAATATGTGTATAAACTGCAAAAGCAGTTGCAATAACATGCCTCTTACTGAAATCGAGGAAGACGAGGATAATCCGGAATTCCCTGAAGCACTTGAAGGTAAATATGTATAAATAATTCCATTTCACCATTACTTTTTCACTAACTTTTTAAATTTTGTGATCAAAATATTTATCTTAATACAGTGGTATAACTACTCAATTTTCAAACAATTAGAACTAAATCATAAATTATTTTTTTTTTAAACGGTGGTTCGTAAAATAATAGGCTATGTTTTCTAAATTGAGGTCCAAAAGTAACCTATTCATGACTTGAGTTGTAAAAGAGGGGTAACAAAAAAAAGACGTAAAAATCATGCTATGATAAAATGTTGCATGGATCTTTACTTAATTAATTACAATTAATTCCACCGTTTTTAAAAATACTACATGCACCAGAGCTGCTCAGAAGCCTAAGCTTCGACCCTTGGGTGTTTGCAGCCTTCGCCTACGGCTGGGGCAGCAATCTTCTCCCTCGGGACGAAAACGGCTCTTTCGCGCCCAGGTGCTTAAATAAATATTATATTTAAATTTTTTTTAGGTGTAGAAGAATTGGAAGACATGCCTGCAATTATGAAACGTTTGGCCAAGAGGGATCGGTTTGACTAATGAGTGTCATTTGAAGTCAATAATCATTTAATAATAAGTGCTGTAAAAAAAAAAAAAAATACTTACCTACCTATTTTATTGTACTGTATAACATTAAACACTAACCGATCATTAATCACTTTTGATCTTTTTGTTGTATCTATAAAACCTAACGTTTACGTTTCAAATATGTGTACAGAAGTCTAATGATGCATTTAGCATGTTTTCAATAAAGAGGCAGCTGAATACTTCATGCATTCATCATTGTTTTTCTCATAACTATTCGAGGTCCAAAAAAAAAAAAAATACTTGCACATAAATTGTAGAGAATTGTATCAATTTCGGAAATACAGCCTTGTTTCTTTGAAGATGATGCTCATTTTCCGGTCAAATGTATGCATTTTTTTGGTGAGACCTTATCTTCTGCCAGGTCCTTACCTCGTTCCTCTGAGCTGCTACCAGTGTTATCGAGGGCTCTATTTGGCATCGCGTCAGCGATATCGCTGTCAGCTAATGCATTGTTTTTTATCTCAGTTTTTAATTCGAAAATAATTGCTGTTTTTACTTTTGCCGTATGTTGGAAGTGAAAAAAGGAGAGGAGAAAGATGACTTTGATGCCAGATTTTTTAAGTTGCCGGATCTCTGAATGCCGGATTTTCGAGGTCACACTGTATACCTACATCATAAAAATATATACCCTAATAATAAGTGAGTACGTTTGCAAATGTTTACAGTGAAATGCTTACTTTTAGTGTTTTGAACGGAAAGGGTAAGAATATCTGTTTTGGGATTTTCCAAAATTATTGGTTTTCGCCTTTTTTTCAACGCCTCTATGGAAGCCGTATATCGTACAAAAAAAATTATAAGAACATGAATTGTAGGTAATTTTCCCGTCTGTATTTTAATATAAGGTCACCTTTTGCGTAAAAAGCTTACTTTGCAAGTTATAAGGAAAAAACTCGAAAAATCTGCGATTTTTAGTGGTTTTTTCACGATTTTTCATATTTGCCGAGAGAAATTTTGTTGGACAACTTCAGATTCGTGTTTAGCACCCCCGAAAACATAAAGTAAGACACTAAAAACAATTACACCAGAATTTTCCACTTCAAACTCTAATTTGACTGGGCTAAATGTGTAAGTTAAAATATAGCGAAAATCTCTTACTATGAAACATATGTAAAACTTTTTTTGTTTTATTTTATTCAATAATTTATTCGATATTTTTGCTTATCCTGGGATTCTTACAGCTAAATAGCTGAGTGGTCCGATGAGATGGGGGAGGAGACTCAACTTTAACTTTGAACTTTTTAAATTTGAAATTTACGAAAAATCCTGATGTGATGGTTAAAAATGAAGGTCAATTTCAGATTCAGCGGGACAAAATACAAAAGAATCAATTATCAAAAGCTAAAAAACATGACATAACCCAACTTTTGCAGGCTAGTGTAATCTAATAACATTTTAAAATACGTATCATTTTGTAAAGAATTGAGGCTGTTAATTTAGCATCATTTTATTTAACAAAAATTCTGTTTTTTCTTTCTTCTTAAATGTTTATTACAAATTGTATATTTTGCATTAATATGTCAGAATAATTAAAGATTTCAAATTTATATTGCAATGTTAATTTTACTATCGACCATTTTTTAATATATCTGACGAAATTATATTTCGACTACATTTGTGAATGACCCCCAATTTCCTGCAAAAAATATGCTTCAACTTTAAACAGCTATTACTCGGTCAATTTTAATCGTAGAATAACGGGACTTTTTGTGTATTACTTGTAAAAGGAAAATTTTACTAAATATAACTTATAGGACCGGGGGGCCGTATAAAAATTTACATTTCGTAATTTTTAAAGAAATGTTTTTATTGACCCAAATCGCTTTTAAAATATTTGTTTACCTGATTTTAAACATTTTTGGAATTGGAATTATATGTCTATGACTAACGGTTTAGGAATTAGCCATTGGACACCGTTGAGACCGGACACCCTGTAGAAAATTGGAGTATCTGTCTCTGATTTTCAGAAAAAACACCTATTTCATTATCAGTTTATTGGACTTTTTAGACGACGTATTGTCAAAATTAATCCACTTTTTTTTTTTTTAACCATTTGGATAAATGATTATTGTCCTCGTCAAGGTAGGAAAGCAAAAGCATATCTGTAAGTTTTTATTGGTTTAATCATCATTTTATTCGTTTTCTGATGGTCTATACAATAATCTGCATTTCCCTTTACTTTCAACAGAGGTGGACAACAGAGTGTTGCCACTATGACAAAAAAGTAATAAAAACTACAAAAAAAAATTAATAACTCAGAAACAAATTGAGATACAGCTTTCAAACAAATTGCATTTAAAAGTAAATTTTTTTATCTATATGGCGATATAAAAAGTAATATTGTGGGATGTTTAGAGCTTTAAGAAATAAATTTCATTTAAAATTGGCTGTCAGATTTCTTGGAAATCTGACGATGGAAAAGCCTTTTCCCGAACATCCAATGAAATGCTTGGATAATACGTAAGTTTCAGGTGGATAATACGTACGAGTCGCAGGCGATTTCTGTCGCTTGCAATTTTTACGTGTAATAACACTATTAATGTTTAAATGCGTACGTATAATGTATGATCAACTCCGTGCTATTTTTTATGTCATAAATTTTAGTCTTTGAAAAAATCATTTTTCAAATGGTCGTTGTAATTTGTTAAATTGCATATTTTTAACCATTTGGAAAAATGGTTATTGTCCTCGTCAGGGTAGGAAATCAAACGCATATCTGAAGCATATCTGCATGACGCATATCTGCATTTTCTTTTTTTTTTTTTTTTTTGACTTTCTGATATCTTTACAAGAAGAAAGTATTGTATTCCTGAAAATTTTTGACTTCCGGTTTCCGACGGATTTAAACGTTTTAGGGGTCAGAGATCCCGAAAAAGATGTTTTTACCAAATGTCTGTTTGTAAGTCTGGGACCTTGTCTGTATGTGACACAAATTTTTTGGGCGTTCTACCTCAAAAACTAATGCACGGGATTTAATAAAAATTTATATTCAGTCCAAACGTTAATACAAGTTTTTGCCGATAAAGTTTTGGTGTTAATCGCCCAATAGGTGACGATGCTATGCTGGATATTTCATGATTTTTGGAATAGCTCTATCTCAAAAACTAATGCACATACTTTCATCAGTTTCAGTTAGACGTTGACATAATTTGTCGTTGATTATGTTTTAGTGCAAATCACCCAACAAATCGCACTGCTATGCTGCATTTTGCAGGATTTACACAATTTTAGAGATAGACATATCTCAAGAACTAATGCACGGGATTTAATATCTTTAGAATCCTTATCACAGGCATAGATTGTCATTTATTTTTGGCACTATGATAGCAAATTAGGAAGTATTAACATGTATGAGATAGACGAAAGTTTCGGTATTGGTACTTCCGACTAGTTTATTTTTTAAAAGTGTTTTTTCTGTATGCTTGTTTGATCGGAACAGAAACAGTTGTTAAGAAAATAACGCTAAACTTTTCAGTTAAGTATGTATAAAATTGAAACTAACTTTTGAATTTAAGTACCATTTTGATAACCAGTATTTAAAACAGATCAATTTTACAAAAAAATAAACAAAAAGTAACATAAGGTACTTAACTTGTAGAATAGTTGTTAACCCTTACCACTCCGCTGTGGAGACATCATCTTTCTTTGTACAATTTGTTTTTGGCACCAGTAATAAAGGAAAATAAAATTTACCTTATTTAATCGAAGCATTTTTGAGAGTGTGTACTTGAAGGAAACTTCTTTTAAAAAAGGTGTGCTGATCGAATAAAATTTGTGTAACAGACGCCGGAGCTTTAAGGGTTAATTCTCTAATATCTAGCTTTTTAATTCTAAATTACCATTTTAAATAAATCACACAATTTGTTTTTTACTTTTTACAAAATTATAAAATATTGAAAATTGTGCGGTATAAGCATTTAGCAAAGCACAAAAAATGCAACACACACAAAAGATTTATCTTATTTTTTTCCTATAAATTGTATAAAAAAAAGGCAGAAACTGTTAATGATTATGGCTTCTTTCCTTCGTAAACATAACGGGCGCATTAGCAGGTTTCATGTTGTAATCCTCGAAAATATTTCACAATGTCGATAATTTTTAGGGGATTATCCGGTAGTATACAGTTTCTAAATGTTCGAAGAGAAACGATTATTGGTTTTTCTTTTAAAAATACGGCGATTAAAGAAGTTAGGCACTTTCCATGTATGTTAAATTGCGAAAAACATTCTTGAAAGCAACTGAATTTTTTTCTTTCTTTTTTCTTTCTTTTTTTTTTTTTTTTTTTTTTTTTTTTTTTTTTTTTTACGTGGGGGAAAAAAAGCAAGCAATTCCAACTTTAACATTCTCAACTTAATAATTATTCAGAATATTTTTTTTTAATTTCATGTATAAAGGAAGATAAGGTAATACAAAACCGTCAGAAATGATCAGAAAGAATCGTTATATAAACGGAATAATAAAAATATATTATTTAAATATTTTTAAATATCGAAATGTTGATTATTTTCAAGCTTTTGTAACTGAAAAATAATTAAGGCTGTTTGTTCTCAACTGCTCTGTCCAACAACTGCAAAACGTTTTGACACATTTACAAATTCATTTTTTAACGGAAAGATTTAAAATTGAAAGGCCTGACTATAGAAGCGATTTGGAATCGAACTGTGTTTTTCACTTTTTGATAAATAAATTACCTATTGCGTTATAAACGATTTTGATCAAGTCATAAAGACGTTTTTCTCCCTTCGCTGACTGTTTTTTTTTTTTTTTTTTTTTTTTTTTCCTTTCTTCGGGAACATCAGTTCAAAACGTCCACTTTGACACTATTTTCTGAAAGATCTATTGCGTTTGGAAAAAAAAACCCGGAAAAAACAGTTTGTTTACATAGTTTCGGAACAACAAAGACGTTTTTCTCCCTTCGCTGTCTGAGTTTTCTGTTTTCTTCGAAAGCATCGGTTCAAAACGTCCACTTTGACACTATTTTCTGCAAAATCTATTGCGTTTTCAAAAAAACGAAAAAAAATAACCAGTTCGATTATATAGTTTCTGAACAACAGCACCTGCTAGTTTCATGAATTTCCGAACAAAAATAAATTAAAACTTATGTCATAAATTTGCCCTTTTGTATTTGTAAACAGCCCGAAATATTGTACGTAGAATTATTTAAGAAATAACAATAGCGCTAAAGTTTTTTTTTTTTTTAATTATCTATTTGCTATTATGGGTCATTTTAAATATATGAAGAAGTTCCACCAATATCACACTAAAAACGAAGCTGTTTCTACAAGTGGAGGAAGAAAATTATAAACACTAATGTAACTTAATGTGAAGAATTTCTTATGAGTACATTCAGTTACATAAAAAATAAATTGTTTTTAAAAACAAAATGATTTCCTCAAAATAACACTGCAAATTCTCAAACACAAAAATAAACACATTTTACAACACTTTTTGTCACCAAATTAACAACACATTAATGTATTGTAAATTAGAAAATTTCATATACAAAATATTTTTTGTGTTGTGATTGTGTTCTTAATATGTCGCAATGTGTTGCTATCTAGAAATGCGTTCTTAATATGTCACAAAAGTGTTGCTATCTGAAAATGCGTTCTAAAAATAGTGTTGTTAATTGTGTTCAAATCGTGTTGTAAATGGTGTTGATGAAAATATTTTCTTACAATGGTGGTGTGCTGCACAACACTTTGTCACCAAATTAACAACACATTGTAATCACCACACAATTTACAACACTATAAAATAACACATGTAAAACTCTTTCTACATGGTGCCTTTAAAATAACACACACACACACTTGAAACATACTATTTATTAAACATTTATGACACAATTTTAAAAATGGATGTTTTGAAATGTTTTGAAAACACATTTTCTTATCTTGTAATTTTTAAGAACACTTTTTGCACAATCATTTTATTTGGCACAACACATACGCAACACAATCGAAAATGATTTTAGTTATAAGTGTTAATTATTATGTTCAGTTAGTGTTGTAAAAGAGTTTCACGAATTTGCAGTTAATTTACATAATCGCATAGTTTTTTTTTTCATCCAAAAAGTTAAAAGTATTTAGAATTTCTAAATAATAGTTGTATCAATAGCAAAAACCTAAAAAAACTAATTTATTTTCGATCTGTTTACGAAATATTTAAGAAAGGAAAAGAAATATTTTAAGTATTTGCGTTAAAAATGCGCATGAAACAATGAAACCTAGAATACATTTTTCATGTAAAAAATTACAAAAAAGTATTTTAGCAAGATCTATTCGTATTTCGTAAGATAATTGCATAACGAAAATATCCTATCAAAGTCTATCGGTAGAAGGCAGTGAAAGTAACACTCAATTATAGTTGTATCAATAACAAAAATCTAAAAAACTGATTTATTTTTTATCTGCTTATGAAGGAAATATTTAAAATTTGTTTATTATAGTGTTTAAAAATACGGATGGGACAGTGAAAAGTAGGGTCCATTTTTCATGTAAAAAAATATAAAAAAGTATTTTACCAAGATCTATTCGTATTTCGTAAGATAATTGCATAATGAAAATATCCTTTCAAAGTCTATCGGTAGAACACTATGAAAGCAACAATCAATCATAGTTGTATCAATAACAAAAATCTAAAAAAAGCTGATTTATTTTTTATCTGCTTGTGAAGGAAATATTTAAGATTTGTTTATTATAGTGGTTAAAAATCCGTATAGAACAGTGAAAACTAGGTTTCATTTTTTATGTAAAAAATATAAAAAAGTATTTTAGCAAGATCTATTCGTATTTCGTAAGATAATTGCATAACGAAAATATCCTATCAAAGTCTATCGGTAGAAGACAGTGAAAGTAACACTCAATTATAGTTGTATCAATAACAAAAATCTAAAAAACTGATTTATTTTTTATCTGCTTATGAAGGAAATATTTAAAATTTGTTTATTATAGTGTTTAAAAATACGGATGGGACAGTGAAAAGTAGGGTCCATTTTTCATGTAAAAAAATATAAAAAAGTATTTTACCAAGATCTATTCGTATTTCGTAAGATAATTGCATAATGAAAATATCCTTTCAAAGTCTATCGGTAGAACACTATGAAAGCAACAATCAATCATAGTTGTATCAATAACAAAAATCTAAAAAAAGCTGATTTATTTTTTATCTGCTTGTGAAGGAAATATTTAAGATTTGTTTATTATAGTGGTTAAAAATCCGTATAGAACAGTGAAAACTAGGTTTCATTTTTTATGTAAAAAATATAAAAAAGTATTTTAGCAAGATCTATTCGTATTTCGTAAGATAATTGCATAACGAAAATATCCTATCAAAGTCTATCGGTAGAAGACAGTGAAAGTAACACTCAATTATAGTTGTATCAATAACAAAAATCTAAAAAACTGATTTATTTTTTATCTGCTTATGAAGGAAATATTTAAAATTTGTTTATATAGTGTTTAAAAATACGGATGGGACAGTGAAAGTAGGGTCCATTTTTCATGTAAAAAAAATGTAAAAAAGTATTTTAGCAAGATCTATTCGTATTTCGTAAGATAATTGCATAATGAAAATATCCTTTCAAAGTCTATCGGTAGAACACTATGAAAGTAACAATCAATTATAGTTGTATCAATGACAAAAATCTAAAAAACTGATTTATTTTTTATCTGCTTATGAAGGAAATATTTAAAATTTGTTTATATAGTGTTTAAAAATACGGATGGGACAGTGAAAGTAGGGTCCATTTTTCATGTAAAAAAAATGTAAAAAAGTATTTTAGCAAGATCTATTCGTATTTCGTAAGATAATTGCATAATGAAAATATCCTTTCAAAGTCTATCGGTAGAAAACTATGACAGCAACAATCAATCATAGTTGTATCAATAACAAAAATCTAAAAAACCTGATTTATTTTTTATCTGCTTATGAAGGAAATATTTAAAATTTGTTTATTATAGAGTTTAGAAATACGGATGGGACAGTGAAAATTAGGGCCAATTTTTCATGTAAAAAAAATATAAAAAAATATTTTAGCAAGATCTATTCGTATTTCGTAAGATAATTGCATAATGAAAATATCCTTTCAAAGTCTATCGGTAGAAGACAGTGAAAGTAACAATCAATTATAGTTGTATCAATAACAAAAACCTAAAAAACTGATTTATTTTTTATCTGCTTATGAAGGAAATATTTAAAATTTGTTTATTATAGTGTTTAAAAATACGGATGGGACAGTGAAAAGTAGGGTCCATTATTCATGTAAAAAAATATAAAAAAGTATTTTAGCAAGATCTATTCTTATTTCGTAAGATAATTGCATAATGAAAAAAGTCCTTCCGGCCAGTGCCGGGAAGAAGAGGTAGCTTTCATAATCCTTATTTAAAAAAAAGCCAACTTATATCATGCAAACACACGAAGCTCAATTTAGTGGAAACCGAATATAGGAGATTCAATACTAATTTTTATCAATATAATGAATGAGAATTTCGCGAAATTAGTCAGCTTTATCGAAGCTGCTTTTCTTTAAAGCAACATATATTTGGCTGCCAAATTCGGCAATTTCTTAAAGTGCCTGTCATTTTAAGACAACATGGTGGATGAGGCTAAGCAGTGAACTTGGTCGAGACCTTAGTAATTGCTGTGCACATGCTCACTCACATCGGAATCGGTTAATATATAGGAGTGCTGTCGCATGCAAGAAATCAGATTTTTCAAAATGTCACCCACAATAGAAATTGAAACTGCTATATCTGAGCCATTTTTTAAGGTAAAGACAAACAAAAAATGCTCCTGAATCCTTATATCAAGATCAAATACTTAAGAAAGAAACCTTTTTCAATTTCTAATTTTTTTGCACCTCACTTTAAATATATATATATTTTTTAATTTAATGGTCGCCATTTTGAAACAAGATGGCTGATGAATCTGGCCAGCGAACTTGGTCGAGGTGTTGATGTATACTATCCACATGCCTTCTTACATCGAAATAGGCGAATACGTGTGTTATCGCGTGACAAATACAAGATCGTTTCAAAATGTCAGCCATGCTAGTAATTCAAAGTGCTATAATTAAACCATTTTTTGAGATATAAACAAAAAAACAAATTTTCAGAAACAAAAACTGCTCCGGAATCTTTGTATCAAGGCCAAACACATAAAAAAAATCTTTTTCATTTTCCAATTTTTTAATACCTCATTTTAAATTTTAAATTTAATTTTTTTTAAATGGCAACCCTTTTGAAACAAGATGGCGAATGAAGCTGGCCAACGAACTCGGTCGAGACATTGGTATGTACTATGTACAGACCAAGTTACATCCAAATAGGTTCATAAATACGCCTGTCATCGCGTGATAAAAATCTGGTCGTTTTAAAATGTCAGCCACAAGAGAAATTCAAAATGCTATTACTCAGCCATTTTTTTTTTTAGATATAGACGAAAGAAAAACTGTTCCGGAATCTTTGTATTAAGGTCAAACACATACAAAAAAAATCTTTTTCATTTTCCAATTTTTTGGTATCTCATTTAAATTTTTTTATTTTTTAATTTTTTTAAATGGCCGCCATTTTGAAACAAGATGGCGGATGAAGCTGGCCAACGAACTCGGTCGAGATATTTGTATGTACTATGTACACACCAAGGTACATCCAAGTCGGTTCATAAATACGCCTGTTATTACGTGAGAAAAATCAGGACGTTTCAAAATGTCAGCCACGCTAGAAATTCAAAATGCTATAATTCAGCCATTTCTTAAGATATAGACGAAACAAAAACTGTTCCCGAATCTTTTTATCCAGGTCAAACACATAAGAAGAAAATATTTTTTCAATTTTCAATTTTTGGTACCACATTTCAAATTTAAATTTTTCTTAAAAATTTAAATGGCCGCCATTTTTAAACAAGATGGAGGGTGAAGCTGGCCATCGAACCCGTTCGAGACATTGGTATGTACTATGTATAAATGAAGTTACATCCAAATCGGTTCATAAATACGCATTTTATTGCGTGACAAAATTCAGGACGTTTCAAAATGTCAGCCACGCTAGAAATTCAAAATGCTGTAACTCAGCCATTTTTTAAGATATAGACGAAACAAAAACTGCTCCGAAATCTTTGTATAAAGGTCAAATACATAAGAAAAAAATATTTTTCCATTTTCAATTTTTTGGTACCACATTTCAAATTTTAAATTAAAAAAAAAATTTTAAATGGCCGCCATTTTGAAACAAAATGGCGGATGAAGCTGGCCAACGAACTCGGTCGAGAGATTGGTATGTACTATGTACACACAGAATTACATCCAAATCGGTTCATAAATACGCCTTTTATCGCGTGACAAAATTCAGGACGTTTCAAAATGTCAGTTACGCTAGAAATTCAAAATGCTATAACTCAGCCATTTTTTAAGATATAGACGAAACAAAAACTGCTCCTGAATCTTTGTATAAAGGTCAAATACATAAGAAAGAAATATTTTTCCATTTTTAATTTTTTGGTACCATATTTCAAGTTTTAAATTTTTTTAAAAATTATAAATGGCCGCCATTTTGAAACAAAACGGCGGATGAAGCTGGCCAACGAACTCGGTCGAGACATTGGTATGTACTATGTACACACCGAATTACATCGAAATCGGTTCATAATTACGGGAGTTACAGTGTGACATAGGTCAGATATATATATATATATATATATATATATATATATATCTATATATATATATATATATATATATATATATATATATATATATATATATATATATATATATATATATATATATATCAATTTTGAACGGAGGGTGGTTTCGGGGTCTGGGGGTCATGATCGATGAAAATATACCAAAATTTTTTGAAATCGCTTTCCTCCGAACGGCTGCAATAGGTAGGTTTTTTGTAAAGAAAGCTACCTAATATCCTTTCAAAGTCTATCGGTAGAAGACAGTGAAAGTAACACTGAATTATAGTTGTATCAATAACAAAAATCTAAAAAACTGATTTATTTTTTATCTGCTTATGAAGGAAATATTTAAAATTTGTTTATTATAGTGTTTAAAAATACGGATGGGACAGTGAAAGTAGGGTCCATTTTTCATGTAAAAAAAATGTAAAAAAGTATTTTAGCAAGATCTATTCGTATTTCGTAAGATAATTCCATAATGAAAATATCCTTTCAAAGTCTATCGGTAGAACACTATGAAAGCAACAATCAATCATAGTTGTATCAATAACAAAAATCTAAAAAACCTGATTTATTTTTTATCTGCTTATGAAGGAAATATTTAAAATTTGTTTATTATAGTGTTTAAAAATACGGATGGGACAGTGAAAAGTAGGGTCCATTTTTCATGTAAAAAAAATATAAAAAAGTATTTTAGCAAGATCTATTCGTATTTCGTAAGATAATTGCATAACGAAAATATCCTATCAAAGTCTATCGGTAGAAGACAGTGAAAGTAACACTCAATTATAGTTGTATCAATAACAAATATCTAAAAAACCTGATTTATTTTTTATCTGCTTATGAAGGAATTATTTAAAATCTGTTTATTATAGTGTTTAAAAATACGGATGGGACAGTGAAAAGTAGGGTCCATTTTTCATGTAAAAAAAATATAAAAAAGTATTTTAGCAAGATCTATTCGTATTTCGTAAGATAATTGCATAATGAAAATATCCTTTCAAAGTCTATCGGTAGAACACTATGAAAGTAACAATCAATCATAGTTGTATCAATAACAAAAATCTAAAAAAAGATGATTTATTTTTTATCTGCTTATGAAGGAAATATTTAAAATTTGTTTATTATAGTGTTTAGAAATACGGATGGGACAGTGAAAATTAGGGTCCATTTTTCATGTAAAAAAAATATAAAAAAGTATTTTAGCAAGATCTATTCGTATTTCGTAAGATAATTGCATAATGAAAATATCCTTTCAAAGTCTATCGGTAGAAGACAGTGAAAGTAACAATCAATTATAGTTGTATCAATAACAAAAACCTAAAAAACTGATTTATTTTTTATCTGCTTATGAAGGAAATATTTAAAATTTGTTTATTATAGTGTTTAAAAATACCGATGGGACAGTGAAAAGTAGGGTCCATATTTCATGTAAAAAAAATATAAAAAAGTATTTTAGCAAGATCTATTCGTATTTCGTAAGATAATTGCATAATTAAAATATCCTTTCAAAGTCTATCGGTAGAAGACAGTGAAAGTAACACTGAATTATAGTTGTATCAATAACAAAAATCTAAAAAACTGATTTATTTTTTATCTGCTTATGAAGGAAATATTTAAAATTTGTTTATTATAGTGTTTAAAAATACGGATGGGACAGTGAAAGTAGGGTCCATTTTTCATGTAAAAAAAATGTAAAAAAGTATTTTAGCAACATCTATTCGTATTTCGTAAGATAATTGCATAATGAAAATATCCTTTCAAAGTCTATGGGTAGAACACTATGAAAGCAACAATCAATCATAGTTGTATCAATAACAAAAATCTAAAAAACCTGATTTATTTTTTATCTGCTTATGAAGGAAATATTTAAAATTTGTTTATTATAGAGTTTAGAAATACGGATGGGACAGTGAAAATTAGGGCCAATTTTTCATGTAAAAAAAATATAAAAAAATATTTTAGCAAGATCTATTCGTATTTCGTAAGATAATTGCATAATGAAAATATCCTTTCAAAGTCTATCGGTAGAAGACAGTGAAAGTAACAATCAATTATAGTTGTATCAATAACAAAAACCTAAAAAACTGATTTATTTTTTATCTGCTTATGAAGGAAATATTTAAAATTTGTTTATTATAGTGTTTAAAGATACGGATGGGACAGTGAAAAGTAGGGTCCATTATTCATGTAAAAAAATATAAAAAAGTATTTTAGCAAGATCTATTCTTATTTCGTAAGATAATTGCATAATGAAAAAAGTCCTTCCGGCCAGTGCCGGGAGGAAGAGGTAGCTTTCATAATCCTTATTTAAAAAAAGCCAACTTATATCATGCAAACACACGAAGCTCAATTTAGTGGAAACCGAATATAGGAGATTCAATACTAATTTTTATCAATATAATGAATGAGAATTTCGCGAAATTAGTCAGCTTTATCGAAGCTGCTTTTCTTTAAAGTAACATATATTTGGCTGCCAAATTCGGCAATTTCTTAAAGTGCCTGTCATTTTAAGACAACATGGTGGATGAGGCTAAGCAGTGAACTTGGTCGAGACCTTAGTAATTGCTGTGCACATGCTCACTCACATCGGAATCGGTTAATATATAGGAGTGCTGTCGCATGCAAGAAATCAGATTTTTCAAAATGTCACCCACAATAGAAATTGAAACTGCTATATCTGAGCCATTTTTTAAGGTAAAGACAAACAAAAAATGCTCCTGAATCCTTATATCAAGATCAAATACTTAAGAAAGAAACCTTTTTCAATTTCTAATTTTTTTGCACCTCACTTTAAATATATATATATTTTTTAATTTAATGGCCGCCATTTTGAAACAAGATGGCTGATGAATCTGGCCAGCGAACTTGGTCGAGGTGTTGATGTATACTATCCACATGCCTTCTTACATCGAAATAGACGAATACGTGTGTTATCGCGTGACAAATACAAGATCGTTTCAAAATGTCAGCCATGCTAGTAATTCAAAGTGCTATAATTAAACCATTTTTTGAGATATAAACAAAAAAACAAATTTTCAGAAACAAAAACTGCTCCGGAATCTTTGTATCAAGGCCAAACACATAAAAAAAATCTTTTTCATTTTCCAATTTTTTAATACCTCATTTTAAATTTTAAATTTAATTTTTTTTAAATGGCAACCCTTCTGAAACAAGATGGCGAATGAAGCTGGCCAACGAACTCGGTCGAGACATTGGTATGTACTATGTACAGACCAAGTTACATCCAAATAGGTTCATAAATACGCCTGTCATTGCGTGATAAAAATCTGGTCGTTTTAAAATGTCAGCCACAAGAGAAATTCAAAATGCTATTACTCAGCCATTTTTTTTTTTAGATATAGACGAAAGAAAAACTGTTCCGGAATCTTTGTATTAAGGTCAAACACATACAAAAAAAATCTTTTTCATTTTCCAATTTTTTGGTATCTCATTTAAATTTTTTTATTTTTTTATTTTTTTAAATGGCCGCCATTTTGAAACAAGATGGCGGATGAAGCTGGCCAACGAACTCGGTCGAGATATTTGTATGTACTATGTACACACCAAGGTACATCCAAGTCGGTTCATAAATACGCCTGTTATTACGTGAGAAAAATCAGGACGTTTCAAAATGTCAGCCACGCTAGAAATTCAAAATGCTATAACTCAGCCATTTCTTAAGATATAGACGAAACAAAAACTGCTCCCGAATCTTTTTATCCAGGTCAAACACATAAGAAGAAAATATTTTTTCAATTTTCAATTTTTGGTACCACATTTCAAATTTAAATTTTTCTTAAAAATTTAAATGGCCGCCATTTTTAAACAAGATGGAGGGTGAAGCTGGCCATCGAACCTGTTCGAGACATTGGTATGTACTATGTATAAATGAAGTTACATCCAAATCGGTTCATAAATACGCATTTTATCGCGTGACAAAATTCAGGACGTTTCAAAATGTCAGCCACGCTAGAAATTCAAAATGCTATAACTCAGCCATTTTTTAAGATATAGACGAAACAAAAACTGCTCCGAAATCTTTGTATAAAGGTCAAATACATAAGAAAAAAATATTTTTCCATTTTCAATTTTTTGGTACCACATTTCAAATTTTAAATTAAAAAAAAAATTTTAAATGGCCGCCATTTTGAAACAAAATGGCGGATGAAGCTGGCCAACGAACTCGGTCGAGAGATTGGTATGTACTATGTACACACAGAATTACATCCAAATCGGTTCATAAATACGCCTTTTATCGCGTGACAAAATTCAGGACGTTTCAAAATGTCAGTTACGCTAGAAATTCAAAATGCTATAACTCAGCCATTTTTTAAGATATAGACGAAACAAAAACTGCTCCTGAATCTTTGTATAAAGGTCAAATACATAAGAAAGAAATATTTTTCCATTTTTAATTTTTTGGTACCATATTTCAAGTTTTAAATTTTTTTAAAAATTATAAATGGCCGCCATTTTGAAACAAAACGGCGGATGAAGCTGGCCAACGAACTCGGTCGAGACATTGGTATGTACTATGTACACACCGAATTACATCGAAATCGGTTCATAATTACGGGAGTTACAGTGTGACATAGGTCAGATATATATATATATATATATCAATTTTGAACGGAGGGTGGTTTCGGGGTCTGGGGGTCATGATCGATGAAAATATACCAAAATTTTTTGAAATCGCTTTCCTCCGAACGGCTGCAATAGGTAGCTTTTTTGTAAAGAAAGCTACCTAATATCCTTTCAAAGTCTATCGGTAGAAGACAGTGAAAGTAACACTGAATTATAGTTGTATCAATAACAAAAATCTAAAAAACTGATTTATTTTTTATCTGCTTATGAAGGAAATATTTAAAATTTGTTTATTATAGTGTTTAAAAATACGGATGGGACAGTGAAAGTAGGGTCCATTTTTCATGTAAAAAAAATGTAAAAAAGTATTTTAGCAAGATCTATTCGTATTTCGTAAGATAATTGCATAATGAAAATATCCTTTCAAAGTCTATCGGTAGAACACTATGAAAGCAACAATCAATCATAGTTGTATCAATAACAAAAATCTAAAAAACCTGATTTATTTTTTATCTGCTTATGAAGGAAATATTTAAAATTTGTTTATTATAGTGTTTAAAAATACGGATGGGACAGTGAAAAGTAGGGTCCATTTTTCATGTAAAAAAAATATAAAAAAGTATTTTAGCAAGATCTATTCGTATTTCGTAAGATAATTGCATAACGAAAATATCCTATCAAAGTCTATCGGTAGAAGACAGTGAAAGTAACACTCAATTATAGTTGTATCAATAACAGATATCTAAAAAACTGATTTATTTTTTATCTGCTTATGAAGGAATTATTTAAAATCTGTTTATTATAGTGTTTAAAAATACGGATGGGACAGTGAAAAGTAGGGTCCATTTTTCATGTAAAAAAAATATAAAAAAGTATTTTAGCAAGATCTATTCGTATTTCGTAAGATAATTGCATAATGAAAATATCCTTTCAAAGTCTATCGGTAGAACACTATGAAAGTAACAATCAATCATAGTTGTATCAATAACAAAAATCTAAAAAAAGATGATTTATTTTTTATCTGCTTATGAAGGAAATATTTAAAATTTGTTTATTATAGTGTTTAGAAATACGGATGGGACAGTGAAAATTAGGGTCCATTTTTCATGTAAAAAAAATATAAAAAAGTATTTTAGCAAGATCTATTCGTATTTCGTAAGATAATTGCATAATGAAAATATCCTTTCAAAGTCTATCGGTAGAAGACAGTGAAAGTAACAATCAATTATAGTTGTATCAATAACAAAAACCTAAAAAACTGATTTATTTTTTATCTGCTTATGAAGGAAATATTTAAAATTTGTTTATTATAGTGTTTAAAAATACCGATGGGACAGTGAAAAGTAGGGTCCATATTTCATGTAAAAAAAATATAAAAAAGTATTTTAGCAAGATCTATTCGTATTTCGTAAGATAATTGCATAATTAAAATATCCTTTCAAAGTCTATCGGTAGAAGACAGTGAAAGTAACACTGAATTATAGTTGTATCAATAACAAAAATCTAAAAAACTGATTTATTTTTTATCTGCTTATGAAGGAAATATTTAAAATTTGTTTATTATAGTGTTTAAAAATACGGATGGGACAGTGAAAGTAGGGTCCATTTTTCATGTAAAAAAAATGTAAAAAAGTATTTTAGCAAGATCTATTCGTATTTCGTAAGATAATTGCATAATGAAAATATCCTTTCAAAGTCTATCGGTAGAACACTATGAAAGTAACAATCAATCATAGTTGTATCAATAACAAAAATCTAAAAAAGATGATTTATTTTTTATCTGCTTATGAAGGAAATATTTAAAATCTGTTTATTATAGTGTTTAGAAATACGGATGGGACAGTGAAAATTAGGGTCCATTTTTCATGTAAAAAAAATATAAAAAAGTATTTTAGCAAGATCTATTCATATTTCGTAAGATAATTGCATAATGAAAATATCCTTTCAAAGTCTATCGGTAGAAGACAGTGAAAGTAACACTGAATTATAGTTGTATCAATAACAAAAATCTAAAAAACTGATTTATTTTTTATCTGCTTATGAAGGAAATATTTAAAATTTGTTTATTATAGTGTTTAGAAATACGGATGGGACAGTGAAAATTAGGGTCCATTTTTCATGTAAAAAAAATGTAAAAAAGTACTTTAGCAAGATCTATTCGTATTTCGTAAGATAATTGCATAATGAAAATATCCTTTCAAAGTCTATCGGTAGAACACTATGAAAGCAACAATCAATCATAGTTGTATCAATAACAAAAATCTAAAAAACCTGATTTATTTTTTATCTGCTTATCAAGGAAATATTTAAAATTTGTTTATTATAGTGTTTAAAAATACGGATGGGACAGTGAAAAGTAGGGTCCATTTTTCATGTAAAAAAAATATAAAAAAGTATTTTAGCAAGATCTATTCGTATTTCGTAAGATAATTGCATAACGAAAATATCCTATCAAAGTCTATCGGTAGAAGACAGTGAAAGTAACACTCAATTATAGTTGTATCAATAACAAATATCTAAAAAACTGATTTATTTTTTATCTGCTTATGAAGGAAATATTTAAAATCTGTTTATTATAGTGTTTAAAAATACGGATGGGACAGTGAAAAGTAGGGTCCATTTTTCATGTAAAAAAAATATAAAAAAGTATTTTAGCAAGATCTATTCGTATTTCGTAAGATAATTGCATAATGAAAATACCCTTTCAAAGTCTATCGGTAGAACACTATGAAAGTAACAATCAATCATAGTTGTATCATAAACAAAAATCTAAAAAAGATGATTTATTTTTTATCTGCTTATGAAGGAAATATTTAAAATCTGTTTATTATAGTGTTTAAAAATACGGATGGGACAGTGAAAATTAGGGTCCATTTTTCATGTAAAAAAAATATAAAAAAGTATTTTAGCAAGATCTATTCGTATTTCGTAAGATAATTGCATAATGAAAATATCCTTTCAAAGTCTATCGGTAGAACACTATGAAAGTAACAATCAATCATAGTTGTATCAATAACAAAAATCTAAAAAAGATGATTTATTTTTTATCTGCTTATGAAGGAAATATTTAAAATTTGTTTATTATAGTGTTTAGAAATACGGATGGGACAGTGAAAATTAGGGTCCATTTTTCATGTAAAAAAAATATAAAAAAGTATTTTAGCAAGATCTATTCGTATTTCGTAAGATAATTGCATAACGAAGATATCCTTTCAAAGTCAATCGGTAGACGACTGTGAAAGTAACACTCTATATCAATTTGAAGAAAATAGTTTGAAATAAACAGCATTTACAGTTCTATGCGTCGTGATTTTACTACTTAAGGCAAGGCCACCTTCGGGGCACTTTTTTTTTTTTTCTCTTATATGAAATTTTTATCAAACACATGTGTTTTTAGTTAAAACAGGGAATAAAAGAATGAATTCATATAAATTGTTAAAGGAATTTTTATTAACTTTTCAAATTTAGCAATATTTAGTCAAATTTTAGTAAAAAAATGCGTTTATGCCAATCTTTCTATAACGAAATCTATTCAATATATTTCACTTTTTTTTTTCAACAACATATTAACAAACCACTTACCTGTATTATGAAGCAAAATATTTGCAAAAACTCTTAAATTTACTAACTTATGCCAAATTTTGTATACAAAACAGGATTTTTTTTTCTAAAAAAATGTGTATTTTTGAATAAAAATGGCTCTTAAATTAATATATACAAACTTTACAAGCTATATTTTGCTTCATAACACACCTATAGATGAGTAGAACCTTGTCACACAATTTTATTTCAATATCTTAAAAACATTTTATGAAACGATGTTTCCCGTAAACGTACATGATGAAAAACGCAGTTTTCCTGAAAACGCAAATTAAGATTTTGACAGAGCACAAAAAATTATGTATAAAGTTTACAATTTTGAAATCCACCCTATTTGTAGGCGCTTATATATTTGTGTATATGTTATAAGTTATATATTTGTGTATTAAAATGTATTCGTTACCTTTCTTTGGCTCTTTAAACGGTCAATTCCGGTTTCAGAAAGTTCATTTCCGGTGTATATTTTGGGCTATATGCTTCTTATTATCGCTGAACCAAAAGTAAAGCCTTTTTGGAATCCTAAATTTTTCAACTTTAATTTAAAATAATAAAAAAAGAAATCGAAAAATTTCGCAAAAACAGCGATTTGAGGGTACTCAAGTCACATACCTCAAAGAAGAGGGCACATACCTCAAAGAAGTTAATTATATGATGGGTAAAAGTGTTACAAATTCTTTACATCCATCATTTGTCTAAATTATATTTGAATATATAAAGTGTAAATAATTATTTTAGTAAACTAGCATAAAAATCGGCATTTTCAAATTTCATAGGCGACATTCAACCGTAGCAGCAACCTACATTCTCGTTTATTGAGTAGCATTATTTCCGAATAGTGGTACTCTAAAAACTTTTCTTTTCTAAAGGTTGAAATGGTGTTGATGGAATTATCTCTTTTACCGGGATATCAATTCAACTATTTTCGAAAAACCAACTATTGATTTTCTCCCAAACACAGTTTACGTTAAAACAAAGGGTAACTAGTTGGATGTGCCAATCTCAAAACTTTCTTCTATCTCATATATTTTAATATTTCAAAATGTTGTTACAAATGTCAATATTTCATTTTTATTAGTTTTATTAGTATTTTTATTAGTATTATGCCTAACTTCATGCACTTTCCGATGGTACAATATTGAAAACTGGACAAAAATCGTTATTACAGCGCCACCTGCCGGCGATAGCTATTACAGTGCCCTCCCTTCCCTTCCTGCGGAATTTTTCCAAATTGAGGGAGGACCTTTCTTGCCATGACCAAAAACATGCACAAAAAATTTGGATCGATTCTATGCATAACTTCATACACTTTTTGATGCTACAATATTCAAAATCGCAAAAATCGCTGTTACAGCGCCCCCTTCTGGTGGATTTTTTCCAAATTAAAGAAGGACCTGCTTGCCATAGCCAAAAACTTAAATTTTTTTTTTCAATTCTATGCATAACTTCAAACACTTTTTAATGGTACAATGTAGACATACGGACACACGGACAGACAGACATTTTCTATAAACATGTTTTTTCGGATGTCTGACCCCTAAAACGTGTAAATCCGTCGAAAGCCGGAAGTCGAAAAAAAATTCGATTACAATACTTTTTTCTATTGAAGATAGGAGGAAGTAAAAATCTTAAAATAAAGTTTTAAAAAATTATTATTACAGAATTTCGTATAATTTAATTTCCCATTCAATGCATCATTTTGAAAATGCAGCGAATGCTCGTGGCGTCAAAAGAAAGTCTTCTGTCGTTTATTTCCGAAAGTGTTTTATGGAGTTAACTCTTCGACTGGCTTCTACTGTTGCAATTAATCTTGCTCCGCATAAATGTTTTCTAATCTCACATTATACCCATGAATGATAAATTACTGCAGATTTGTCTGCTCTTTTGCTTTCTAAGCCCAGATCTTTTTAATGTTACTCCTGTCAACTGGCTGCGATGTCTATATAGTGAGGTGTCGATCTCTCCAACTTAGTAAAGTCCTTCCGGCCAGTGCCGGGAGGAAGAGGTAGCTTTCAAATTCCTTATTTTTAAAAAGCTAGCTTATGTTATTCAAACACACGAAGCTCAATTTAGTGGAAACCGATTATAGAAGATTCAATACTAATTTTTATCAATACTAAATCCTTATGAATCAGAATTTCGCGAAATTTGTCAGCTTTATCCAAGCTGATTTTATTTAAAGTTATATTTGGTTTTCAAATTCGGCGATATGTGAAGTGCCTGCCCTTTTAAGACAACATGATGGATGAGGCTAACCAGTGAACTTGGTCGAGACATTAGTAATTCCTGTGCACACGCTCTCTCACATCGGAATCGTTTGATATATACAAGTTCTGTCGCAAGCAAAAATCAGATTTTTCAAAATGTCACCCACATAATGAAATTCAAACTGCTGTATCTGAGCCATTTTTTTAGATAAAGACAAAACAAAAAATGCTCCGGAATCCTTATATCAAAGTCAGATACTTAAGAAAGAAACCTTTTTCAATTTCTAAATTTTTTGCACTTCACTTTAAATATAATTTTTTTTAATTTAATGGCCGCCATTTTGATTCAAGATGGCGGATGAAGCTGGCCAGTGAACGTAGTCGAGACATTGCTACATACTATCCAAATGCCTTCTTACATCCAAATAGGTTAATAAATACGTGTGTTATCGCGTGACAAATATCAGATCGTTTCAAAATGTCAGCCATGCTAGAAATTTCAAAGTGCTATAACTCGACCTTTTTTTAAGATGTAGACGAAAAAAAACTGCCCTGAAATCTCTGTATCAAGGTCAAACACATAAAAAAAACCTTTTTCATTTTCCAATTTTTTCATACCTCATTTTAAATTTTAAATAATTTTTTTTAAATGTTCCCTTTTGAATCAAAATGGCGAATGAAGGTTGCCTACGAACTCGGTCGAGACATTGGTATGTACTATGTACACACAAAGTTACATCCAAATCGGTTCATAAATACGCTTTTATCGCGTGACAAAAATCAGGTCGTTTCAAAATGTCAGCCACAATAGAAATTAAAAATACTATAACTCAGCCATTTTTCTAGATATAGACGAAACAAAAGTTGTTCCGGAATCTTTATATTAAGGTCAAACACATAAGGAAAAAATCTTTTTAAATTTTTTGATACCTCATTTTAAATTTTAAATTATTAATTTTTTTTAAATGGCCGCCATTTTGAAACAAGATGGCGTATGAAGCTGGCCAACGAACTCGATCGAGACATTGGTATGTACTTTGTACACACCAAGGTACATCCATATCGGTTCATGAATAGGCCTGTTATCGCGTGACAAATATCAGGTCGTGTCAAAATGTCAGTCACGCTAGAAATTGAAAGTGCTATAACTCAGCCATTTTTTAAGATATAGCCAAAACAAAAACTGTTCCGTAATCTTTGTATCAAGGTCAAATACATAAGAAAAAAATATTTTTCAATTTTTAATTTTTTGGTACCACATTTCAAATTTTAAATTTATTTAAAAATTTTAAATGGCCGCCATTTTGAAACAAAATGGCGGATGAAGCTGGCCCACGAACTCGGTCGAGACATTGGTATGTACTATGTACACACCGAGTTTCATCCAAATAGGTTCATAAATACGAGAGTTACAGTATGACAAAGATCAGATATATATATATATATATATATATATATATATATATATATATATATATATGGATATATATATATATATATCAACTTTTGAACGGAGGGTGGTTTCGGGGTCTGGGGGTCATGATCGATGAAAATATACCAAAATTTTTTGAAATCGCTTTCCTCCGAACGGCTGCAATAGGTAGCTTTTTGTAATGAAAGCTACCTAAAAATCGGTAAAAGAAAGTCGACTTTTCGGCATAAACTGCGGAAATTTGCACGATAAAATGTTTTAGAAGGAAAATGTTAATATTATGTTTAATAGCCTTTGTCTTTAAATATGGAACAATGTAAGGCTCCTTAACCCTTTATTTACTGAATTATGAATTCCTGAAAATTTTATCTTCTAAAGCCTGTTTCGTAAACTAGGGGGCTCGGCCCCCTACGAGCTACGCTCGCCAACCCCCGTTCAGGCACCGCAGTTTCTAAAAGCACGCTAATTTGATCGGCTTTAAAAAGATTTTGAAAGATTGAATTATAATTTAAAAAACAGTGGCGGTCTCCCTATAAACGGGTTTCTATTCATTTCTCTTTGATTGGGAAATTTTAAGGAAAAATCAGCTGCTGTTAAAAGATACTATGGCTGTTTTCCTGTTTGATTAAATAAAACCAGTTAAACATTTCAAATTAAGCTAATATAAAATGAATTAAGTAAACAGAGTCTTTGTCACCCGGTATTTTTTAACAAAGCGAAAAGAAAGTTCCTTTAAATAAGATATCTTAAATCTATCGTTTTTAATCTGACGTAATTTTCACCAAACTTTTCTTTATCTTTCTAATATTCACGGGAAAATACTTTTGTTAGAAATGAAATATTATTTGCGCTATCCCAACAAAAATAGTTGAAATGTTCATCTCGAAATATCAAATAAATGTCTCTCGCAATTTTTAAATTTAAACTGTTTTGCAATATTATTTTTTGTTCATTTTACGTAATAAGTGTAATGTGACGTAAATGTGACGTAATTTATCCTATTTAATACTTCTAACGCTTGTTAATGAATTTATGGTTTTACAATATCCTTTCTATGTTAAAATTCACGTATAATATAGTATAATATAATATATCACGTATAATATAGTTTTTATGAAGTAATTTTCAATAAGTTCCTGCTTTTTATACGTAATTATTTAATTCTAATTTGAAAGTTTTTTTTCTGTTTATAATAGTCACGTGTAAATAAATTTTCAATTCGAAGCAAATATTTTTGTTTGCGCTGTTTATACAGTTGGCAACAGGTTAAATTAGTACAATTTTCTGAAATAAGTAAAAAATATCTCTCGAAATGCTGAAAATTTGATTTTAAAATAGAAATAAAAGCTCAAAAAATGAGTCAAATTAAAAAAAATAAATTAGTTCCGATATATAGTTTTTGCTCCTATAAAACTTTTTTAATGGAACGACTTTGTCCAACTTTAGGATTAACTATCTCTTAAAATAATTCTTCGATTTGAAATCTGTCTGCATCAGCGTGTTTATCAAACATTTCTCTATAGTACCGCCGATTTTCATATTTTTGTATGCAATATTTAACAGATTTCTATTTTGAACCTTATATAGAAAGTAGTGATATTAAAGATATTATAGCATCAAACTGAGATTTTAAAAATATATATCCTGGGATTTACAAGCATTCTTATAAAAATACTGCAAAACCCTCGGACGGTGAAAGGGTTAATATTAACGGAGAAAGATCTCCGGTCACAAAAAATTCAAAACCGACGGCGGCGGTGACAAAGTAAGTTACTTTTTTTTTTAGAATAGAGAGATTGTTTAAGCTACAATAGAAGAGTTACACAATCATTTAATAAATTTTGGAAGGATTGGAGGATTTAAAAGAATTAATTAAATTTGAATTTATTGGGATTTTGTGCAATATTTATAAACAAACTCAAATCTTTTATTTTAAATATTTTTTTTAGTATTTTGAAGAATTAGGAAATGTACAAATATAATGTTCTTACAGTAAAAATATAGAAATATTTCCGAATTGAAAAATCTCCCCCCCCCCCCCCCAACGCCAAGCAAGCTGAAAAGACGCAAAGACAAAAGAAATCGTCCTTTTAAAAATATTTTTGTTTTGTATAACCCATAAAGCTTTTGGAACAAGAGAAATTTATATATCTATAACTCATTCTAAACTGTATTGCTACTAATCGATATATTAAATGAATTTTATAAGTTATTTTAATGGTACTTATAAGTACCGTCAGTAGATAAAAGATTAACCCTTTGTGGTGCGGAGTAATTATGTTTGTAAAATGATAAAATGATGGACTGACACCAGAATTTACAAACTAATTAATTAGAAAATAAGTGCGCGCTCATTTCCCCGTACTTTAGAAAAGGAAAATTTTAATTAAATATTCTTGGTGCCAGTACTTTTAAAATTAGGCGTCTTTTTTGTGGACACCGCCCGCTAAATCGTTAATAGACTTTCTACTTGCGGTGTAACTTTACATCCAGGTGACATGTAAGCGACTTGCAGCGACATAAAAGAGTCAATGAAAAAATTCAGTTTATCTGTAGTATAAGAACTATAGGAAAATGAAAGTATTTAAAAATATTTAAGAATTAAAAAAATATATTAAGTGAGAAAAATATAAAGAAGAAAAACTAGCAGAAAAAATAAACTAAATTAAGGTTAGGTTTATAGCAGAAATTTAACAAAATTAAAAACAGAAAAATTTCAGTTAGTTCCTAAGATTTAAAAAAAAAAAAAAAAAAAAAAAAAAACAGCAGCCAAAAACTAGCACTATCTTAAAAAAAAAAAAAAAGATGAAGGAAAGAAAGAAAAATTATTCATCAAGCATAGATCAAGCACTTGCAGAGTTCTTTAACAATACTTCGTTGTTTAATGAGGTAAAAAATATATCTTAGTAAACATTTAAAAAAAGGCATAACACATTTGAAAACCAGATTTCAGCAATTACCGTCCATAGGCAACAAAGTAGTCCACTTCGTTTGTGCAGCACCGTACTTAATGTACAGATTTGCGTGTATTCTACACAGCATGTTGAAATTTAGTTTAGTAAAAAAATTCGTAATAGGTTGAAAATTCAATTTCAGCAATTTTTACTAGTATAAGGAAATATATTTGAATTCTTTTGTACATTCCAGTATATTACCAACATATTTTTATATCCTCCACATACTAAAATTATTAAAAAATAAATAAATAAATAAATAAAAATAAAAAATATAAAATTCGTCATTTGCACCACTTGAGCAGACCTTTGACGTGATATTGATACTTTTGAATGCAAGATAGAGGATAATCTACAATATTATAGATTATTAAAAGGCGATTTAAGACATTTTCAATGTTTAATTACACCTGCCTGGTGAATGACATATTAATAATCTTTATCATTCAAAAGTATAATTTTTGAGACAGACTTTTAGCAAAAAAATGGCTTTCAGACTCTGAAGAAAATTTCTAGAAATACCCAAAAGAAGCCGAGATACATGATTCAACCATAGAACATTCTCGAAAACAGAATTCAACCAATTAGGGTACATAGAACTTAGGATGTAAAATTTAGAAATATGTACATAGTTTTAATATTTATTGTTTTTATAAATAATATTGTTGAAACTATAAATGAAACTTAATAATTCTGTTATAAAATAAGATGCTTTATAGCAATAATATAACGAGAATTTATTGTTACATCAAGTTGAACACAAAGCTAATTTTAACCAAGCTTATCTTGATCATGCCCGCTGGTATAATGATATTTAAAGTTTCAAATTTATTCGGTTTACAAATTAGTTGGTCCGTTTTCAAAAGACGGCACCGGGTGTTCTGATTGTTTTATAGTGACAGCTGATTTTGGTGGTTTCAGAGAAGTTAGATTTTTTCAATTCAGTTTATATCCCTTTAAGTTTTAGACAAAAACCATGTTTTTTACTGCGTTGAATATGTCAAAATTTGTGTTAACTAAATAGCATTTGAGGGAGGTTTTAGTTTTCTGCTTTAATTGAAAGAAAGGTGCAACTGAAACCCATCGAATGCTTGTAGAAGTTTATGGTGACGTTGCTCTAACTGATAAATCATGTAGGAAATGGTTTCGACGTTTCAAGAATGGTGATTTCAGCGTTTAAGGGTGTATTCGAAAAAAATATTTTTCCATCCTCAACAGCTCTAAATTTTCTGAGACATTTTCAGACTCATTTTCAAAAGTGAAAACATGAAACTTGCTGACGTGATTTCTGAAGAGATGGATAAGAGGATGTGTGATTTCATTTTTTGCTTAATTCATTAGAATTTGATTTTTAAAATATTATTTTCTCAGTATGACCATACCATTATTTTTTTTTTTTTTTTTTTTTTTATTTTTTTTTTTTTTAATCCCCATATCTCCCGGTTCGAAAAATTCTGTTTAAAACGCCAACTTTGGGAGCATTTTTGACAATATTTTCTGCATTTATCAAAATATCGACAAGCACGACACATTATGTAGTTTCTAAATAAGAGAATTTGGCAGTTTGATGCGTTTAAGAGCAAAAATGAATTAAAAAATAAATCAGAAAATAAGCAGTTTGGATTGGAATACACCCTTAAGACAAGTCTCGCTCTGGACAGCCAAAAAAATTCGAAGACAAAGCTTTAGAGGCATTACTGGACTTAAGATATGAGTCAAACGCAAGAGAATCTTGCAGAATCATTGGGCGTGAATCAACAAGCGTTTTCCACACAATTGAAATCCATGGGAATGATTCAAAAGTAAGGAAATTCGGTGTCTTATGCACTGAAACCGAAAGACGTTGAAAGGCGATTTTTCGCAAAAATCATAAAAAATCTGGCAACGCTTAACCCTTTGACCTCTGGGGGTGAATTTCTTCAAAACGCCCAAATATCACATTGGCACCAGTATTTTGTAAACAAAAGATTCGCCTTATATGTACACGAAAAAATGCATTAATCTATTTTCAGATGAATTTGGCTGAATATTCCGGTGCCAACGTGACGTATGGAGATTAAATGAAAGTGGGAAGGCATTCACCCATCAGAGCTCAAAGGGTTAAGTGATTAAGTGGGATATTTTATTGCACCCGCTGTATTCTCCGGACATTGCTCCTTCTGATTAAGGGTTGTCACGACGGATGCAGCACGATTTAGTACGTCACCGGCTCACTTCTTTCACAGAAATCGAAAATTGGATCCGAACTTGGATCGCCACAAAAGTCGAGTTATTTTTTTCGAGATGAAATTTCAAAATTGAATGAAAGGTAGCAATGGAAAATACTTTGATTAATCTGTTCATTCAATTTTGTTTTGAAATAAATGCATATTTGAACACACACACACACACAAAAAAAAACAAGTTGGAAATTGCACGTCAAACGTGGCAAATGAGGTGCGTTCGTGCTATAGCTAGTTTTATAAATACTTTTTGCACCGCATATTGTACTGAATGTATATTTTAGTCAGTTCAATAAGTGTGTATCAATTTCATTCAGTACGAAAATCTGTAACATCATTAAAATACACTTGAAATAATTTTTTCCCATTGGTCGTAATGTAACGGTAAACCTTTGACTGTCACTGTAATTAAACTATACATCCGATTTTCGTAAAATTTAAAATGACCCGAAAAAATATTGCAACAATTATATATTTAAAATTTCAGACCATTCGGTTGGGTAGCTTTTGTTTCGTTATATGCGGATGGACGGACGGACGGACTGAACGACGACTATGGGTGCTACGTATTTATATAATTACCGAACGCACTTAAAAACGAACCGAACTAATTTGTACTCCCAATTAATATTAATTGTTTTCCAGTTTGAAGAAATCTTTAATGTGTAAATGCATTTTTTTTTCTAAATATTAATGAGATTAATTCGAAATGTCGCATAAAAAAAAAAAAAAAAAAAAAAAAAAAAACAAAAAAACAAACCAGTTTATGTCTATTTTGACAAATTTTATATCAATGAATTCCTTCTTTTCCTTTTCATTTATTAAAGGTGTTCTTTTGATATTTAATTGAAATACATTTAGTTATTAAAATTTCCGGAATTCCTTTTGAAAATACTTTTAAAAAAATCGTCGTGAAACACTTTGATTTGTTTTACCGCATTCAATAAGGATAATTATTTAAATAAATTGGATTTTTTTTTAGCTTTAGAAAAATGTACTTAACAAAGATTTATATTTAATTGAATTTTATTTGCACGCAAAAATTTACGAGATTTATGTTAAATTTCCTTTGGGAAAAGTTTTTATAAGTTTAGCCTGTTTAATTTCAGATTGTTAAACAATCCCGTTTCAAATTAATAAACACATTTTAATTCTGCCGACCTTTCCTTACATTGAGCAAAGATTTATTTATAAACATTTTTATTATAATATTAGTCTCTTATGTGAATTATATATAATGCTTCCCCTTGATTGTTTTCATATTATAAAAAAATGTGGTTTAAAATTTTATTTTTTATAAGTGAACATCAATTATCCGAAGTAATTGTACCGACCATCTTTCGGAAAATCGAAAATTTCAGATTATCGAGAATGCTTCAATTTTAAGATGAAGGAGAAATATATGCAATATTTCTAATTATGTTAAAATGTGATTAATAAAAATAAAGAAATAGCAAAATAGAAACAGGAATAAATTTCCTGAATTTTAATTTTGAAATTAAGTAACTTTTACATAGATCAAAAGTGTTTGAAAAAATATTTTGTTTGTCGCAGCTTCGATTGCCTTTGCTTTGAAACTCTATCACGGAGTTTTTTAATATTATTAGTTCCCCAGTTTCACAGTCTTCCTGCTGCTCCAGCCATGCTAAACATTTTGCAAAAGCTTCAGAATTCCTAATTTGTTCGGTTTTCTTCGTTCCACTCCGCAGCTTACGGGAACTGAAGTTAAATTAAACGGAACTCTAAGAAAGGGGATCGAAAATATTTATATGTACTCGTATTTCGAAAAGGACCACCTGCACACAAGGAATATGATCGTTACAAAAAAAAAAAAAAAAAACTTTAAAAAGGGATTTCGGTTAACCGAGAGTTTCGGATAAAAGAGGTTCTACTGTATCTATATTATAAAGTACAAATGTGTCCATGCGTAACGCTTACGTCATTTTGCGAATGACAACAGCAAATGATCAAATTTCAATTTTATTGCATTTTTTAAAAAAAAATTTAAACTTCTAAACACCGCTAACATGACGGATTCTGAACATGGAGGTTTAGCTATTAAAAAGCTAATAGCTAAAAAAAATAGCTTAGTTTAATAGCTAAACCTCCAGCAAAATTGAAAGATTTGATTAACAGTAAAATGGATCCTGTTTCAAATGGTGAAAAAGCAGGATTTTACATAATCCCATTCAGCACAGAACATCAAAATATTTATTCTATATCGGTATGACATCTCAAAAATTTAAAGAAAGACTAAAAGAGCATTTATCTGATATCAAGTTTAACAAACCAAGTACAGCTTTATCCAGATTGCACCTGAAAAAAAATATTAAGATAGACCACGGAAAAGCTAAAATTATCATTCCTACATCTCACCATTACTGTTCAATAATCTGTGAATCCATTGAGATTTTGTTTAGAAATGATACTATCTGTAACGATGTCCTTTCGTATAATATTCCCGCTATTTGGTTTAACATTCTAGGTATTTCGAGAGATCCTGAAAATATGACTTAATTTTTTCACCTCCCTCCCTTTCTTTCTGGAGCAGTGGACTGAACCTCGCTTGTACATGCGTACCATTTCACCTTGTTTTATATGTGCTTTTCAGTATGTGCCAGTCAGTCACTTTTTCACCCTTCCAAATGAACGCGTGTGCGTTTGAAAGATCTCGGGATGTACTAACATCTTTATAAATTTTAGCACATTTAAGTAATTTTATGGGGTTTTTTTTACTTTTTATATTAATAACAAGGTGAAAATTCCTTCACGGCACTAGTTAATACAATGTTTTGATTTTATTTAGTTCGAATTTCAAACAATAGATGGCGCTGAGAGCAATAGGTGGTCAGTCCAGGCCCGATTTTGGATCCATTCAATATATTTTAATCTCCTTTTTTCGCATGGATGAAGAGAGAGGCCAAAAAATCGAGCCTGGATTTAGCGGTTACTGCTTTCAGCACCATCTATCGATGCTATTTGTAACTGAAACTCAGAATCGCAGCGTACAAACTCTTGAGATCTTACATAACACTCCTGCAAGAATTTTTTAAATATCTGTCACCGTTTGCAAGTTATTGAATTTTAAAATCAGTCGGGTCCTTTTTGAGACACCCGGTACCACGCAGAGTTGCACAAAAAAATTATAAACAAGTATCACCGTCTGTTCGCTAAATATTCGGGTTGTGAAAAGTGATTAATACAATATAAAAACTCGTCGAAAATTATTTCGTAAATCAGTGGCAGCAAAAGAAACTTTTTTTATATATAACTGCTTCTTCTTATCTCAAAAAAAGAATAGTTTCTGAGGTTTCTAATGATAAAGAGCACTGTTTGGAATCACGGGTAACACTGTAAAGAATATTATATGCTATCATTTGTCTTTATATTATATTGTCCTAAATTAAGAAACGTTTGTCTTCTTTTATGAGCAGGTATACGCATTCAGATGCCTAAACATCTGTAAAATCTCTAAAATGTATTAGGTTGAGCAAAAAGTTCTGGGAAATTTTTAATCTAATAGTGTCCAGAATTTGTATCGTATATAGAAGTACTAATCGTATATCTATAGGAGTTCAGGAATTTCAGCTCCAAAATGCCTACACTGAGAAAAAATATGGTTCTGGCATCTAGAATCTAAATTGTGGCTCTAGAAAAAATAGTTCCATGTCATCCTTATAAATTCTGGTTCCCTTTGCTAGAGAGTTCTAGAGTCTCCTACTAAAATTCAAGAGCGTTCTCCCATATTCTCGTGGTCAAGCTTATTTAAAAATCTCTGCAAATAGATGCGAACACAAGTGGCTAGTTTTAGTAACTATAATTCTAGATGATGAAACCATTACAAAAATTAAGCAATAATTTCTCGCTACTGACGCGATTCATTATCGTTTCATCCCCTAGAAAACAAGAGATTAGAAATTCTAGATCATTTCGTCTATGAAGCTTAGTTGTTTACCCTATTCGCATAGTTCGGAAATCTATATGTCAAGTTCAGGGATTCAGAAAATGACTATCTATTCATTCTAGGTGAAGGCGGTTTATTTTTTTTTTCTCAGTCTATTGAACAGTATGATTTGCCTGTGTAATCGGGCATTATTGAAGAAAAGGTCTAACGATTCTGAAAGTCGTCGATGAGTTTGCACAGTCGGACGGCGTCGAAATTCTACCACACCCCGCCTACTGTCCAGACATGGCTCCGTCCGATTATGACTTCTTTCAATCAATGCAACACTTTTTCAAGAGCCGTCGATTTGAATCCTTTAATAAAGTTGAAGAAGCATGTCAGGAGTTTTTCGATTCCAAGGAGCCGCCATGATACTCCCAGCAAATCCGGAATCTGGCAGAACGATGGCAGAAAGTCATGGACTACGATGGTCTCTACTTTGAAGAATAGTTCTTGTTGCTTTTGTTGTTAATTTGCGCATAACAACGCAACTTTCACAAATTTCCCAGAACTTTTTGCTCACAACAAACGCTGTAAAACACTCTCAGTATTAATTGTAATACAACTGCAATCTTAGAATT
This sequence comes from Maratus speciosus, assembly GCA_963932465.1. Lineage (NCBI taxonomy): Eukaryota > Metazoa > Arthropoda > Arachnida > Araneae > Salticidae > Maratus > Maratus speciosus. Next base: position 617,030,237 of record OZ010791.1, read on the forward strand.
CCATTGAAAAAATTTTCTTAGTGTGTTTTTGATATTATTGTCGCTATGGTAAATCTTGCAATGTGAAGTCTGCCTATTTAATAAATATGATTCATATCGCTTTGACAACACGGCAGTACAATTTAAATCCATTTTTTAAGAGGACCGTTTACCTTTATTTGATCAAATATTGACCCAAAAATCGAAATTTCTTTTTGTGTGTATTATTATTTTCCGATTTGTACAAAGTCATTTGTGAAAAACCACATGTAGATGTGATGATTTTCGCAAAGTTACAAGTGTTTCAATTTTATACGCAAACAATTTTTTTGCCCTTTAATATACAGTAGAACCTCGATTATCCGAAGTAATTGGGACAGACCCTCTTTCGGAAAATCGAAATTTTCGGATAATCGAGAATGCTTCAATTTTAAGATTAAGGAAAAATAAATGCAGTATTTCTTATTATGTTGACAAGTTATTAATAAAAATAAAGCAATAGCAAAATATAAACAATAATAAATTACCTGAATTTTGAAATTAATTACTCTTTACATATGTCACAAGGGTTTGAAAAAAATGTTTGATTGTCACAGTTTCGATGGCCTTTGCTTTGAAACTCTATCACGGAGTTTTTAAATATTATTAGTTCACTAGTATAACGGTCTTTCTGTTACTCAAGCCATGTCAAACCTTTTGCAAAGCATTTAAAAGCTTCAGAATTGCTAATTTGTTCGTTTTCCCCAATCCACTCCGCAGCTTACGGGATCTCAAGTTAAATTCGAAGGAACTCTAAGAAACGGGATGTAAAATATTTATTGTATTCGTAGTTTGGAAAGGACCGCTTGCACACAAGGAATATGATAGTTAAATAAAAACTTTAAAAATAGATTTTGCATACATAGAATGTGATAATTAAAAAAAAAAAACTTTAAAAATGGATGTTTGTTAACCGAGAGTTTTGGTTAAAAGAGTTTCGGATAAAAGAGGTTCTAATGTACTTTAAATCTGTTTTCAACTTTATTAGATTTTTGAAGTACTCCATGCATCTTAATTTTTGATCAAAATTCATGAAATTGATAAAGAAGAAACCTAATATTACTTACAAAGAAGCTATGTATGCATTTTAAAATTCGACATCATTAAGGCAATTAAATTTGATTTTTAACTTATTAAAAGGCAAAATTTTGACGAAAATCGATATCGAATTCAGAAAAAAATCTCTAAAAAATTAACTATTCAAGGGATTAAAAAATCGATACACAGATTTCTTTGTAATACAGTTTTAAGTGATTAAAATGTAAAATAGAGGAAAAATCTCAAAAATTAAGATTCATGGAGCAGTTTAAAATTTCGTTTTAAAATTTAATTTTTTTTTTAAATCTTAAAATTATAATAATATTAGAAATTTCTTTTAAGGGTGTTCTTAACTGCTCTGCTCACCAAGCGCAAAACGTTTTGACACATTTACATATTTATTTTTTAACGGAAAGATATAAAATTGGAAAGACTGACCATGGAAATGATGTGGAATCGAACTGTGTTTTACATTTTTGGATCAATAAATTACCTATTGAGTTAGAAGCGATTTTGATCACGTGACAAACACGTTTTTCAACCTTTGTTGAGATGCTTATTCTTCTGTCGTGCGGAAATTCGGTTCAAATCGCCCACTTTGACACTATTTTCTGAAACATCTATTGCGTCTGGAAAAAAACCCAGAAAAAAAACAGCTCGATGACATAGTTTCTGAACAACAACACTTGGTAGTTTCATGCATTTCCGCATGAAAATAAATTAAAACTTATGTCAGAAATTTCCCCTTTTGGATTTGAGAACAGCCATTTAGATTGTTCTGTATACTTATGCTGAATGGGGGTTGTTTGGGGTGTTCTGTATACTTACTTATGTTGAAATGTACAAAATTTCATATCTCTACGATGAAAATTAAAAAAAAACAGTTAATGTCCACCGTCACCTCAAAGTTAAAGCAAAATAGTTGGAATAAAATCATTATTAGCATCACAACAGATATTTCACCAAATGAAAATTAATTTCAAATTAATTTAAGAAATATATATATGTTATATTACAGCACTCATTCTTTATCCTGTCGACTAAATGTTGCATTATAGCAACATTGGATTATTTCTATAGTTGAAAATGCAGTTACTGGCTGTCTCGATAGCAGTAGTGGATCCCATTCAGCAGTAATAGCATAATATAAGTTGTCAGAACAGGTAATTCGATCCTGTTGTATTAGTATAACGAAGATTTGATGATGATTGGAAGCTGTAGCAGTCGACGAGTGAAGGCCATGGATTACATTTTTCCGTGAAAGCTTCCCCATAAATAATTGAGACAAAACATAATGACAGCTCAGCAATTTATTAAAACATCTTTCGGCGGCGCAGTTTCCAATAAGAATCTTAGCCATCTCTCCATAGTAGCAATTAGGGCTAAACAAAGTTATAGATAATCGAATAAATGGACGGTGACCAGGGGGGGGGGGTATGAAAAATGTAAATACGACTCAAATCTGCTGAAACACAGCGAGCATCAGCTTTTTGTTCGTCAAGTGTAGGAATACAAATATGACGTAGATCACGTTCTCAACCAATGAATAATTAAGAATGACACGCCATGGAAAGAGTGCGGACAGAGCAAGCGGATGAATTTGAAGGGAAAAAGGATAACCTCGGAAATGCGCGGGAAAGTAAAATTTGGAAGAGAAAATAAAATGGTTGTTAAAAGAACATTCTAGAAAGAAAAAAGCGCGGAAATGGAACATTTAATTTAAGAATAATAAAAGCGTAATATTTAAGCAATTTAGAAAAGTGAGACATTAAATTAAAGGGAATTTAACAGAGTTAATGATAGAGATTATTTAAGAATAAGGATTTAGTGAATATAAAGTAGTAGTTTAGAATAAGATAAGGAAATCGCGGAATTAGATCTAATAATGTAACATACATTTTATTAGAAACATATTCAATCACTCTCCTTTAAGGTTTTTGTCGTGAAGGGGGAGGGGGAGGAAAATTACTATTTCTTATGCTTTCTTCATTTTGGCCATTTCAAATTTTAATATCAATAAACTGAAAAAAAGCCAAAATTATCTAGAAAATATTGAGATGAAATTCCTTTTAAAAAATATTATTATTACAACGCATTTCTTATATTTCAATTATAAAGTAATTAAAGATGACAAGACTGACTTTAAATAAGAGACGCTAATTACAAAAATATCGTTTTTGCAACCATGTTTTGCTATTTATGAGCATAAAAAATAGCTTAGTTTACTCTCGTTTCAAAGTGTACTAATTTAAAAATGATGACATTTAAAAATAAATCTTGTCTTCTTCCTTTTCAATTTTTGAAATCTCATTAAAAATAGTTTTCTTGTACAAACTTATAAAAAAGCTGAATTATTTGTACTAATTATTATGTAATGAAAATTTTATAATTAATTAAGTATGAAAATATTTTTTTTACAGTGGATCTCTTTAAAAACGTCTTGACCTTACATCTACCCTTTGAATTTTAATTAATTAATCTAAGTATGCGTAATTAATTTAATTATTATTAATTGTATAAGAAGCTTGCAAAAGATAGAGGTCTAAAATACAGAGTGAACCAAAAGTCTTGCCCTGATTATAAATATTTATTGTTCTCAATCTATTATAATTAGACATAAGTTTGTTTGAATACATTGTAAGTACTGTTATATATTTTTTTTATAACACCACGTACCTCAGTAAATTTCAATGTGTGCCTCCTTGGTTAGTTGAAGAATGTCTAAGCGGTCTTCTAGTTCCCGCCAAGTGTTCTTTAACATGTCTTCTGTTACAGTACACATAGCAGCTTGTATCCTAATCTTCAGTTCTTCGACGTCAGCAATTGGTGTGGCAAAGACTCTGTCCTAGATATAGCCCCCCAAAGAAAAAATCCAGATGATTAATATCTGGAGAGCGCGGAGGCCGGGATGTTGATCCATCCCTTCCAATCCTCCGATCCGGAAATGTTTCGTTCTATTACACAAAAAAGCTACTAAAACTGACCCATCCAATGATACAACAAGATACATTGTAAGGAACCAGTAACTTCGTTACAGAGGCTCTCTAGTGGTTTGAAGGTGAACATCGTGTAAGACGTAACTCTAATATAGAGGCACTCTAATTGTCCGCGGTGCGTTTTTTATTAGGAGTTCACTGTTCCGCGAGCTACCTGTAACCGTATGCAAATTTATTTGCTCAGTCTGCCAGAGCATAAATAGGGGAGCGAAAATATGTTAAGCACTTAGTCAGTGTTTAGTTGGTTAGTTAGACGCTGGAGAGAGTGTGAGTTGGCGTAAGTAGTTTTGGTGTGGGGAAACGGCCTGTATGGCTGGAGCTTAGCCTGGGAACAAGAACAGATTTAAAAGGAGATAAAATCTAGATGTGGATTTGAAATGAACCCTGCCGTCGCAGCTTAAGCACGTTCCGGAGAAATGAATTTACGTAAGTTAACTTTGACTTTATATTTAATTAAGATTGTTTTATTGCTATCACGGAGTGAGGGCGAAATTTATGAGATCTTGTATGCCAAACCTTTGCCTGTTGTTGATTAAAAGTTCTATGTTTAAAGCCTATAAGACTCCTCATGAACTCTTACCACTACAAGTACGCCACAACATTATTATACAAACGGTTAATTTGTAATGAATTATTATAATCAGGGCAAGACTTTTGGTTCACACTGTATTAATGTAATTCTTAAAATATGGAATACAGCATTTATGATGTATATTTCATATCAATAAGTCCAACATAGTCCAAAGGTGTTTATGCATTCGGTATGTTTGTCTCCGCTTGCCGTGTATCTCTCTACCATTCGTCTAGCTTCCTACCTGTCTGTCCGTACTCTAACTTTGCTAAATATACCCAGATTGCCATGTAAATGAAATACAGGGTGATTCTAAATTCATAGTACAAATTTTAAGGGTTGGTACAGAACACTGTAACAATCATTTATTGTATAGGAATGTATGGACGCAAGTGACTCGTTGAGGTACAAACACCAGGAGGCCAATTTCGCCCTTTTTTTATTTCAAAATTTCTCATTCATACCAGAAAATTCCTAAAGTAGTCTTTTCTTTATTTAAGACAGACATTCTATGATTACATAAAGAAAAAGTTCTGTGAAATTTCCGGTATGAAATTGAAATTTTTGAATTTAAAAAAACCGCAAAACTAGGAAATCTGTCAAACACAGGAAATACACGAGATGTTAAAGTGTGTAAACAAAGGGTTTATTTACAGTGCAGTTTACAGGTAATAAGTAATACATACAATAACATATCCGGAGCTGCTGCACGTGTGCAGGAAATGCCTGTCATCTTTAGAAATGTACGCCAATTGTTCTACCGACTCTCCGAAGCATATATCACAGTTGGTGGACGCAATTGCGAGCAATTATTGTAATATTATTATTATTTATTACCTGTATTATTATTATTTATTACCTGTATTATGTATTATTTA